>CM055076.1:20784225-20810701 GCA_029204045.2 Tillandsia leiboldiana | reverse complement strand
CTTTGTGGTTGAGTTTCCCACTTGATCTGAGTTGATGATCAAGTCCTGTGGTTTCGAGGTCATTTTACTGTTGATGTTGATGACAGAGATGCTTACTCGTGTGGGTAGCTCCCTCGAGTGCCGCTCCGGAGTAGGCTTCAGACCGTGTTGGGTTCCGGTCAGACCGTGTTGGGTTCCGTGAGACCGTGTCGGGGGCCGGTCAGACCGTGTTGGGTTCCGGTAATTGGACAGAGCAGGCAGTGCCGGGTTTTATACGGTTCATTCGATTGGTTTATTTCGGTCAATACTTTATTGTTACACTCGTGCTGGGGGCCAGAGTGACAGACTGGTAGTGAGTTTAGATCAGTGCTAGTATTGTTGAGAGCGTCTGGTTGGCGGTGGTTCCGGTTGTGCGAGTACTTTGACCGCTGTGTGTGAAAGGTTTGAGCGTCATGATTCATCCGTTCTGAGAGAGAGCGTGGATTTTGACCATAGCCTGCATGTTTCTCTACTCGGATAGCGAGCTTAGTCCGTTTGGACGCCCTACGTAATTCTGCCCGTCACGGGAGGTGGTTGTAGGTGGGCGCAGTTTGACTGGACAGATGTGGCAGTCAGTCGATTGGTCGATGGTGCACTCATGTGCTAGTGGTTGCATACCCAATGTTTGGTTCTCCCCTTTTTGCCTTTAGTTAGGGGAAGGATAGCTGTTGAGAGTTTCCAGCTTACTCATTTCAGTCTTATGACTTGGGTTAGTTTTTTGTCTCTTGAGGACTTGGTGGGCAGACCGTCGGGTCTGGCGGTGGTACCCACTGAGAACTCCTTTTTGGTGTAGTTCTCACACCCTTTGGGGGTTTCCCCCCTCTTTCTCTCCTCTCCTGTTTTGCAGAGTCTTAGCAGGTGTTGCCGACTCTGTGGTGTTGATCGTGGCGAGGGAGTCGCGAGCTAGATCCCTACCGGCGTTGGAGAGTAGCGGTACCCTTCTGAGGAGATTATCAGTAGATTAGCTGTTTCTTTTTCCTCTTTTGAGAGACATGTAGTGAGGATATTTTGTATTGAGTGACTGTACACTGTTGTTTTATATTGGAGTTACCTCCCGGTTGGGTTTAGAGCTTGTACTCGAGGATATGTATTATTATTATTTTGGGAGGCAGACAGTGTTGTTTATTTCCAGTTGTACAGTGATTGATTTAGTTACAGCAGATTTTTATTTATAGCTCTGATATCTGTTTAGTTATAGAACTTTTCTTGCAGGTAGGACGCTTCGCCTATGCAGGTTGGCATAGGTGGGCGGATCTGTTGGCGGGCCCGGGTCGCAGTTTCGACCCCGGGGGTGACAGATTAGAGTGGTATCAGAGCCTAGGTTGTAGGTCATGGTGGACTTAGAAACCCTAGGCCTTTGGTTTGACCCTTGGTTGACTTTGTGAGAGTCGTGATTTTTGCGAGAGTCCTGATTGAGTTTTATACCTCTCCCGAGGGACGGGAGGAGTGATTGGCATGTTTATTCTCCTAAGTGATTATGTTGGCTGCAGACAACATAATGCTGTGGAACGGGTGACATGCTTTGACTCTCGCTGGATTGGGTCGAGTGTTGTTGTGTGCTGTTGTTGTTTCGTCGTGGCGAGCGGTGTCCCCCGACGTGGGTTTTGACCCGTGTGCATCCTGTCATGGCAGTTGAGATTGAGCAGTTGGTTTTGGCCGGATACCTGGATTGAGGTCAGAGAAAACCCGGACCCAGATGACAGGATTGTCAGAGGCTTATCAGCGGCTGTGGGAGCAGCTGGTCTTGGTGACACAGTTGTCGGAGCATGAGTAGCCCCCTCTGTGCCAAGGTTTAGTGTCGAGGCACCGAGGAGGCAGGGTGGATGGTTGACAGCTGGTGAGCTGTGGGACATGATCGACCAATTGAGCCATATTTGGCAGACGAACCACCCGACTTGTAAGATTGAGTTTGGAGTCTTTGGAGGCAGAGTCGTGGCTGGTGGTGATGGAGTGATTATTTGAGAGCCTCCCTGTGCGTAGTGAGTGAGTGTATGTAGTTATTGAACTGCGCTCCAGATTCGAGGGACGAGGCGCATAGGATATATGAGACTGGGAGTGGATTGCGCCAGGACACCTTTCTGTTATTCAGTCCTCCATTGTAGATTTAGACGCCTCGTTGGAGCAGGCACAGTGTATGGAGCGCGGCATTGCAGTTCCTTGGATAGGGATCTGTCGCCAGAGGTGAGTCTGGATTTTGGCGTTTGGCGCCGGATGATGGAGGACAGATCGGCCGGCAGGGGCATGACTAATTTTCTTTCTTGGATGGCGAATTCCCGAGATGTCAAGAGGTCGAGTGGACCCCGAAGGCGACATCAGTATTTTATCAGAGTGGCGCAGCGATAGCATGGATTTGTTATCTGTGGAGGACCTTATTCGTCGCCTCATTGTGGTCAGAGACAGAGGTCGTGCTTCCTAGTGATAGCCCTGATTTTCAGGCAGAGTGAGCAACAACCACTTGCTTTGAGCGGATGGATCTGTGCCGCCCGGTTGGAGGGCGCCACGGTAGTGGATTGAGTGTCGCAGGTGGGATTTCACCACGGTAGTCGGAGTTAGAGCATGTTCCACTCTTACCTGGGTTAGAGGCAGATTTGTTACCACGTGCACTAGAGGTACAGGTTCCTGTTGTTGTTGTGCACGTGGAGGAGGCTTTTGGATCATGTCCAGTGCGGCCGAGACCGCGAGATGCCGGCAGAATTATTGGAAATTATAGCAATTAGGTGTTTTGACCTTATGCTTGAGATTGTTGGGCACTATGCCACAGGATGTTCGACTGCGGCAAAAGAGGACTTGATCTTCGGCAAGACAGGCAATTGGAGGCTTGCTCGTGGAGGTTGTTAGAGCACTCTGGTTTTAGCGACCGGATGAGAGGTGCTTACGGCGGCACCGGGACTCAGGGATATCTCTGTTGCCCGCGAGATCCCGTGTGTGGATTCACCTTAGTTGTTGGTAATGCCGCCGGTTAGGGAGATAGAGATTGTGTTTGATGTGGTTCGAGGGACCGCACCACCCTGGACAGCACCTCATTGGATATCGCCGGTAGGGGCTGAGAGAGACCCGATGGCACTGCTGCAGGGGCCGATGGATCGGGGGGTCTGTTTGACCTAGTGCCACGCCGTTGGTGTACGGTGGGGATGCCACATCGTTGATACACGGATGTGAGGGTCCTTTTATGGTAACCAGGACCTTATGATGGAATTATACTCCGGCAGTTGGTGTATGATGCGAGTACCCACTTGGTGTTAGACAGCTGAGGACTTCGCCTAGGTGGCGTTTTGGACGCGGTGGGGGCATTATGAGTTGTTAGTGAGGCCAATGGAATGACGATTGCCCTGGGGATTTCAAGATCTGAGGAATAGTAGGTCCCAGTTGTACTTGGACGGACTGGGAGTGGTGTTTTCCGTGGATATTTTGATTTACTCCCAGAGTGACTTGGAGTACTAGGAGCACTTTGTGGATGTGCTACCTTGCCCGTGTGGATGAAGCGGTATGCCAAGTTAGGGAGGTACAAGTTGTAGCTGCAGAAGCATACCTTCTTGGGTCGCTTTGTTCGAGCCGTAGGGACGGCGGTGGAACCTGACCAAGTGGATGTTATTCAAGTTGACTGAGACCGACTTTCATTCTTGAGGTGAGAAGCTTCTAGACTTGGCGGTGCCGAGAGAGCATGGCCAATGGATAATGTGACTGGTATTAGCGCCAATGCTAGTGTTTCCTGTGTTGGGAGGTGGAATTGTGTGTTTTGGTGATGCCTCCCATTGTGGCGGTAGAGTTACCGTGGGTGGATCTTCGGTCCACACTTCTTTAGTCCAACCCTGTGAGTGCTGTGGCAGGATGAAACACTGTTTTTGCAGGCAGCTTGGATTTCACAGTTGAGCCTTTCTGTACGTCCTTTATTTCCGGTTTGGATTGTTATACCTGGGCGTAGGCCATGCCTGCTTGGCTATCAGTTTTGACTACTCAGCATCTTGAGTGGGATTTTCGCGGATCGTTGTTGCTGGTTTGGGATTTTTGACCGCGAGTTTGAGCCTCCGCTTTTTGATCGCCTTTCGAGCCAGTTTTCCCTCCCGTTTACTGACGGTTTTGGTCCCCGTCAGGGCATCTTTTCGACCCGTGGGTCCGTTGGAGTTATGTTGGCTTGTTGAGTGTCCAACCGTGGCTTGAGATTGTGCCTCTTGAGGATCCCTTTTGAGGGTAGCTCGTGGTCGAGTAGGCCACTCGGGTGATTTTGGATCGAAAGTAACCGAGTGAAGGCCCCAGCTTATTGGATCTTTTTCCTCATAGGATGAATTTGTGGGTATACTTTGGGTGATCCTGGTTGAGTAGACACCAGGAGGTGGTTTGGGGCGTGTTGCGCTGTTGATTATTCTGTTTCCCCCGGCTCTTGATGGGGCCTCTGTATTGTTTCACGTCTCAGCTCAGGAGTGCTTTGCTTTTGGATCCCTCGCCCGTGATTGACTTGCCCTTCCGTGATCTGTGATTGTTGGAGTACGAGGGACGCCCGTTGCGATTTCTGGCTCGGGAGATGAGAAAATCGCATGTCGGGCCATGCCGTACTTGTTGTTGTTGTTGCTGGGGAGTAATCACGGGGAGTGAGTGATGTTTCGGGAGCTGGAGGCGTTATTGATGAATACCTACCCGTGGTATGTGGGACCCTTGGGGGATTTGAGCTAGTTTCGAGGACGAAACTTTTCTTAGTGGGGGAGGATGTGAGGACCTGGATCCCCACGTCGAGATTACTGGATCATCTACAGCTCCCGGAGGCCTATGTGGCGTGTTGGTGGTATTTGTGCCCCAATTGGACATTAGTGTTGGGCTCAGTGTGTTTAATGGATCACGTGGGTGATCATTGGACTCCGTCGGATCGTTAGAGGTGGTTTCGCGCGCCAAGGATATTTAAATTGGACTCAGTGCGAAGTTTGGACCAAGGATTACCTTTCCGGATGCCTTCGGCAAATTTTGGAGTTGGAATTTGGCAAATCGGACTTCGGATTTGGATTCAGCGCGCGAAAACGGTTAAAACGGACTACCCACTTGTCATTTTTGAGCTTCGGGTACTGTTCATGCCGGAACAGTGTTCCCGGCGGCGGCGGCAGCGGCGGAGCAGCCGCCGGCGGCGCGGCGGACGGAGGCGCGGGCCGCCCGGTCCACACGGCAGGCGTGCACCGGGGGGCGGGACGCGTGGCGGCTCAGGAGTGGGCCGGTCCGCGGGGCGCGGTCCACGGGGGAGTGCGGGGCGCACGGTGGACCGGGGTTGACACGTGGCATCATCCTAGAGGTGGGTTCACGGCGGTTGGTCTACGCAGTTTCGGGATGGCTCATGGTTTGCGGTGCACCGGGCTTGGACACGTGGCAGGTTCGCATTGGTTCGGTCCACAGGATTTCGTGCACCGGGTTCACTAGAAAGTGGCCTGACACGTGGCGTTCCCCGATTGGTGGGGCTACTGTGCGCGACAGGGTGGCAGGCGGCGGCGTCAGGCGCACGTGGGCGCGGTCGGGCGGATTCCCGCGCTTGGGGGAGGACACGTGTCGTCGTCCGCGGGTGGCCACGCGGCGCGACGGGTACGGCTGGAGCGGCTGTCGCCTGTTTGGCGGGCGACGTGGAGGCCTGGATGGGATTCGGGCGGCTACAGTGTTCGGGCGCGGGGGGTTTCGGGCTGCTACAGTGCGCGCCCGAAAACTCCCAGCGCCCGGAAACGGGGACTTATTCGGTATTTTCCCAATTGTTTTCTGCTGCCTATAAAAGGCGATCCGAGCTCCCTTTCTTCCCTTTTTCCGCCATTTCCAAGCCTCATCTCGCCTGGGTGTCTTCAACAAAGATGATCCCCGAGTTTGGATGCATCTTTCTGCAAAGTTTTGGGATTTTTGGTGGCACGCTTATCGAGGTTTCTATTTTTACGGCGCGGCGCGACGCTCGTTCGTTTGTGGTCTTCTTCGTCGCGTTTTGGTGCGAGGACCCTCCCGGCCTACCCTGAGCACCTTTTTCGGTGATTCTTGCGCCGTTGGCTTCACGACAGGTAGGGCTATGTTTCCCATGTTTACTGGTTTTTCCCATTCCGAGCTTTTCATGGGTCTTTCGGATCATCTTGTAACCCCTTTTTTCTGGGCGGAGTTTTGGGACAGCGGTGCGGTATTTTGGCGATATCTTCGCGCACAGGCATCGGATTGGGGCGATTCAAGAGGCGATTTGCATCTACACATCACGAGGAATATGCCCAAATTTTCTTGGAATTTTCTGAATATTTCTCGAAGGTGAAGATTATCTGTGAACAGTAATTGTTGCTACAGTTTTTGAGTGTAGTTTGATTCGGGGTGGTTCCCTTGTCGGAATTGTTTCTCAGTGTAGGAAGCTCGGAATTGGACGTGCAGGTACTCGTTTCGAAGGTATCGACGCGAGGGTTACTGTGGTATTTTTATTGGATTTTTCGGGGCACTTGCAGCAGGTGAAATATGCGCGGCTTTGGGACTGATTTTCAGATTGTGTATGTTTGGCTAGTTTTGGAATAAAAGTGTAATGTTGAGCGTTATTATTGTGCCCAGGGGTGTCTTTAGCTGTTTGAAGCCGAGGCTTGCGCGACTTGTACCGTGGGTGATATGTTGGCAGATTTTGGACCGCGGGCGTCTACCCACTTCACCGACTTCAGGTTTGCCTTGGGTTAAGCGCTTCAGGTGGGTGAGCTTATTATCAGTAATTGTTTAAGGCAATGTTTATGTTGTGGCAAGTATAAGCCCACTTGTGGGGATGTCACCCCTCTATGACTGATGCATGCATGTGTAGGGTACATAGTCTATATTGGCAAGTAGGTAAGCTTGTTATTGATATTGGTATAAATGTTTGCAAGAATAGTATGTATGAGGTATACTGAGGACTTGCATGAGTTGGACATCTATGTGATGATTAGTGTAAGCTTACCTAGGATAATGTTACCCTATGAAATTATGTAACATGCCATGTTAGCACATAGCCTTTCTTGTGATGGATTATGCTTGGGACAGGATTTCGTAGCTATGTGCGGATTTGTACTCTGAGGAGTTATTATGATCATTCTATTGTTGAACCCTGAGTTGTGGACAGGTCTAGTTTCGAGATTCCGGCATGTTGTTTATTCCTAAAGGAACTATTATTATGCTTTACCCCCTTTATTTCCTTGAGGACATTTGCATGCTTGTATGGTCATGTAGTTAGGCCATCTTTTACTGCTGCACTATTTATGGGAACTTGACTTAGGAGAAACCATGCTTTTCCTTTCTTCGCTTTTGCTGGTCAAGTGGTCAGTGCTGCTCGGGTTCGAGCAGGGGTCTGGATGGGGTAGTCAGGACTTCGCGTCTGGGACAGGTTGGCTTAGTTGTGGGGCTTTGCGGCAACCGCGGATATTGGGCGGTTGACCGGATGTTTCTCTATGCACCAGATTTGGGTGTCAGTTTTACTTAGTGGATGGAGTTTCCCACTTATCGTTTAGTTGCATCCGACTGAGGTCGGGTCTTTCTTTAGTGGTTGAGTTTCCCACTTTGATCTGATTGATGATCAAGTCCTGCTGTTTCGAGATACTGTTGATGTTGATGACAGAGATGCTTTACTCGTGTGGGTAGCTCCCCTCGAGTGCCGCTCCGGAGTAGGCTTCAGACCGTGTTGGGTTCCGGTCAGACCGTGTTGGGTTCCGGTGAGACCGTGTCGGGTGCCGGTCAGACCGTGTTGGGTTCCGGTCATTTGGACAGAGCAGGCAGTGCCGGGTTTTATACCGGTTCATTCGATTGAGTTTATTTCGGTCAAATACTTTTATTGTTACACTCGTGCCTGGGGGCCGAGTGCAGACTGGTAGTTGAGTTCAGATCAGTGATAGTATTGTTGAGAGCCGTCTGGTTGGCGGTGGTTCCGTGTTGTTGCGAGTACTTTGACCGCTGTGTGAAAGGTTGAGCGTTATGATTCTATCCGTCTGTGAGGGAGCGTGGATTTTCACCATAGCCTGCATGTTTCTCTACTCGATAGCGAGCTTGTCCGTTTGGACGCCCTACGTGATTTCTGCCCGTCAGCGGGAGGTGGTTGTAGGTGGGCGCAGGTTTGACTGGACCAGATGTGGCAGTCAGTTCGATTGGGTCGGTGGTGCACTTCATGTGCTAGTGGTTGCATACCACTGTTTGGTTCTCCCCTTTTTGCCTTTAGTTAGGGGCAGGATAGCTGTTGAGAGTTTCCAGCGTACTCATTTCAGTCTTATGACTTGGGTCAGTTTTTGTCTCTTGAGGACTTGGTGGGCAGACCGTCGGGTCTGGCGGTGGTACCCACTGAGAACTCCCTTTTTGGTGTAGTTCTCACACCCTTTGGGGGTTTCCCCCCTCTTTTTCTCTCCTCTCCTTTGTTTTGCAGAGTCTTAGCAGGTGTTGCCGACTCTGTGGTCGTTGATCGTGGCGAGGGAGTCGCGAGCTAGATCCCTACTCGGCGTTGGAGAGTAGCGGTACCCTTCTGAGGAGATTATCAGTAGATTAGCTGTTTCTTTTTCCCCTTTTGAGAGACTATTGTAGTGAGGATATTTTGTATTGAGTGACTGTACACTGTTGTTTTTATATTGGAGTTACCTCCCGGTTGGGTTTAGAGCTTGTACTCGAGGATTTGTATTATTATTATTTTGGGAGGCAGACAGTGTTGTTTATTTCCAGTTGTACAGTGATTGATTTTAGTTACAGCAGATTTTTATTTATAGCTCTGATATCTGTTTAGTTATAGAACTTTTCTTGCAGGTAGGACGCTTCGCCTATGCAGGTTGGCATAGGTGGCGGATCTGTTTGGCGGGCCCGGGTCGCAGTTTCGACCCCGGGGCGTGACATGTTTGCTGTGCGGGTGACGTGGCCGCACCAGGATTTTCCGGGCGGCTACAGTAATTGGGCCTTGCGCCCGGATTCGGGCGCCCGAAAGTTCGGGTGCGCCCGAATTTTGGGACTAAATGGGAATTTCCCCATTTGTTTTCTGCGGCCTATTTAAAGCCCGAGCCGCGTTTTGGCATCTTTTTGGCTTTTCTGAGCTTCAAACCGAGGAGAGTCCTTCACCAAAGTTGATCCTCACACTGTGAAGCTTCCATCTACAGAGTTTGGGGATTTTTGGGGGCACGCTTTTCGAGATTCTCATTTTCTTGGCGCGGCGCAACGCTCTTTCTTCGGTGTTCCTTCCGTCGCTCTTCGATGCACGAGCTCCCCCGGCCTACTCCGACGATCTTTTCGAGCGATTTCTTCGCCGTTGGATTCGCAACAGGTAAGGCTACGATTTTGGTTTGTTCCACATTTCCTGGTTTCGCGCTTTTTGAGGAGTTTTCTCTTACTCACTGGGACCCTTTTTGCTGTGAGATTTTGGTGAGGGCAGCACCTTCTTCTGAGGAGATCTCCGCGCACGAGTGTCGGATCATGACGTGCTTATAGACTTTTTTCATCTACTCGATGCGAGGATCATCGTGGTATTTTTTTTGGAATTTTTGGAGATCTTCCCGAAGGTATACACTTTTCCTTTTATCTGTACAAGAGTTTACAGTTGAATGGTTTTGGGATTATGCGCACCGATACAGTGGAATTTTTAACTTGGCCTACGGTGCTCGGAATTGGGCGTGCAGGTACTTGTTTCGAAGCTATCGACACGAGGATCGCAGCGATATTTTATTTGGAATTTTTCGAGCACATTCAGAAGGTGAAATAATCGCATCTTTGCGGTTGTATTTTCAGTGTAGTAATTCTTGGCAGATTTTGGGATTAAAGTATAACTGTAGCCTTATGTTGTACCCAGGAGGGATTGTGGACTGTGCAGGACCTGTTGGACATAGAGTTGTTATTTTTCCTGGTTTTCTCAGCTGTACGACTCCGGACAGTTAGCGTCTTCGGGTGGGTGGCTTGCTTTCAAGATCTATGGACTGTGCTCTAATTCTATTGATATAGAATCATGCATGATAGTGATTGGACTTTGGTAGCATGCTAGAGTGTAGGAATTGTTGTTCCTAGTTTTATCTGTCGATCTTGTGATCTCTTGCTTCCTTCTATCATGTTAAATATTTGTTATCTTGGAACCTGACCTAGCACCCCCGTCATATGTTGCATGTGTAACCAGACCAGTAGAAAACCCTCACTTGGGCTAGGGTTATTTATGTTTAGACATCCACACTTTATGTTTCATTCTTGGACTTAGTGTTATCCTCGCCCGGGTAGTGGGCCGAGAGGTCGGGACTTCTTTTTAGTGTGGGATGCATTTGCACTCGTGCTTGGGAGCAGAGTGGAGTCTGGTAGATGTAGTGGATCGTTTGTCTGTACCGGGAACCGTTTGGGGTAAACGGTGGACCCGGGAGGTCTTGTTTTCCCCTGTGTGGGTTGTCGCCACTGTGTTAGTGGCAGTAGTTTACTAGTGATAGCCGGACCTAGAACCCTGAACCCTTTTCGACATACACATGATTTTAGTCTACCAATGTTTTCTTCCAAGCATCGAAGGGCCGCTGGAGTCTGTTCTTGTTTGATTGGACAAAGGCATCAGCCCTTCGGGGCCTGGGTAAAACACTTATTTTTCTAACTGTTTTTCTAAAAAGAACTAAAATCATTAAATATGGATTTCTTCTAGATCAAAATGCTTTTCAATAACAAATGTCACCTTTTCTTGTAAATCTCCCCACTCGAAAGGATTCGAGTGATCCGGGTTCTAGGGGCCGTTCCTTTGTCGGGACGAAAGCCACGGGGGGCCGAGCCTGGAACCTGTTCTTGTTTGATAGGGTTGTAGGTGTAGGTCTCCCGGGGCTTTCGGGCCCTGTTGGTGTTTTCTGCGTGTCGTACCGAGGTTATTGCTTTCCCGAACTATAAGGGGATCGGGAACTTCGATAGGCGGAGCCTAGAGTCTGTTCTTGTTTGATAGGGTTCTTAGCACCGGTCTATCGGGTTTCCGAACCCTTATGGTGTCGGTCTTTTCTGTGAGTTTAGTGTTCTGTTGTGGGAGCCGTCTGGTGGACGGTGGCCCCAGCTGTGTGGTTTTCCAGCCTGTGGTTGAGAGTTGGTGTTGTTGGTCGATCTTGTTGATCGTGGTTTGGACTATAGCCTACATGAGCCATATTTGAGCTCGACAAAGATACGCTGATACTTTCCTCGGTGGGGTCGCACCCCTCGAGTGCCACTCCGGAGTTGGGCCTGTTACTTGCTATCGCGACTTGTCGACGCCGTCCCTCTGACTGGCCCAGTTAGTGGCAGTCACGGACACCCTACGGTAGACCCGTCCTGTTGAGGATGTGCGGCAGTAGGTGGGCGCAGGTTTGACTGGACCCCTTGCGGCAGTCAGTATAGATTTGGTGAGTACTGTGTGTGTTAGTAGATGCATCATGTTTCCATCTGTTTCACTTTTTGAGCATCTAGATAGAGGCATAGTAGCTGTAGAGTTACTTTTCCAGCCCTTTCATTTCAGTATTATATTGTTACTTTATGCCTCTAGTAGACTTAGTGGGCAGACCGTCGGGCTTGTTGGCGGCACCCACTGAGAACTACTTGGGACGTAGTTCTCACACCCGTCGTGGTGTTTTTCCCACAGGGACTTCTACTCCTGTTCCTGCTGCTCCTGTTGCTGCTTCTTCGGATCGAGGTAAGGGAGTCGCGAGTTAGTTCCCTACCAGTCATCGTCCAGAGAGTAGATGTACCCCGTACTTTTGAGAGTTCTTGTTGAGAGACTTTGTAGTGAGGTATAGAGTTGTACTTTTATTTTACTGCTTGAGAGATTTATGTACTTTTGGTGAGGTCTTGGTTTGTATATAGTTTTATTTCTAGCAGTTTTACTTTCAGCTCTGATATCTGTATAGCATAGTTGATCTTTTGCAGGTTAGTCGCTTCGTCTATACGGGGCTTCCCGTATGAGCGACGGATCTGTTGGCGAGCCCGGGTCGCAGTTTCGACGCCGGGGCGTGACACTATAACTCTTTAAATTAATGTCTAAATTGTAATTCTAAATTTTTTAAAATTAATACCTAAATTGTAACTCTAAAACTCTTTAAATTAATGTCTAAATTATAATTCTAAAACTCTTTAAATTAATGCCTAATTTGTAATTCTAAAACTCTTTAAATTAATGCCTAAATTGTAATTTAAAAACTTTTAAAATTAACGTCTAAATTAGTGATCAATTAATATCTAAATTTGTGAAAAGTATATGAATCAAAACTTTCATTATATATTGAATCTAAAAATTTCTCTATTTTCAAATTTTTTAGAATAGTAATACAAAATTAATTTCTAAATTAGAAAAATTCTAAAATTCTTTATACATATTAAATATGTTGAATTTGATTATTTATCTACGTTCAATTTTTAAAAAAAATATTGATATAAATTAATGACTAAATTCTAATTCTAATACTCCTTAAATTAATGTTTAAATTGTAATTCTAAAACTCTTTAATTTAAAACCTAAATTGTAATTCTAAAACGTTTTAACTTAAACTCCTTAAATTAATGTCTAAATTATAATTCTAAAACTCTTTAAATTAATGCTTAAATTGTAATTCTAAAATTTTTTAAATTAATGCTTAAATTAGTGCAAAATTAATGGCTAAATTAGAAGAATTCTAAATTCTTTAGACATATTAAATATATTGAATTTGAATATTAGCCTATGTTTAAATTTTTTAAAATATTAATATAAATTAATGACTAAATTATAATTCTTAAACTCCTTAAATTAATATTTAAATTGTAATTCTAAAACTCTTTAAATTAATACATAAATTATAATTCTAAATTTTTTTAAATTAAATTCTTTAAATTAATGCCTAAATTATAATTGTAAAACTCTTTAAATTAATGGCCAAATTCTAATTCAAAATTTTTTTAAATTAATACGTAAATTATAATTCAATTTTTTTAAAAAATTACGATCCTTAAATTATTACAAAATTAATGGCTAATAGAAAGTATTTTAATTAAATTTTTTAAAAATTTTGTGATATTTAATTACGAAAATATTTTTTTTATGACGTTATCTTTTAACATGTTAATAAATAAAATTATATTTTTATTATTTATCAATTAACGGTTAATTTTTTATTATTATTATTTATAAAAATAGGTACCGAGTATTACTCAAAGGTTAAAGAGAAGGAAAATGATGAATTCCATAAAATAATGAAGAATTCATCCTCAAAATTGGAAGGCATAATTACAACATCAACTCGACCATGGGCAGCAACTCGACGTTCCCCATCTACTCACATGCAACGCTTGCCGAGCTAAGTCACACACAAAAGTTTGCTTCACAAGTTGAAGTGTTGCGCAAAAGTTTGCTTCACAAGTTGAAGTGTTGCGCAATGATGTTCTTACTGGAATACTATTTTAAATTAGAATTTATAAAAAATTATTTTTTTTTTCAAATCTTTTGAGGGAACGTACAAATTCGCTATAAATGCAAAATTTTCTCTATATTTGTACGGCATATCGATCTTATCAACAAATACAATAATCATTTAATTACACAACCATTTTTGCGAATAGTACGTACATTTTATTTCATTCAATCTATTCTTTTGAAAACATACCACACCTAAGAATATCGTTGAAAAGCTGATGATATGAAAGCAAAACTATTTTTAAAAACGGTTTGAAAACTATTTCCCACACCAAAAAACTTTATTTAAAAATAGCTACCACCAGAGGTAGAAAACCAATCCAAAAGGTCATCTAAAAAATCACCAAGCCATCCTAAACCAGAACCATATTATAATCCTATCAAAATCCAATTAAACTAGTGTGTAATAAAAACACATCCAACTAAGCTACTAAACTAATTGAAAGTGTAAAGTAAATAAACCAGAGAAATCGCTAAGCTCTGGACCACCACGATCCTCACATCGCACCGGTACCAGCCTTACCGACCGCGTCACCTGTCGAGACAAGGGACATGTTGTGATGATCCGTACTTCCGCAGAAACTGTTGCATTAAACAGGGACTGTAGGAAGCTTATACGGTGTACCGGAACTTGTAGAATCGAAATTGGACCTCAGAAATAGACTCGGCGTGAAAATCGGATCAAGTGGGCTTTTCCGGGAGCTTTCGGCAAAATTTCGGATGAGAATTTGGAGAAATGGACAGCGGATTTGGACTCAGCGCGCGAAAACGATCAAAATGGTATATTTACTTTTTTTTTCGGCGCAAAATTACTGTTCACCGGAACAGTAACTCCGGCGGCCGGAATTACTGTTCCAGCAGCCGGCGGCAACCGGCGGGCGGCGGCGCAGCGGCGGCGCAGCGGCGGCGCAGCGGCGGAGCGCAGCGCGGGCAGGTGCGGGCAGGAGCGCAGGTGCGGGGTCCACAGGCATGGCGTGCACCGGGAGCACCGAAGATTTCTGTTGCCACGTGGCAGCTCCTGATTGGCTGGACGGCTTGTCTGTGACACGTGGCATCACCCATTGGCCGACATCTTTCGGAAGACCCGGCGCGGGGACCGGGCACGTGCACCAGGTGACACGTGGCGGCTTCTGAGTGGCCCTTGCACAGGCTGTTTCCTGTTCTGTGGACACGTGGCGCTTCCTGGTTGGTCCATTTTGATGTTTCCTGTTTTGCCTGATCCCGTGTGGGAAGATTCCCTTGGCCCATTATAAATAGGATCCCTCACTCCCTCCCATTCTCACCTCGGGATCCGAGCTTTAGAGAGAGAACCAGAGCTTGGGCTCTCTATGTAAATTATTCCTCTCTCTTCTCTCTCTCTCCCCTAGAAATTTTAGAATTTTTGGAGTTACCGATAGTGAGTTACCTGCGACGCGGCGCACTGCGACGATTTTCTTTTTCGGCCCATTTCCCGTCGCAGTTCAGTCGAAAAATCCCTGTGGGCTAACCAGGAGGAATTTTTGAACAATTTTCACGGCAGCGCGTTCCTAAAAGATAAGGCTTCGATTTCCGTGTTGATCACTTTGCTCCATTTCGAACTTTTGGCACGGTTTCCGAAGCCTCTTTGATCCCCCTTTTTGCTGTGGAAATTTCTGGACAGCATCGACTTCTCCGATTTTTATCTTGGCGTAGGAGCATCAGATCGAGGCGTTTAAAGAGTCGATTTCGATCTACTCGTCGCAAGGAACGCAACTGTAATTTTTCTGGATTTTTCTGAGCACTGTACAGAGGTGAAAAACTCCTCTCTTTTCGTGCTATTTAAAAAAACAGCAAAAGCGGTATTTTTATGAATAATATAGTTACACCCTGTGCAATGTGTGTTGCTGTAGGGCACCGTTTTCGGCAGACAGCAGTTTTAGGAGACTGTGGACAGCCAGGAGACTATCTGGGTGTGATTTGAGCTGTTCGAGGTGGGCGGTTGTTGCTTACCTCATTTTTGACAAGCTCACTGGGATTATTAGAACTCCCCTAAAATTTAATTGATAAGAACCATTGGGACGAATTAATATGACAATTGATGAGAACCATTGGGACGAACTAATATGACAATTGATGAGAACCGCTGGGACGAACTCTCCTAAAATTTAATATGACCCCACAGATTATATGATAACTTATCTTGGGACACTGTGATTGGGACAAAGGCTATAATCTCGCATGCAAATAACTCAATCTTTTAAAATAAATATTTGACACTTTTTTTTACAGCTTTTAAATGGTACAGTTGCATGCTCGACATCTAGTTAGCCACTATTTATTGCTATACTATCATATTGGGATTTGAACATGTTTCATTACTCTCCTTTGTATTCAGATGCTTGTTGCTCGAGTATGAGCAGGGTTTTGGGATAGTGTAGTCAGGATTGTATTAGATTGTGGACTTGTGGGGTATTGCGGTGACCACGGACAGCAGGTGGTCGACCAGATGTTTATCCTTGCATCAGATTGGGGTTGAGTCTAGTTTATTTGCATCAGTTGGGGATTGGGACGGAGTTTCCCACTTTGATCATAGTCATGATCCCGTCCTGCTATATTGTGATACTTGTGAGACATGTGCTACAGAGATACTTGTGATACTGATGACATTGATACTTTACTCGTGTGGGTCGCTCCCCTCGAGTGCCACTCCGGAGGTAGGCTTTTTGGACCCAGCCGTGTGTTGGGTTATATGTAATAAGGATCTAAATAGGGGAAAAAACACCTAGAGGGGGGTGAATAGGTGTAAACGCATAAACACTCAAAAAATCGTTGCGATAAAAACCCAATGCGGAAATAAAAATAATACGCAAGATTTTTACGTGGAAAACTCCATCACCGGAGTAAAAAACCACGGGACCGATAACACGGCAGAAATCCACTAGAATTAAAACACGTACAAGGTGATTTACCGTACACACTTACGACTCAACCTTTTCCATACGCTCCTAGAGGATCTTCTCCGCTCGCTCCGCGACGCTTCTCGAATCCACGATCTGCGCCCAACGCCGAATCCACGGCGTCCAACGTCGAATCCACGACGTCCGACCGAATCCACGGTCTTCACCCAATAGCACCCTTCGAATCCACGAACGTGCCTCGCTCCGAATCCACGAGAGCGGTTGAACCTTGAATCCACAAGGACACGCGAATCCACGCGCCGATTTTGGGGTAAATCGTTGTTTTTGGGTGGTGATGATCCGCCGAATACTTAGATCAAAGATAGATCGGAAATACCATCTAAGTATTCATTAGTTTGATTCAACTCAAGATGTGAGTATGAAAACCTAGAATCAAACTAATCAATATAGATGAAGAAACATAGAGTATTCTCTAATGATTTCCTTTCTTCTCTATATGTGGATCTAGAGCCGTAAGAGATGATATATGAAAATGACGGCTATGTGGATTGACCCTAGAAAAGGAGTCATAGGGTCTATTTATAGGTTAGAAACCCTAGGAAGGAGATAAGAATCAAAAACCTAACATTTCTGGAAATTTTACGGACGGCGATCCGGATCGGATTAGCTGTGATCCGGATCGTCGTAACGAGACAGCCAGTTCCAGAAAAACGAAGGTTCGGGATCCGGATCGAAGTGCATGATCCGGATCGTTCATACAGTTTACCAAACATCAACGTTCGGGATCCGGATTGCGAAGCATGATCCGGATCGTTCAAGGAAAATGGTAAACTCACTGTTCGGGATCCGGATCAAGAGGCTACGATCCGGATTGAACTGGTGTATGAACGAACCACCTTCGGGATCCGGATCGAACAACCTGATCCGGATCCTGAACATGTCCCAAGTCCAGTTTTTGATTTTTATGCAATGAAAGATTCTTCCAAGTGTTTCTACACTACAAGAAGTATTCGGATCACACAAAATCTTTAGTTAAACATACCTGATCCTTTTGAATTCTTCTTTCTTGAGATTGAGTTAACTGATCCAACTTTCTTTACCTTCAATCTTCAAGACTTGAGACTTTCACGAAACTACGCCAACTCAAATTCCGTAACAATCTCCCCCTTTGGCGGTTTCGTGACAAAACACAGATCCACTAAAGAAAATTCAAAAAGATATTTTTGTTGCTATCACCATACAACAAAAATTTACAATGGAGATCCAAAAATTTAAAAACATGAGATAAACTCCTAAAACAGACTCTAGACTTAGACATCTGTACTCTCTGCACAAAGAAATCATTCTTGACAAAAAGAGATCGTTAGATACCTCAAGAATATTTAGCATACAAAACCTAGTACAGAGATAGAGTTTATCTAATCATCATGACATTTGAGAATTCAGATATGTAAGAGAATCATAGTTAAAAACCAACATATCTTCTAGCAATTAAAAACCAAATGTCACACAATGTTAGTCCAACATCAACTTGTTAGTTATATTACATGCCCAAATAGTTAGTCGAATAGTTAGTCGAGACATGCAAACAATCACAAGATGAAAACCAAAAGACCAAAAGTTGAAGTTGAGATCATACTTACCTTGATATTTCATCATTCATTGTTCAAAGTTCTCTCTAACTCTCTCCCCCTTTTTGTCACAAACAAAGCCAAAATGTGGTTAAAACTACTAAATGTGAGGAGAGTGAAAAGTTCCCATAAAACGTAAAACCTGAGAACTAAGCTAAAGTAAGTATAAAACTAAAACCTAAAATCAAAATCCTGCACAAAAAGAAAAAAAAAAAAAAAAATGAGTCAAAAGTAATCAGTTGTCAGAATCTGAGTCTTCAGAGCTTGTGCAACCCATCTTAGAGAGTATCTTTCGCATCCGCTTGTCCATTGAATTGATCTTCTTCGTTATGGTAATGTGAGCTGCCGTGGTAATCTCAAGCTCATTGGTAATTCTTTGTTGTTCCTTCAAAATTTGTTCTTGCTTAACAGATAGTCGCTGTTGTTCCTTGATAATCGATGTTATTGATGCTTCATCATCTGTGCCGGGTGCTTGTCGAGATGGTGATGCGGCAGTGCTTGTACTGTGCTTCGTTCCAGATGCAGGAACTGGAGTGACATGCGGCAACTTATGGAGGGATTTGACAATGGTAGACTCATCTATCATGCTCAGACATTGATGATAAGTTGTTGAAGTAATGTCAACCTGAAATTTCTTTAAAATCCTCATTATAATCAAGGGAAATGGAATTCTCTCAGTGGGATGAGGATGCTCAACATATCGCGCCATTCTATTCCAGATAATGTACGGAATGTTGATATTCAATGCCGTTGCCTCTGATGGATGTCCTATGAGATACAAAAACAACAACCGGTCCCATCTCACAACCTTTGTCTGCATATTTGGAAGTATATTGTAACATGTGATGAAGTTTAAGAAGCGATATTCAAGACGAAGTTCTTTAGATCGAACAGATTTTTCGGTTGATTGTGTTCCCTCGAGACAAATTCCCTCTATAACTTTTCGCCATAATATGTTTGTCAAATTTACCCCCTTTAAGTAGTGAACTCCTTTCTTGCTGGCTTCCATTCCCAAAACCTCGCCAATCAATTGTGGAGTAATCTTAAACCTTGTGCCTTGGATATTCGTGTAGAACTCCATAGGACCGTTCTCAAACTCTCGAAGATGCCGTGCATTAGTATAGAAGGTCCTCACATGATGCAAACAGTAGCCAAGAGTTTCTGGGAAACGACATACTTGAATAAGGTTTGCTTGTTCAATCAGAAGACCAAACTCAGGGGAGTGACCTTGCAGAGCCTCAATGTTAACATGCCTTTCACCAATGCATTCGCGATGTGCAAAGGCTCGAAGACGATCAGTGTTAACGAATACTTCTTCCAAGCGATGTGGGGAGTCAGGAGCTATCGGCGTGTCAACATTAATGTCCTGTCGTAGCCCACAGCATCTAGTTATTCTCTTTCTTTTCATGGAGATGGTTGGTGCTGCCATTGATGCTTTTCCTGGTTCCTTAGTTGCCTTTTCTTTTGATTTAACAGACGCCTTTCTCCTTGAATCATCAGACGGTTCTTGTTCATACATTGAGTCATCATCATCCGTCAATGCCGCCCAGTCAACCTCATGACAATCTACCTCTGTGTCACTGACCTCGACAAATTTACCTTTTTGTTGGAGGTTCTTGGCTCTCTTCAGTTTATTTGTTGGGCGAGTGTGTACCATTGAGACCAGGAGAAGGATTAACCAAGAGAAACACATTGAATTAAGTGCCATTGATTAAAGTGCTTGAGTTAAGAAGGTGTCCTGTGAAAACCAACTCAAGAACACAAAAATTCTTAGTTTTCAAAAATTGAAAAATTGTACCCAAAGAATCATTATCATGTAGAGAAGCTAAGAATCAAATTAGTTTTGCAAAAGGACTTTTAAAACTAGATCAATTGCATAATTTTCGAAAATCCTTATTATATGCCCTAAAACCGAAATTTTAGAAATCGAAGCCTAAAAATCCATTAATCAGGAGAGTACCTAGCATATAATCAAAACTAATCTACCCAGAGTTCTTATTTCAAAAGAAATTTGATCAAAAACCATCCACAAACAAAGTCGATCCAAGAAATTCATCACGTTTGAGGAGGAAAAGAGAAAAACGGTGAAAAACCGAGATTTTGATCAATAAAACTTACTTGGAGTTGAAGAACTTGAGTTTGAAAGCTTCCAAGAAGGATGAAATCTAGAGAGAGAGGCTCTGGAAACTTTGGAACAAAAGATTGGAGTAAAAGAAATCAAAACCCTTTTGTTCTTTATAAAACCCTAGCCGCGATCCGGATCATCCCGTGCTTGTGATCCGGATCGGCTACCCGCAGTGAGAAACTGCGTTCGGGATCCGGATCGTCAGACACAATCCGGATCGTCAGCCCGCAGAAGAATTCCTGCGTTCGGGATCCGGATCATCTTGCCCGATCCGGATCGGCTCCAACTTTTTCTTTAGAAAATTTTAGAGAAATTCAAGAAAAACCAGAAAAAGATTGTAAGCACAAATGTGTATCAACTTTAAACAAAAATCATCGTTTCATACAACAAGAATTAGATTATGCCAAATCTATCAATAATATCCAAAAATGAAACGAGAATTTACAAGAATTAAATCCCTTAAAGTTGAACACCATCAATCACATCTAACTTGATCTTATGAGTAATGCCATTATCAAATCATCAATTCAGTAAAGAAAATGAAATACAAAGATCAATAGATGTTTGAAATCCCAAATATAGTAGATAATGTATCTAGACAATCTGTTGAAGAGAGTGGCTCTTTGAGCATCTTTCATTAAAAACCCACCTTATACCAACCTTGAAATTTGACGGAGTCAAGTATTTCAACATGCATTTTACTTAATCAAAAATTTGAACAACCATGCTTGGTATACATGTGGTAGCTGCACACAATACTCGGACGACCGAGGTGGTAGCTCTTTCCTCCATGTGGTGGTAGTTTTCACACTCCTCATTGGGATGTAACTCTTTCCACATCTTTTGAGCATTTTACTTTTTCTAAGACTCCCCCTCAATTGGCTATCAATTATTTAAGATATAAAGTATTCAACCAAATATTGATCTCGATTTCATACTCGACTAAACAGTCAAATAAGATAATGACTATACCAAGAGATCATTGAGAGAGAGAAATTGACTTTGATCACTCAGAAGATGATTTAATTAACATAAATGATCATTGCAACAGTGAAATATTATGATGGCAAAAGCATAATAAATTTCTAAATGTGCGAAAAGATGCAATTAAAGTCAATTATAATCTATGCTCAATTAATGTCCTATGTACAAACATAGATAATGAACAAAACAAAACAAATACAAAACCTATCCTAAGCAAAGGTTTCAAAAAGAAGTTTATTTCAAGGAAAGCATACCAATTGCTTTTCGTAAATGAATAAAACGTTTTTGATCCAAAGGTTTTGTTAAAAAGTCAGCCAATTGATCCTCAGTTGAAATATAAGAAAGTTGAAGAGTATTTGATTCAACTAGCTCTCTAAGAAAATGATATCTAAGTTCAATATGTTTTGTTCTAGAGTGCAACACAGGATTTTTAGAAATGTTAATTGCACTTGTGTTGTCACAAAGAATTGTTACCGAAGATGCTGAAATGCGGAAGTCGCTCAATACGCTTTTCATCCAAATGAGTTGAGTTGAGCAACTTCCAGCTGAAATGTATTCCGCTTCGGCAGTCGAGAGTGCTATGCAATTCTGCTTTTTACTGTGCCATGCAACAAGGCAATGGCCAAGATAGAAGCATGCACCACTCGTGCTTTTCCGATCATCCACTGATCCTGCCCAATCGGCATCTGAGTATCCAACAATATCCAGACTTGTTCCCATAGGATACCAAATTCCGAAATTAATTGATCCTTTGATATACCGGATGATCCTTTTCACCGCTTTCAGGTGAACCTCCTTTGGTGCAGATTGATATCTCGCGCAGATCCCAACACTAAAGGATATATCCGGGCGACTAGCCGTGAGGTAAAGTAGACTTCCAATCATACTTCTATACAGTTTCTCGTCTACATTCTCACTATGTGATTCACTTCCAAGTCCCTTGTGGCTAGTTCCCATTGGAGTTGGAAAATCTTTACAATTTTCTAGATCAAACTTTTTGACCAACTCCATTGCATACTTGGATTGACTCAAGTGAATACCTTCATCATTTTGTTTAATTTGCAATCCAAGGAAATAAGTCAATTCGCCCATCATGGACATCTCAAATTCGCTTTCCATGGTCTCCGCGAATTTAGAAGCATCATTATCTCTTGTTGCGCCAAATACAATGTCATCGACATAGATTTGTGCTACAATAAAATTGCTTTGATAATACTTCACAAAGAGAGTCCTATCAGCTCCCCCTCGAGTATAGCCCTTCTCCAAAAGGTGCTTTGTTAACCTTTCGTACCATGCTCGCGGTGCTTGTTTCAGACCGTAAAGAGCCTTTTTCAAACGAAAAACATGGTTAGGTTGTTTATGATCTACAAAACCTTTCGGTTGAGCCACATAAACTTCCTCATTTAAAAACCCATTTAGAAATGCGCTCTTAACGTCCATTTGAAATAATTTGATTTTAAAATGACAAGCAATAGCAAATAGTATACGAATGGACTCGAGTCTAGCTACAGGGGCGAAAGTTTCATCAAAGTCTATACCTTCTACTTGAGAGTAGCCTTGAGCAACTAATCGTGCCTTGTTCCTCATGATAGTACCATCCTCATTTTTCTTGTTCTTGAAGATCCATTTGGTACCTATCACATTATGTTGCTTTGGAGGCTTCGTTAATTCCCAGACTTTGTTTCGCTCAAATTGATGGAGCTCTTCCTGCATTGCTTTAATCCAGTAGTCATCCTGAAGAGCTTCATCTATGTTCTTTGGTTCGATTAAAGATACGTAGCAAGCGAATCCACAAACCAACTGCCTCCGAGTTCTAACTCCTTCTTGTGGATCTCCAATGATGTTTGATTCCGGATGATCCTTGGAGATTCGTAACGTTTGTTGAAACGGAGTACTCGGAGGTACATGAGATGATTCCTGCACATCAGATAAACTAGAAGAACCATTAGATGCATCATTAATATTGGAAGTATTATCATGAGAAGATGCACTAGCAGGAGAATCATCATCTAGAGAGATATCGAGGGTAGATTTTCCAGATCCAAAGTGAAAAGCTTCATCTACTTTAACATTTATAGATTCTACGATCATCTTAGATTCAATGTTAAATACTCGATATGCTCTGCTATTCGTAGAATAACCCAAAAAGATCCCTTCATCACTTCGAGAGTCGAACTTTCCAAGATTTTCACGGTCACGTAAAATGTAACAACGACTCCCGAAGATACGAAAGTATTTGATATCCGGTTTTCTACTAAACCACAGCTCATATGGTGTATTTAAAGTTCCTGGGCGCAAGTAAACTCTATTAATGACATAGACATCGGTGTTCACGGCTTCAGCCCAAAAATGAAGCGGTAAATTTCGGCTATGAAGCATCACACGCGCCATCTCTTGAACAACCCTGTTTTTGCGCTCAACAACACCATTCTGCTGAGGTGTATAGGGTGCCGAGAATTCATGTTTAATGCCATTTGAAGTACAAAAATCAAAGAATTTTGAATTTATGAATTCTCCACCTCTATCACTTCTAACACGAATGATCTTTTCATTCTTTTCAATCATAATACGATGGCAAATCTCATGAAAAGAGTCAAACGTATCAGCTTTCTCTTTTAAAAATGCTACCCAAGAAAACCTAGAGAAGTCATCAACCAATAAAAGAATGTACCATTTACCTCCCAAAGATGGTTGACGGGTCGGCCAAAAGAAAAAGAAGAAAAGAAAATAGTCTACATACACTACACAAGATTTAATCGTAGAACGATTAAGGACAAGGAGGGGTTTCACCTTTGCATACCCAAACCTTTTGAGTTTTGGAGTATGTTGGCAATGGTTGAGAAGTTTTCCTTGATGAAGACGTCTTGCTGGATTGGTCTTTTTCTTTTGTTATCGTCTTGTTTGAAGTACTACCAATGTCCTTTTCTTTAGGAAAATCCTTCTTTGAATTCCGGGGAGTGAACTTATTGGTAGCAGTTGCAAGATGTGGTTGATTTGATCTTTGAGCTCCAATCTTGCAATTTCTTTCAATGTGCCCTGCAAAATTACAACGAAAACATACCTTTGTGCTTGACGATTCTGAAGAGGATGAAGTAGGCTTGTTGTCGTTGGTTGTCATGATTCCTGATGTCGGAGGAGGAGATACCGACTGAGGCACAAAGACTGTCCCAACCGAACTAAATCTGTCTTCAGTTCGATTGTATCCGAGGCCGGACTTGTTTGTTTGACCAAGACCAAGAAGTTTATCAAACTTACTCCTTCCAAAGGAAAATTGCTGTAAGTCATCCTTGAGTTGGCAAATGGTCTCTGTCATTTCCAATTTTTCCCGTCGGGCCTCGCCGTAGAGCTTCAAGAGATAGTTTGCTTTGTTCATCATATCTATATAGTTCTTCTCGAGTTGCTCATTGGACTCTTGAAGGGAAACATTTGCCTTTATCAGATTATCCCTTTCCACTTCAAGATCGGTCGAGAGAGAAGTTACCCTTTTTACTTCTTCTTCGAGATCCTGCAATCTCCCTCTCAACCCCTTGTTTTGCTTAGCCGGTTTCTTTAAGTCCCGTAAAGATCTGTGATAGGCTAGAGCAAACTCTTCACCTTCCGAATCATCCGATTCGTTGTCCGTTGCATTCTTTTCAACAGTGGAGTTGGACAACGACTCGGATGTACTTGCCATAAAGCACATGAAGGGTGAAGATACGGACGCGTGGAATGCGGTGGAGCTCTTTTCTTCATCACTCGAAGACGACTCATTTGACGTTGAGTTGTCATCCCAAGTGACGACTTGCATCGCCTTCTTCTTTGCCGGATACTTGTTAGGACACTCCGTTGCAATGTGGCCGTAGCCTCGACATTTGAAGCATTGTAGTTGTCCTTCTGAACTTTTCTTATCCTTTGAGAAGTTCTCTTGCTTTCTTGACTTGTAACTTGAAGTACCCTTGCCTTTGTTCGACTTTCCGAAGGATGGAGATTTGCTTGAATTACCCCTTCGAAAGTTGCGGCGAAACTTCCTTGTCAAGAGAGCGAGCTGCTTCTCAAATTCCTCCATAGAAAGGTTCTCGTCATCGTCGGAGGAGGATGTATCCGCGTCTTCTTCCTTAGTTGTTTTCAACGCATAACCTGAAGACTTAGAAGTGGATGCCTTTCCAGAAGAATTGTTAGTAGTAAATGTCATTTCATAAGTTTGTAATGAGCCAACTAATTCTTCTACACGTATTTCGTCCGGGTGTTTAATAGTTTCAATGGCAGTAACCTTTGGGCGAAATCGTTCAGGAAGAGTTCTTAAGATCTTTCTTACAATCTTAAATTCTGGAATCTTCTCTCCCAGATTAGCACATGAGTTTACGATGTCTTGCAATCGTGTATAATAGTCCGTGAAAGATTCATTTTCTGCCATTAAGATAGAGTCAAACTTGCTCGTAAGTATTTGCAGTTTCTGAATCTTCACGAGGTTAGTTCCCTCATGTGTAACCTGAAGAACATCCCAGATTTCTTTCGCAGTCTCACATGCCGAGACGCGAGAGAATTCAGTTTGAGATAAGGCATTAAAAATAGCATTAATTCCCTTGCCATTGTAAGAAGATGAATCTAACTCTTCCTTGGTCCATTTCGACCTAGGTTTTAAGGTGCGAACATCACCAATAAATTCAGTTGGATTAGACCATCCTAATTCAATTGATTGCCACACCCGTTCGTCGATGGAAATTAAAAGGCTTTCATCCGTACTTTCCAGTACGCATAATTTGTTCCATCGAAGAACGGGGGTCGGTTGATGTTTCCACCTTCAACCATTGTTTTACAACCCTATTCCCGCTCTGATACCACTTGTTGGGTTATATGTAATAAGGATCTAAATAGGGGAAAAAACACCTAGAGGGGGGTGAATAGGTGTAAACGCATAAACACTCAAAAAATCGTTGCGATAAAAACCCAATGCGGAAATAAAATAATACGCAAGATTTTTACGTGGAAAACTCCATCACCGGAGTAAAAAACCACGGGACCGATAACACGGCAGAAATCCACTATAGAATTAAAACACGTACAAGGTTGATTTACCGTACACACTTACGACTCAACCTTTTTCATACGCTCCTAGAGGATCTTCTCCGCTCGCTCCGCGACGCTTCTCGAATCCACGATCTGCGCCCACCGCCGAATCCACGGCGTCCAACGTCGAATCCACGACGTCCGACCGAATCCACGGTCCTTTCACCCAATAGCACCCTTCGAATCCACGAACGTGCCTCGCTCCGAATCCACGAGAGCGGTTGAACCTTGAATCCACAAGGACACGCGAATCCACGCACCGATTTGGGGTAATCGTTGTTTTTGGGTGGTGATGATCCGCCGAATACTTAGATCAAAGATAGATCGCGAAAATACCATCTAAGTATTCATTAGTTTGATTCAACTCAAGATGTGAGTATGAAAACCTAGAATCAAACGTAATCAATATAGACTGAAGAAACATAGAGTATTCTCTAATGATTTCCTTTCTTCTCTATATGTGGAT
>CM055076.1:20389295-20784125 GCA_029204045.2 Tillandsia leiboldiana | reverse complement strand
AAAAAAACAAATCAATCCTAATTTGTTTTTTTCTTTTTCTAAGCCATAAAAATTTTGATATTGCATGTGAATCTATATATATATATATATATATATATATATATATATATATATATATATATATATATATATATATATATATATATATATATATATATATATATCAATAAGAAAACATGAATTGAGAGTTTTCAGGTGCTTACGTGTCAAACTCTCCGTTCTCCAACTTTTCTCTCAGCTCTCCGCGTTTTCTCTTTGTGCTTTTCTCCGAGTTTCCTCTCAGCTCTCTGAGTTTTCTCTCTGTGCTTACGTGTTGCTGCCGCACAACGTGCCCCCCTACTAGCTACACAACCTACCCTCTTCCTCCCCTTGTAAGACCCGGCTTTTCCTTAACCCTTCTGGTCACCCTCTTCTTGTAATGCCTGACCGGGGGCCTCATTTTTGGTGTTTTTCCGGACAGACCGTCGGGGCCCGCAAATAATTTTAGGCGGTAGAGCTCGCGGAACGGAGCGCGTGGGCGCGATCGGTTTATTTTTCCGACTCCCGGTCTGACCAGAATTAATTCTCGAAGTTGGGGTCCCCCTTAGACGCCTCGGGATCCGTGTTGGCAGCCGCACACCTTTTAAGGTAAACCCTAATTCTTTTAGTATATATATATGTAGCCGTGAGGGAAAGAGGATTAGGGTTCCTCTTATTTTCTTTTGGTGGCCACCTCTTTTCTTTTTCTTCCTCCCTCGTAGCCGCCGGCAAAGAGAAACCAAGCACACCGCAAGGGTGGACCGGTGGAGGCAAGCGGACGATCCCTCTCTTCCTCCTCTTTCGCACATCAAGGTGAGTCGGACGCGTTTCGTTCGGGGGAATCTCCCTCTTTTCTTTCTTTTGTTGGTCACGAGGAGGGAGGAGGCCCGGCGCCGTCGCGCACCGCGGGCCGCGCGCCCGCGCGGCGCTCGGCCGCGCGGGGCCGCCCGCAGGAGGGGGGGCGCCCGCGCGGGTTGGTGCCGCGCGGGGCCGCCCCGCACCGCGGGCCGCGCGCCCGCGTGGCGCTCGGCCGCGCGGGGCCGCCCGCAGGAGGGGGCGCCCGCGCGGGCTGGTGCCGCGCGGGGCCGCCCCGCACCGCGGGCCGCGCGCCCGCGCGGCGCTCGGCCGCGCGGGGCCGCCCGCAGGAGGGGGGCGCCCGCGCGGGCTGGTGCCGCGCGGGGCCGCCCCGCACCGCGGGCCGCGCGCCCGCGCGGCGCTCGGCCGCGCGGGGCCGCCCGCAGGAGGGGGGCGCCCGCGCGGGCTGGTGCCGCGCGGGGCCGCCCCGCACCGCGGGCCGCGCGCCCGCGCGGCGCTCGGCCGCGCGGGGCCGCCCGCAGGAGGGGCGCCCGCGCGGGCTGGTGCCGCGCGGGGCCGCCCTGCACCGCGGGCAGCGCGCCCGCGCGGCACTCGGCCGCGCGGGGCCGCCCGCAGGAGGGGCGCCCGCGCGGGCTGGTGCCGCGCGGGGTCGCCCCGCACCGCGGGCAGCGCGCCCGCGCGGCGCTCGGCCGCGCGGGGCCGCCCGCAGGAGGGGCGCCCGCGCGGGCTGGTGCCGCGCGGGGTCGCCCGCACCGCGGGCAGCGCGCCCGCGCGGCGCTCGGCCGCGCGGGGCCGCCCGCATGAGGGGCGCCCGCGCGGGCTGGTGCCGCGCGGGGTCGCCCGCACCGCGGGCAGCGCGCCCGCGCGGCGCTCGGCCGCGCGGGGCCACCCGCAGGAGGGGCGGCCGCGCGGGCTGGTGCCGCGCGGGGCTGCGCCCTGGCAGAGTGTTCGTCGCACGGGCCGGTGCCGTGCGAAGAACTCCGCCGCACGCTGTAGGGAGTCGTTGTAAGTTTCGGACTTCTAAGTCTCGATTTGCCTATGTTCCTTCAGGAGTGCGGGACGCTGTTGGCGACTGGAGCACAGACGCGGACTGGACGAACGCAGGACGACGCACACAAGGTGGGTACGTTCCCGGGGGTTTCGGGAATGGGGTTTAACTGTTAGAAATAGCATGTTGGGGCAAGGTGGAATTGTCAGTCTCCTTCTGTTTATGCACTAACCCTGTTATGTTATGTTATGATACTCAATGTCAATCTGAGGCTCAAATTTGCTACACGCACACCCGCGGTTTGGCCACCGCAAGGGTGTGCTTTTCCGGAAAAGTGGTACGTTGACCCGTGTACCCCACGCGGAGGTGGCGTTAGGAATGGGGGCCCCCATGGGTGGGGGGTGTGAGCGGTGACGTCGAGGCAGGTGCTCGGCGGCCGAGGCAGGTGCTCGGCGGTGGGCATCGGGGAAGGTGCCCGATGTTGCTTTGCGAGGCAGGTGCTCGGCGGTGGGCATCGGGGAAGGTGCCCGATGTCGTATTGATACAGGGTGTGGTTAAGGTGGAAGATGCATGGGAGGGATAGTTGCTCCGGTGTTTGTGGTTTGCCTTATCTTTGTTTACTACGCTTATCATGCTATTTCTAGTCACTGACTTCCCACTCCGTGACAGGTTCGTCCAGGGGCGAGTGCTAGGGCGCCGGTGAGGACGTTAGGGTGCTGATCTGATTTTTGGGTGACTTCAGATACAGTGACTCTTCTTTCCCTTTTCTTTTATTATTCATGGTAGCTAGTTGTGGATTGCGACACCCCCGTGGGGTCGAAGTGGATGTTGCCTTTCCTTTCCTTTTTGAATAATGGAATGAATACTACGTTCTCTCTTACTTGGCCGTTTTGAACGATGAAAAACAAAGAAAACCGTTTGCGAAAACTATTTCTAAAACGTGGGTGTCGTGTGGGCACCGAGCTTTATAAACCTTGTGGGATTTATGTGTTTGCGAACTGTTTTCACAAACGAGGGCATCGTGTGGATGCTGCTTTCAAAACCTTGTGATTATTTATCCTTTCAAAACACCGGCCTCTATACTCTAAGTGAATGCTAGAATGTCATGTGAATTGTTTGGTTGTATGTGTACGAGACCCCAACTGATGTGGTTAGAGATTGTATGTACTACGCCTTGTGAGACACTTTGTAGCCGAGACGCCGTGCATATACAAAGGGGCCTCTGCCCATTTGCAGAGCGAATTTGTGTATGCGGCGGGTCTGTGCACGCGCCGGGGAGTAATGTTTTACAAAAAAAAATATATGGCTGATTCAGGGGCATCGGTGGCTCCTCTTCCGCGCGATTCGTACCCCCGGGGCGTGACACCCCTGCTGCTACAGAACGTGTGCTCCCACCTTCTCCTCTGACCCTTCTCCTCTTCCCGTTGCACTCCGCCTTCTCCTCTGACTGCCTTCCTTCTTCGCCTCCTCTCCTCTTACTGTTGCGTCACCTCCTTCGGCCGATCGTACGGTTGAGCTACGCGCTGCCACCATCGTCACTTGCTGCTCACTTCTATAGAGGTCCCGGTGGCCGGTGATGATGGCTGATGATGTGATTGGTCGCTCTGACCCGTTCGCCCTCCTCCCTCTTTCTCCTCCTCGGCTCGGCTCCGTGCGTCATTTCCTTCGGTTGACTGTACCGGCCTATACAGTACCAACGTGTTGCTCACCAAGTGTTCGATGGAATGCTTCTGTGACTCTGAAATTTATGTTGCTTACCATTCAGAAGTGTTGGTGGCCGGTGATGATGAGGTCGGTCACCGTCATCACCTGCTACTCACTTCAGGTCTGACCCGTTCGCCCCCCTCCCTCTTTCTCCTCCTCGGCTCGGCTCCGTGCGTCATTTCCTTCGGTTGACTGTACCGGCCTGTACAGTACCAACGTGTTGCTCACCAAGTGTTCGATGGAATGTGTCTATGACTCTGAAATTTATGTTGCTTACCATCCAGAAGTGTTGGTGGCCGGTGATGATGAGGTCGGTCACCGTCGTCACCTGCTACTCACTTCAGGTTGGTTGCCATCATCACCTGCTACTCACTTCTACAGAAGTGTGCTCTATCCCTACTACTCACTTCTGTATACAACTGTGTCCTATTCTTCAATCTTCTTGCCTGTATATTCTATAAATATGGGTGCTCCTTCCTTGCAAGAACACAGGATAGTCCATATCCATATTTTGGTGGAAAGGTTGGGTATTCCTCTAAGCTTTTCTCAAAAAATTTCTATGTGGAATTAACTAAAATAGTGTGTTATTTTTATTTGGTAGGGCACTCTAATTACTATCATTCAAGAGCCCTTTAATTCTACAGGTATTTTCTTCATTTTCTTCCTTAATTATTTGGTCTTTACGCCATTTGATATATGAATTTGTGCTAATATTTCCTACTCTTTCTTCCTGTATTTGGTAGGTCACAACAGGGAGTCTTTTGCGATTTGTGTGCAACTCTCTTCCTTCCTTTCCGTTTTGCTCTTTTGCCTTCTCCTCTGTTTAGTACGCCTTCTCTACTTACTTATTCTTGGTGATGGTTCATTGATGCAAGATTGCTACTTTAATTTCTGTGATTCCTTTGCTTGAGTTCAGTTTCTGATGGCTTTAATGTGCAGTGTATTGTTTTGCTGTGTTGATTTGTGTGGTTGTCGTGCCTTCTACATGCAACTTTCTCTATTGCCTTCTACATGCAACTATTCCATGTGTATCTAATTCACTTTATAGTTCCTGTACATTTCAAAAAAAAAAAAAAAAAACCCTGCACCAAAGAGAAAGCAATTAAAAGAAGAACAACTTTCATGTGGGAGTTGAATCTCTTTGTTAAAGAGAAAGCCCCTTTATGCTCTTTGTTAATGTCTGCATATTTTAAAAAAACTGGATATATTCTTGGTTTAAAAGAAAGTATTCTTGGTTTAAAAAAAAAAAAGAACAGGGTCTTCCCTATGTGAAACTATATATTTTCCTGTGTGAAGTTGAATCTCTTTGTTCAAGAGAACGTATCTTTGTGCTCTCTGTTAATGTCTGCATGCTATGTTTGCTCTCTGTTTGGGTGTAGAGTCATGTTACTTTCCATTGGTAAAAACAGTTGCCCAGCTCCACGAGGCCATACAGCTTTTTGTGGGGCTCATTATCATCCCCTTTCTATTGGCTCTTACCAAGTTCAAAAGTATAGAGCTTATTATTCTCTTTCGGTTCATGTTACTATAATATTTTTGGATTTATTTTTTGGATTTATTTTTAACATTTATAATAGTTTGGCTCAATTGGTTTAAATTCAGCTGTAAAATTTTATAGATCTGGAAAAAAATTATATTGTAACTAAATACAAGAGGCAGTTGCCTTAATAATAGGATTCTTTGCACAGAGGTAAATAATGATACACTCATTCCTTTGTCCTTTCAATTATAATAATTAAGAGGACTATATATAGCTCTAATATTCCCTCCTAATATTATTAAATCTACTACAGAAAAATCATGAGTACTTAACAGTAACTAATGCTATGATCACTTTCCACTTCATCTTTATTCTATGATTCTTTGAATCAAATCAGACTTTTATTTCAAAGTCTGAGCAATATATTAAAGAGAGTTGTACAAATTGAACTTCTTTTATTGTGCTCAGATAGGTAAGTAGAGCTACTGAAAAGAAAGAAAAAAATATGGTAATAAAACTTCAAACAATTTATTTGCCCAATGAGTAAATAGCATATTCAATTTGGTTAAATCAAATGGAAAATTTAAAATGATAAAGAAATAGCTTTTATATTTGTATATGGAGATTGGTGGGTGTGCCAAAACAGCATGACCCCAAGATCCAAGAAAAGGCATTAAATCTCCACAATAACCCCCACATTTTTTATAAGAACACATGCTCCCATATATTTGACTCCTATTCAAGCCCATGGATTCTAAAACAGTGGCAGGTAGTTGGATTGATGAATCATATTATGATCATGGATATATATATAAATAGAGAATTATTGGATAATCAACGAGATATTAATGAGTAAAGCAATACCATTTGATAGATGAACACATGTATCTATGCAGATAGCCAACTATGCAAAGCGCAAGAGGCAATAGTAGTTGTTTTATCAATTATCAACTTCTACATGCAACTTTCCCATGTGTATCTAATTCACTTTATAGTTCCTGTGCATTTCAAAAATAAAAAAACCCTGGATCAAAGAGAAAGCAATTAAAAGAAGAACAACTTTCATGTGGAAGTTGAATCTCTTTGTTAAAGAGAAAGCACCTTTATGCTCTCTGTTAATGTCTGCATATTTTAAAAAAAACTGGATATATTCTTGGTTTAAAAGAAAGTATTCTTAGTTTAAAAAAAAGAACAAGGTTTTCCCTATGTGAAACTATCTATTTTCCTGTGTGAAGTTGAATCTCTTTGTTCAGGAGAGTACCTATACGCTCTCTCTTAATGTCTGCATGCTTTTAAAAAACTGAATATATTTTTGGTTAAAAGAATGTATTCTTGGTTTTTGCATTGTATAGTTTTCCTGTGTTGATTTGTGTGGTTGTGGTGCCTTCTACATGCAACTTTCTCTATTGCCTTCTACATGCAGATTTTACATGTGTATCTAATTCACTTTATAGTGCCTGCACATTTCAAAAAAAAATCCGGGATTCAAGAGAAGGCAATTAAAAGAAGAACAACTTTCATGTGGAAGTTGAATCTCTTTGTTAAAGAGAAAGTATCTTTATGCTCTCTGTAAATGTCTGCATGTTTTTAAAAAACTGAATATATTTTTGGTTTAAAAGAAAGTATTCTTGGTTTAAAAAAAAGAACAAGTTTGTAGCCTTTGGTTTCCCCTTTGTCAAAGAAAGTGTTTGCATGCTCTGTTTGCATGCTATGCAGCAGGCAGTCGAGTTTTTTCCTACAGCTGCCTTTTCGGATTTGGTTTCGTTTTGGGACACTTGGGGCTTCACTTTGTGGGCTATTAGTTTTACATACCTATGAAACTGCATGCATTACTATGCAGTGCACTATCTAATTAAGTATCTTTGTGGGCTCCCTAGGACCATACTTGTGGCCTATTAGTTTTACATACCTACGAAACTACATACATTACTATGCAGTGCACTATCTAATTAGGTATCTTTGTGGGCTAATTAAGTATCTTTGAGGGCTCCCTAAGACCATACTTGGTTGATTTTTTCCCCATGGCCTGCATCAATCAGTGAGCCTGTTTTGGAGTTGCCTAAGAACATGCTTGATTGCTTTTCTCATATGTGTTTTCTTTCTTTGGTGCTTCCATGCTTTACGTTGTACGAGTTGTTTGGTTAAGGCAATGATGATTTGACGTATTATGAAAACTAGGGAAGGGTCTTGAACAAAAAAAAAAAAAGGAGGCAAAGAAAAAAAAAAAACTGCATGATAACGAGGATGGTTGCTTACTCTTTCTCATTGGAGTACCTCATATTTTTTAACGGATACCGTCTATTGGTCCTATTTTTTCCCTCCGAATGGGTTTTCCTGATTTTCCAACAAAATTTTAACACCCTTTACTTATCTACTTTCTATTTGTTCCTTATTATTTTTTTGGGAGAGGGTTCGAGGTGCGGGCACGTGGTTCTTATATGCCTGTGCTATTTGCTTCTTACGTATCTCAAATTTTTTGACGCGCTTTCCTACGGAGAATGGTATGCGACTTATCGGCTTTTCGGTGCTAACGAAGATGCATGCATGCTATGCATCAATCAATATGACCCTCTTCGTTCATTGCCTTCCCGGAAATTTTAATTCTATTTGGTTTTGTGCTATGGCACTTGGCCCTTCAGCCTGTGGTTTTGTTTCGTTTTTTAATATGTTTACGAAAATGCATTGATTTTGAACTACTTTCCTACAGTTTTTTTTGCCTTTTCCTGCTCTAATTCTCTTATCCTATTTGGTTTTGTGCTACAGCACTTGGCCCTTCAAACTATGGTTTTGTTTCCTTTTTTAATATGTTTAAGAAAATGCATTAATTTTGAGCTACTTTCCTACAGAGAATGGTATGCAACTTAGCCGCTATCTAATGCTAGAGAAGATGCATTCATACTATGCAGTGATATGCAGTGATCAATCTGAGCCTCTTTGTACATCATTTTTTGCCAGTTTTTTGTTCTTTTGTTCCTTTTTTTTTTTTCCTCTTTTTCCTTGCTTTTCATTGCTTGCTCTGTTTTCCATGATCCTATTTGATTTTGTGTTAGATTTTTTTATTAACTTTAAGTTCCCTAGAGCAAAAATAACCAAGAAATAGTCATCTTTTACTCAACTTGAGACTGTACACTTCTTTTCCCCTTTCTTTTTCTTCTTCTTTACCTGATTTGTTGGGTAGCTAACTCAAAAGTAAGCAACAAAGAACTCTTAACAGATCGACCCTATAGTTTGTGGAACCAGGCCTCTGTTTTCGCATGGCTACGCAAAATGCATGCATTAAGAAATAATGCATGCATTAGTACAAAAAATCAGTTTTCTACACAGGAGTGTCCTAAGAAAATACATGCATTTCCTGATATTGTGAATACTTATATTTCTTCCCTCTCTCTTTTTCTTCCCTGTTTGCATTTGATTTCCCGTGCAGCTCACACAATGAGGATTATCGAGCATTCCTGCACTAAAATGCTACGGGAAATTGTCGGGGGACTTGGTATGAAGATGCCACCCTGCGAAGTAACTATTGATACAGATGGGAGGTTCTCAGCATATATAGATCTTCCGATCGCACGTTCTGGATCTGTAACTGAGGTTGTTCGCTGCTGGGGTTCTCCATGCCCTGTTTCTGCTGCCGCTGAACAAGATGCGGCCCGTACCGCTGTCTACAAACTTAGAGACGAGTTGGATGTACACATAAGGGATGCTAACTACGAAGATAGAGCATTCTATAAGAATTTATATAACCAACTTGCATCGGACCACTCTGCGTTGTACTCTAAGTATGATGATCTGAAATGGGAATATAATCTTCTCAAGAAATCATACAATTCTCTTATCGCTGAGAGAGATGACTACGCATGCGAGCGTTCAAAGATGCGCCAGGTTATCAACAGCTGCCATGGTGTTATCAACGACTGCCATGATGCAATTAATTGCCTAGCACCGGCAGCTGCTCCTACTGAAAGTGATCCATCCGAAGTCGATTGATCTTTGTGGTCTTCCTGTAGTCGTTGGCCTGCTAATAATTCCTGCTTGCCGCAATTTGTGTCAGCCTGGGTGCTTTTTTGTTCTTCAGTACCTAGGTTCTTTCTACTGACTTTCTAAACTGTGAGTGTGGCCTTCAGCCTACTTTATTTTGGTTGTGTTTTGGACTTGGGATGTACTTAATGTCACGCCCCGGGGTCGAAACTGCGACCCGGGCTCGCTAACAGATCCGCCATCTGTACGGAAACTGCCGTACAGACGAAGCGTCTAGCCTGCAAAAGATAAAACTACAGCTACACAGATATCAGAGCGGATAAAAGCTGTACTAAAAAATTTCACAACTGCAAAGTTACAACAACACATAGCCTATCTCCCAAAATCAGATGATACAAATAGAAGTCCACCTATACAACATCTACGAATCCAAATGGGAGATAGCTAACAGGAAACATAACCAACTCCCACAATCCAGGATGGTACATCTACCTCTCTCTAAAGTAACAATGCTGGTAGGGAACTATCACGCGACTCATGTCCTCGGCCCGTCCAGTCAAGCCCAGCAGGAACGGAAGAAAGCCTCAGCAACCTGTCACCGACAGAGGGTGTGAGAACTACATCCTACAGTAGTTCTCAGTGGGTACCGTCTCCAAGAACCACGGTCTGCCCACTAAGTCTACCAGAGGCATAAGATAATAGAAAAGACTGATGATAATGTAAATAAGCTGGAAAAGAATCTACAGCTATCATGCCTCTATCTACTATGCTCAAAAGGAAGAGACTATGGATGATGGTATGCAGCCACTCACTGCTGACAATATGTCACAAGTACTAAGCCCAAGACGCTCTACTATGACACATGCTATGCCAACACTCTCTCAGTGTATCCCAAATCTCATCGACTGCCCCACAGGGTCCAGTCAAGTCAAGCCTGCGCCCCCTGGTGTATCAACCAGGGTGTCCAAACGGACAAACTCGATATCTCACACAGTGACCCCATAGTAGCTCGGCCAGGGGTATAAAGCGACCTCTAGTATATGAACTAGGCGCATCATCGCAGCCTCGTCAGGCACGGTATCATCATCGCAGCCTCATCAGGCTCGGAAACATCAACGCACCCGGGGCGTAGCTCGAGGGCTGCGACCCCACCGAACTCAAGTATCTCATCAGTAACACTGTCTCACAAGCGGCTCCTGCAGGCTATAGTCCTCGATCAAACAGATCAGTATCTCGATGCTCAAAGCACAACTCAGTCGGAGAACCCTCCACGACTCAATCTCACAACACTGACCCGCTCAACGAAAGTATCACACAGCTGGGACCCCCGTCTCTCCCAACGGCTCCCACAAGAACACCCTACTGAACTCAACACACAACTCATGGCCGGAGATGCTCCACAGCCAGATCTACGAAGGGTCCGAAACCCCAGGAGACTAACACCTACGCCCCCAAGAAAGAGAACAGCCCTTAGAACCCAGATCACTCGAATCCGCTCGGGTGGATAAGTATATAAGAAACCATGTCATTTATTTCAGAAAACCATTCAATCTGAGAGAAATCCATTTTTTAATGATTTTTAGTCTTTTTAGGAAAACCCTTTGAAATCAAGTTGTATGCCCAAGCCTCGAAGAACTAACGCCCTCGTCCTATCAAACAAGAACAGACTCAGGCGACTTTGCGAGGCTTGGAAGAAATCACTGCCTGACCAAAATCATGTATTCGTCCAAAAAGGGTTCTGGGTTCAAGGTCCTGCTAACACACGTGCACCACGATCACAACAGGGTGGTGACGAGAAGAACAGCGGAAAGGAAAACCCCGGGACCACCGTTTACCTGAAACGGTTTCCCACGCACTAACACTGGCCTAACCCAGCCACCAGACCCCACTCGACCCCCCGGCCCGAGTGCAACACCCGTCCCACAACACTCTGACCACTCAGCCCACTACCCGGGAGAGGAACACTATGTCCAGAAGGATATGCACGGTGTGGGATGTCTAAAACATAAAAGAACCTAGCCCAGATTAAGGTTCTCTATTGGTCTGGTCAAACACATGCACATATGACGGGGGTGCTAGTTAAGTTCCAAGAAAACACTTAAACTAGCATGCAATCCTATCACAATAGAATTAGAAGGAAGTCCGTAGACTTGGAGAGAAAAACCAACCCACCTCAGAATGCCACCAATTGCTTGTCGACACTTGCAATTGGGCTCAGCGGGACTTACCTTGCCTCCACGAGGTCCGCACGCAAAACGGAGCACGCTGCGTCCAACCACACGACCGCGCGCTCCGCGGATGTCCCGAAACAAGCCGGCGGGTCCACGCGACGGAAAACCAGCAACCACCCCCGGCGGAAGCTAAAAACAGCACCGCAAGCTGCCAGAAGCGAAGAAATCGCAAAAATCAAGCAACACAGTCAAAACCGAGCATCCGACGGTGAAAAACAGCCTCCGTCGGCGAAAACAGCCTCCGTCAGTGAAAACCAGCGCCCGACGGCGAAAAACAGCACGCGGCGGCGAAAAACTGCTCCGTCTGCGAAAAACCAGCGCCCGACGGCGAAAACAGCTCCGTCGGCGAAAAAACTGCTCAAAATAGCTTGCGAAAACAGCTCGCGAAAACCCTGCGAAAACTGCGCAAAACTGCGCGGAAACCATGTGCGAAAAATGCGAAAACCGCTCGCAAACTGCTCGCGAAAAACAGCGAAAACCAGCGCGAAAACTGCGCGAAAACAGCGAGCGAAAACTGCGAAAACCCTTCGCGAAAATGCCTCGAAAGTCGCGCGAAAACCTGCGCGAAACTGCGCGAAATCTGCGCGAAAACGGCGCGCGAAAACTGCGAAAACCCATCGCGAAAATGCCTCGAAAGCCGCGCGAAAACCTGCGCAAAATCTGCGCGAAAACGGAGCGCGAAAACTGCGAAAACCCATCGCGAAAATGCCTCGAAAACCGCGCGAAAATCTGTGCGAAACTGCGCGAAATCTGCGCGAAAACGGCGCGCGAAAACTGTGAAAACCCATCGCGAAAATGCCTCGAAAGCCGCGCGAAAACCTGCGCGAAACTACGCGAAAACGGCGCGCGAAAACTGCGAAAACCCATCGCGAAAATGCCTCGAAAGCCGCGCGAAAACCTGCGCGAAACTGCGCGAAATCTGCGCGAAAACGGCGCGCGAAAACTGCGAAAACCCATCGCGAAAATGCCTCGAAAGCCGCGCGAAAACCTGCGCGAAACTGCGCGAAAACGGCGCGCGAAAACTGCGAAAAACTGCTCGCGCACGCGCCCGCCAAGCCGCTGCCAGCCAAAACCGACCGCGCGGCGCCTCGCTGCGCCACGCGCGTCCGCCCGGCACGCGGCGCTGCGCGCTGCCAGCACAGGGCCCGCGGCACCGCGCACGGCCCGCCCGGCCCCGCGCGGTGCGCGCCCTGCGCGCGGCCCGGCGGCACCGCGCGTGCCTTGCGCGCGGTCCGCGGGGCTGCGCGCGGCCCGCGCAGGGCACGCGGCACCGCGTGCGGCCCGCAAGGGCCAGCGCGGTGCAAGCCCTGCGCGCGGCCCTGCGGCACCGCGCGCACCATGCGCGCGATCCGCAGGATGCGCGCGGCCCGCGCAGCGCCCACGGCGCTGCGCACGGCCCGCGCAGGGCCCGCGGCACCGCGCGCAGCCCACTCGGGCCCGCGCGGTGCGCGCCCTGCGCGCGGCCCTGCGGCACCGCGCGCGCCTTGCGCGCGGTCTGCAGGGCGCGCGCGCCCGCCGCGCGCGCACTTGCGCGCGGCCAGCAGCGCCCACGCGGCGCTGCACCAGGGCGCAGCGCCCTGGTGCTGCCCGCGCACACAGGTGGCCCGCAGGGTGCTGCCAGCCCTGCAACACCCATGCGGCAGCTGCCACACGCGCAGCAGCCGCGCCGGCCGCGCGTGCGCCATTGCGCGCGCGCGCGGCTCCCACGGCTGCGACCCCCGCGCAAAAGAAAAGAAAAGAAAACTCCAATAAATCCGGAAAAATCCCAAAAAAATCCAAATTCCTCATTAAAACCAAAATAAAACACAATTAACAAAACCAAACTCCAATAAGCAAAAATCTGCATTTTTGCTTACCTCGACGACGCTCGCCGCACGCCCACGAGCTCCTTGCGGCCTCCAACGGCGAGTCCAAAAATCCAAGAATGCCTCGAAACCCCTTTCCTTCCTCTTCTTCTTCTTCCTTTTCCTCTCTTTTCTTTTCCTTTCTTTCTTTCTTCCTTTTCTTTCTTTCTCTGCTGCAGAGGGAGGGTTGGAGCCTTTATATAAAGCAAAAGCTTTATTTAATTAATTAACTAATTAATTAATTCCAAAAATCTAACTCCAACTCACTTTTTGCCTTCGGGCTCTCCGCCGCTGCCCGGAACCTCCCGAACTCCGCTGTAAATCAAAAGTACACGCGCTCACAGCTTTTTCTCTTCAAAAAGCTCATCCGTTGAGTCGGGGTGCTCAAATCAATTACCGGCTCCAAAATTGCCAGTTCCGACTCACTTTTTGCCTCCGGGTCCTCCGCGTCAGTCCGGAACCTCCCGAACCTCGCTGTAAATCGAAAATACACGTGTCCACAGCTTTTTCTCTTCAAAAAGCTCATCCGTTGAGTCGGGGTGCTCAAATCAATTACCGGCTCCAAAATTGCCAGTTCCGACTCACTTTTTGCCTCCGGGTCCTCCGCGTCAGTCCGGAACCTCCCGAACCTCGCTGTAAATCGAAAATACACGTGTTCCAAGTGTTCCTGAATTTCCGGCACTCCACGGTGAAGTCGGAAATTTCCAATCTCATCCTCAATCGGCCAACAAAGCCCGGAAAAAACCCCGAATCGAGCTGGAGCTTCCGCGTTGATCCGAATCAACCCGGCATCAACTGTAAACTCAGATGCAACATGCCCAAGGCAACTCTCTGCTCCAAACCATCAGTGTGGTCGGCGCGCTATCCAAAGACCTGGTACTCTACACTTAAACTTACGATTATCTAATTGGTGCTACCTTTGTTTCCATCATGATCTTTCTTACGCCTGTTATTTCACAATTTCTTCGCTTACTTCCTTAAGTGTGGATAATTCCTATTCTTTGGGCTCGGGATGTACTTGAACTTTGTCTTTGCAACCAACTGCCTACTTAAGAAAAGGAATACATAAATTATTATGTAATTAGTTGAGCCACTCTTCTAACTGCCTATGGTACTGACTACAGTATAAAGTGCAAGCTATCTTAGGAGGTTTTCCTGTAAGGAGAAAATTTTTGATGGCTTTGTGAATGTTATTGAGAACTGCAGCAACTGCCAAGCTGGTCCCATCCACAAGTCTCAGCCTCAAAGTAGGGTTTCTTTTTGACATAAAGCTTGCCATGTCCATTCAATTTACTGCCCTGAAATTACAAGCATGTGGAATATTAAGGGCTTAGTAATTAATTTTTAGAAGTGCTTATGGATGATATAAGCAGGCAGCTTAAATTCTTCAATGCAAGTTTAGCATACATGCATCTGTGGCTCACACACAACATCAACTTACCTGGTTCAAGAGACCTAGACTTATAACTTTGGTTTCTCTTTTTTCTGCATCTAAGATTGCTTTCTCAATTAATCGAATGATCGAATCTCTCTCAGTTGGCGATATATACTGCAGAGAAGAATCATCAAAAACTCATTTTGGATTCTCTAAATTAGAGTGACAACACCATGGTACACAACACAAGTTAGCTGTACTTCACCTAGAAGCTGTATCTTGGCACCATCCATGTCTCCATTTGTTGTCTCTTCAGCCAATTCCTCTCTACTGTGAATGCAGTATCTGCTTCTTCTCTTCAAACCAAACATACTGAAGCAACAGATGGTAACCAGGAAAGCAATGTATATGCACAAAAGCAAGAATGTAAAGTATTCAAAAGAGCTGCTGAATTAGACTTAATTCATACAATCACATTAGTTTCATGCTGCCGACGACAGGCTTCTGCAGAAGCACTGCCCATATCAATCGATCCATGTCCTCGGGAAGAAACTTTTGGATTTTGTGCATCTATCCTGCAACTATATGATCCCTCACCAAAATTGGGTGGATCACTGCTCAAATGCGAACCGCTATCTTTAAGTTAGTCATTTTGAGAGAGAAAACGACTATTCTGTAAGTGCTTAGTTGATGCTCATTTACAAATTACTTGATGCTTCATGCATTCAGTTCATTTTCTTACAAATTAATTGATGCTTCAAATATTTTTGATAGTGCTTAAATTTGGGTTTCTCAAACTTCTACTTGCATTGTTTTTGTATACTTTCTTATGATAGTTACTTGCTATGATGATTTCCCTCTTTGATACAGTCTTCTGATGCTTACTGATTATGTTGGAAGTCGGCGAGTTTGTTTTTCGTTGGTGTGGGTATACTTTGGCCGGCTTATGTGGGAAATTTTTGCTCTTTAGTGGATAGTGGGTATACTTTGGATGGCCTACTTTGCGGGCAACCAGTTGCCCAACTTTTCCCTACAATGTATACTTTCGGTTCGCGCTTTGCGCTCAGTTTGGCCGATGATGCGAAACAAATAGTGGCTTTTACACAGGGGGGAAATTCAAATGGTGCCTTTTGACTAGAGGGAAAATCTGAGCAAATTATGTATGTTTTCTTCTTTATTGATGAGATAGTTATCGTTTTTGATTTGCCTTTGCTTTTATCTTCGATTTAGATTACCAGAATACATATGCTTCTCCTTCTCTGCAACTCGAAGTCATGATGTAGGCTTATGATGATTTCCCTCTTTGATACAGTGATACTTTGCACCGCTTATGCAGGAAATTTTTTCTCTTTAGTGGATAGTGGTTATGCCGTTCTTGATGCTTACTGACACATAAGCACATAAACCTCTCGATTCATGTCTCTTATTCTTATTCTTATGTGTCGATCTCTCGCCCTCTGTTTCTGCTTTGGACTATGTGTATTGTTACATATTTTGGATACTGCTTAAATTTGTGTTTCCCACACTTTAGCTTGCATTGTTTTTTGTGGCCTTTCTTTTGATGATTACTTGCTATGATGATTTCCCTCTTTGATACACTTCTGATACTTAGTGATTATGTTGGAAGTCGGATTCTTCGTTATGCCATTCTTCGTGTAAATGTGGGAACTTTCTTTTTCACTTGGCGTGGGTGCACTTTAGACGCCTTCTGTAGGAAACTTTTGTTCTTTTGTGGATAGTGGGTATACTTTGGATGGCCTACTTTGCCGGCAACCGGTTGCCCACCTTTTCCATACAATGTATGCTTTTGGTTTGCGCTTTGTGCTCGGTTTTGGCAATGCTGCGGAACAAACAATGGCTTTTGAGTAGGGGGGAAATTCAAATGGTGGCTTTTGTATAGGGGGAAAATCTGAGCAAATTATGTATGTTTTCTTCTTTATTGATAGGATAGTTGTCGTTTCTGATTTGCCTTTGCTTCCATCTTCGATTTAGATTATCAAAATACATATGCTTTGGTTTTAGTTCCAGCTTTCATTTTCCTGCACTAATATATATTTAGTTTATTTCCTTACAAATTAATTGACCCTTACATGTTTGATTCAATCTCTGGGTGGTCTTTTTTAAAATATGCATACCCTAACAGAGAGGATGAAGATATATGAAAGTTGTTCTTCTTTTAATTACCTTCTCTTGGATTTTGATATTTTTTAAAAATATGTGCGCGAGGGGTTTCTAAACTGTTAGTGTAGACTTCAGCCTACTTCATTTTGGTTCTGTTTTGGACTCGGGATGTACTTAAACTTATGATTATCTAATTGGTACTGCCTTTGTTTCCGCCATGATCTTTATTATGCCTGTTATTTCACAATTTCTTGCCTTACTTCCTTGGTCTAAATCACACATATATATTTCACTGGCATTTTATCACCAAGAATTGGAGAGCTGAAGTACTTAGGTGCATTGTAAGTGTATTCTTTAGCTTGCAAACTTTGCAAATCATAATAATATCATGCATTCTTCATCTCAAATTGCAAGATGGATTCCTTTACATTTCATATAAATCAATATCTCGCTGTAATTTGAAGCTTTATAGATTAGCAAACTTTATCGATCCACTGTGCATAGTGAGTTGATATGTGATTTTAAACATTAATGCGTTCGAACTCATGCAGCTGGGAAATAACACTCTTAGGCATTCCTATTTAGATCCTGGATGTATAAGAACAGGAGGAAGCATGTGATCTAGCACTTATCAACCTACTTATGCACTTGCATACTACATATGCATTATGCCATGGTTTCACTTCCCTGAAATGTGAGCATTTTTAAAACATTTTCTTTACCGTATTTGGTGACTACTGCCCACTTTTGGACTCTAGAATTGCTAACTAGAGAAGCATGTTTCTGTTTACCATATGCATGAAAGAAGCTTGAAACAAGATTGAAACTAGATTGAAACAAGATTGAAACTAATACACTTGATATTATCTGTAGGAGTTTCGAATTTTAAGAATACCTCAAGTAGCATACGCTCAAGGGTCTCGACAGTCCCTCCTTCTTTTCAACTCGAAGTTTGAATATCCAGAAGTTCTTTCTATATACATGTAACATTTACCACCAATAAGATATGCTGTGACAAGTGGCAATAACTTAATCTGAAAGCTTGTGCAGTTATAGAATTACGAATTGCCCTATTTCTGTGTTCTACAGTCTCCTCAGTTTCATTTTTCTGGTTTTTTTATGAATGTCAAATAGTTCTCTTCGACATTCTAATGTTCAAACACTGATTCTTAGTAGGAACAGTTTTTAAAAGCTAAATGCTTATGAAAGTGTAGGCATGAGAATTTTGGGAATGGTAAGATCTTTGGCATAAGAAGTGCTGATACATTGATAAGGATTTCATTGCTAATCCATCAGCAACTGTTAGACTATCTATGTTTAAGATCACTGCCATTTCTTGTGACAAATTTAGAAACTTCTGAGTTTACTCTAGCTCAATGTGATAAGACAAATTATTTTTGTATATGCTTATGTTTGTGTATTTGTATAATATATGTACGCGGATATGGATGTGCTAACTGTAATCACATTTTTCAAATATTTCGCTCCTGGCATTCTGTATATTAACTGGAGGTTAGAGTGAGGAGTGAAAAATCAACCAATACAGGAAATACATCTATATCTTGCAGAATAGTGGCCTAGAGGCTGGGGTCAGAAAGGCATGATTACGTTGGCACATAAAACTCTCGATTCATGTCTCTTATTCTTAATCTTATGTGTCGATCTCTCACCCTCTGTTTCTGCTTTGGACTATGTGTATTGTTACATATTTTTTTTATAGTGCTTAAATTTGGGTTTTCCAGACTTCTGCTTGCATTATTTTTGTGTGCTTTCTTTTGATGGTTGCTTGCTATGATGATTTCCCTCTTTGATACACTTCTGATACTTAGTGATTATGTTGGAAGTCGGATTCTTCGTTATGCCATTCTTCATATGCATGTGGGAAGTTGCTGCTGCAGGAAACTTTTGTTCTTCGGTGGACAGCGGGTATACTTTGGATGGCCTGCTTTGCGGGCAACCAGTTGCCCAGCTTTCCCCTACAATGTATACTTTTGGTTTGCGCTTTGCGCTCGGTTTGGTCAACGTTGCGGAACAAATAGTGGTTTTTTGAGTAGGGGGGAAATTCAGATGATGGCTTTTGTATAGGGGGAAAATCTGAGCAAATTATGTATGTTTTCTTCATTTTCGGTGCTAATGAAGATGCATGCATACTATGCATCAATCAATATGAGCCTCTTTGTGCATTGCCTTCCCGAAAATTTTAATTTCTTTTTTTTTTTTTTTTTCCTTTTTTCTTGCCTTATCCTGCTCTAATTCTCTTATCCTTATTTTGGATGATGCTTAGATTTGGGTTTCCCACACTTCTGCTTGCATTGTTTTTGTGTGCTTTCTTTTAATGGTTACTTGCTATGATGAGTTCCCTCTTTGATACACTTTTGATACTTAGTGATTATGTTGGAAGTCGGATTCTTCATTATGCCATTCTTCGTGTGGATGTGGGAAGTTGCTGCTGCAGGAAACTTTTGTTCTTCAGTGGACAGCGGGTATACTTTGGATGGCCTACTTTGCGAAGTTGCTGCTGCGAAGTTTCGTTATAGTGGGTATACTTTGGATGGCCTACTTTGCAGGCAACCAGTTGCCCAACTTTTCCCTACAATGTATACTAATGGTTTGCGCTTTGCGCTCGGTTTGGCCAATGTTGCGGTACAAACAGTGACTTTTGAGTAAGGGGGGGAATTCAAACAGTGGCTTTTGTATAGGGGGAAAATCTGAGCAAATTATGTATGTTTTTTGCTTTATTGATAGGATAGTTGTCGTTTCTGATTTGCCTTTGCTTCCATCTTCGATTTAGATTACCTAAATACATATGCTTTGGTTTTAGTTCCAACTTTCATTTGTCTACACTAATATATATTTAGTTTATTTCCTTACAAATTAATTGACTCTTATATGTTTGATTCAATCTCTGAGTGGTCTTTTTTTAAAATATGCATACCCTAACAGAGAGCATGAAGATACATGAAACTTGATCTTCTTTTAATTACCTTCTCTTGGATCTTGGTATTTTTTTGAAATATGTGCCTGGGGGGTTTCTAAACTGTTAGTGTGGACTTCAGTCTGCTTCATTTTGGTTCTGTTTTTGACTCGGGGTGTACTTAAACTTATGATTATCTAATTGGTACTACCTTTGTTTCCATCATGACCTTTCTTATGCCTGTTATTTCACAATTTCTTAGCTTACTTCCTTAGTCTAAATCACATCATATATATTTCACTGGCATTATATCACCAAGAATTGGAGAGCTGAAGTACTTAAGCGCACTGTAAGTGTACTCTTTAGCCTGCAATCTTTGTAAACTCTACTACAATCATGACATTTGGTGGCGACAAAAGTCGCCACCATAAACCATAAAGTCGCCACCAAATAATTTTGCCGGCGACTAAATGTCGCCACCTCAAAGTATGTCGCCAAAAGTATATAGCGGCGACATATTTTAGCGGCGACAGAATTGTCGCCACCAAATGTATGAAGAAACGGTGGCGACAAATTGTTGCCACCAAATGTATGAAGAAACGGTGGCGACATTTGTCGCCACCAAATGTCTGGAAAAACGACGCCACCACGAAATGTCTGGAGAATGTCGCCACCAAATGTTCGAAGAAAAGGTGGCAACAATTGTCGCCACCAAATGTCTAGATAAAAGGTGGCGGCAACTGTCGCCACCAAATGTAAGAAAAAGGGTGCCACATCTTGCGAAATGATTTGGCGAGCAGCGACGACAAATTGTCGCGACTAAATTTTTGAATGAACCTAAACTTCATCCTTTACCAAATGCCAAAGTATTATAACCAATTAATTGACTGATTCAGTATCAATAAAAAATTGAGCAAAACAATATGGAAACAGAGTTGTTCTTGATGAAAGATTAAATGAACAACTTACTCAAATCAAGCTCTCAATCTGCGGATCAGTCCAAACAAAATTAGCCTATATGTTTACAAACCAATCACAACATTAAGTAGAAGTGGAAGCATCCCCAAAATGTTCACATCTTTATACATGAACTAACCGTCGCGGAATCTTTGAAACATCTAAACTTAAGCTTGTTGATCCACTTAAAGCTCTCTACAATCAACTGGCAAGTCTTGCTTTTCCTTGGAAGTTTACTACCTGGTTTATGGTGTACTTGATTTTGCATTCTTCAGAGCTTCGGTGATTGATACTATTACAAGATTCTCCTAGAAGCAAAAGTGATTCCCAACTTATCAAAATGCTGCAAATATTAGAGGTCGAGAGCAAAATGTGAGAAGCATTTCAATTGGGTAGCGAAGACAATTCAAACCACTAGCTACCACAGAACAAATAAAAGATACCTCGTTGTAACTACTTCTAGAGAGTTGCACGTTTGAATATATGAAATGCTTGGGTCCGGCTCAACTTTAATCATGGAGGGTCGTATACATATAGTTCTTGGAGGAAGCTATAACAAAACAAAAAAGATAAGCTCAAAAGAATTAGCATTAAATTGTGAACTACGAAGACAAACTTAGTCTGCTAACCGAACATTAAAAAGTTTGTATCTTCTGAAAAGACAGTCCTCCATTCACAAACATGACCAACAAAGTCATGCATAATCAACTAAGTCTGGCCAGTTAAAAGAGGACCTCAAGTTGCGTCAATATTAAAGAGAGACAAGCAAGGAGAAAAGAAAAGTAAAAAATCATGGGTAAGATACAATTAGCACATTAGGACGCAAAAAGCAATTTGTTGGGCATGATTTTCACTCCAACTCCAAACGAAGCTAACACAAATTAATAATGCAAGATGCCAGAGGACATCTCGTATGTTTAGACACACAAAAAGGAATAACATAGAGGAAAGCAAACTAAATTAAGCATATCTAATCCTATAAAAGCAATTCCAGTTGTAAAAATAGTACCATCTGATACGTTTGATACATGATAACTGATACCAACAGCATCATTGTATAAACCTATGAAATGTTACCCTGGAGAAATTCATCATTACCAAAAGTAGGTGTGGGAGTAAGAATCCAGCACAATTAAAGAACTCAAGAGTATGAAAGAACATAGGAAGCAGTGAGTAGGATGTTAAAAAAACAAATGAGATTGTCATCCATTGTGCTAAAATTTTACAGTAATTTATTTACAGATAAATCATGCAATTCAACGTACAATATTTTCAAAAGATCTACATTATATGTCATTCAGTAAACAAAGAAAATATTAAGAGGGTTTTGTACATGAATCAAGTACCATTTTTGCCAGACAGTGTTCTAAAATGAGCACAAATCCTGCAAGTAGAAGACATCAGGTTGAAGCTTCTAAGACAAAAAAAAGTAGCCTAAAAGGGGACCAATAACGTAAGCAGTAAACGATAACTCAATGACAAGAAAATTTAGAAAGGTTAAAAAGTGCACAGGTTAAAAGCAAGAAACTTCACCTGGAAAAGAATAGTTATTAACAAGACAAACAACAGCTTTTACTAAAAGTAACTTGCATACCGTTTTGTCAACAAGAAGAGTTCCCTTGACAGCATAGCCATCATAGAACAATCGGAACTGGATAAGCAACGGCTATTGAATAGATAAAAAAAGATAGAAAAAATGACGCACCGTTAGCACTTAATGAATTATTGGATGCACAATAAGTACTGAAAATCAGAACCAAGAACTTCATAGACTTGTGTTAATATGCATACTGGTTCAGTATTGAGAGATCGATGCTTCTTCGAACTTGAAGGTTTCTCCAGAATTTCAGAATTCTAAGGACAAAACAGAAAATGAGTAAATGAATGGACATGGAAAGATAAAAAGGTAAGCAAACATTATGGATCATTATGAATTTTACAGAAACTACTTATCAAAATAGCAAACCTGGTTATCTTCTAGCATTTTCCCATGACAGATATTTTCAGGACATCTCACAGCTAAATCTTCAGAAATAAGTCCAGTTCCATCAGTATGGATCATTGGCTCACCATCTTTACCTTTAACAATGGTCCCATTTCCATCCTAAAAATTGCAATTGACACTATAAATAAGATAAACATATGAAAGCAAGATTGCATAAATGGCGAAAGAAAGAAGAATTTACTGTGCAAGGTATGTCTTCAATCTTTCGGACATCCACAGATGATAGATCAATATCTAACTTTATCGTCTTCGACGAATTTGAATTTAAGTATAATCAAGCTTAATTGCATGTTCACACTAGATCAAAACCATGGAAAGATAGAAAGAAAGGCCAAAACCTGTTGCCAAGTTGTGTCAACCGGAGGCTGCCTACGCGCATCAGTCGCATCAAAATCTAAAACACCATGATCCCGTAGACGGACCTATAAAATCACCATATTACAAATAGAAAAATGTATTGCTAACAAAGTTGAACCTTCAGAATAGAGCATATAAGAACAATGCAAAATCATGAAAATGAAAGATATAACAAGGTTGTAACCAACAGACCCGAAGAAATGCCCGAACTTTTTGCAGATTGCCAACAGCCCCACCAAGAGCAGCCTAGAAAACAAACCAGAATGACAAAACATTTGTATGTAGAGTTGCCAAAAGGCAGATTTTCCACATCATCCAAGCATGTCACACAGAAAATTTTGGAAAGAAAAACTAATATCAAGGCAGTTGCATTAGTGGTATAAGGGGGGGGGGGGGAACTCAACTTATGAAAAACAAGTAATTGAGCAACTAGATCAGCATTTCATAATTATGTGATTGAGATATAGTCGGTAAATTAAAGAAAGTTTTCTAATTGGTTAATCTACATTATAAGCATTTGTATTGAACAACATCCTCCCTAAAAGAAAAAGAGAATAAGATGAATTAACTGGTGTACATCAAACTTGTTAGAAACTAGTAGTATAAAATTAGCAACTATTACTCTTTTAGTGGCAGTTATGACAAAGAAGTATCCCGTACATCTTTCTTCAGATGCAGAGACTGCTGACGGAAACCACAAAAAGATCCCGGTTTGGACTAAGATGATAGTGGCCCATTCACTTCCGAGTATGAAAACACTGTTTTTGTTAGAGACAAAAGTAAAAAATAATAGTAATGGGGTGAATAGTATTAAAACCTATAACTGATCCCTTGTTTTTCAGATCATTTTCAGCAAATGAAGTCAACACATTTAATTCTAAAACCCTCATACGAACACCAAACCAGAGCAGACCCTACACGCGACCCAAAAAAAAACTCCCTTCCTCGTGGTACAAAACCCCAAAACCCCCAACAAATTAGGGCACAAATCACTCACCTGCGGTTCTGGAACCAAACCTTGATCTGCTTGGGCTCGATGTTCGCGAGGACGGGGCACTCCCGGATAAGCTGCTGCCGCCGCATCGAGCTCGGCTTAGGGCACTCGGTGTAGACGCTCTCGAGCGCCTCCACCTGCTCCGGCGTGTACCGCACGTACTTCCCCGCGTCTATTTGCTGCTGCGTCAGCGCCGCCGCCGCCCCAGCGCCCTTCTCCTTCCCCGCGACCACCATCGCCGCCATGCCCCCGCCCGTTTCCCTTCCAACGGAGAAGATCCCGAGCCCAAACCCTAGAAAACCCTAACCCCGCTCTTCTTCCGAACCCTCGGCAGCGACGGGAGCCCAGGCGTGTCGGCGGGGCGGCGTGCGATGGGCGACGGCGGGGCGATTGGGGAAGGAGATCTATAGAGAGAGAGAGAGAGAGAGAGAGAGAGAGCTTAATGGGGCAGAGGGTGAGTTAATGGGACCGTGAGGGTGATCGATGTAAGGGGGCCGGTTAGCAACTTCAAAAAAATAAATAAATAAATAAATAAATAAATGAAAAAGAGTTTTAGTTGGTGAAAAAAAGGAGGAAAATTTTGGTGGGAAATAAATAATATTAGTGGCGACAAAAATGTCGCCACCAATAATAAGTATTGGTGTCGCCACTGTATCTTCTTTATTGGTGGCGACAAAAGTCGCCACTTGGTGGCGACAAAAGTCGCCACTATATCTTTATTACTAAGTATTAGTGGTATATTGGTGGCGACAAAAATGTCGCCACCAATAATAAGTATTGGTGGCGACATTTTAATGTCGCCGCCATTACTTATTTAGTGGTGGCGACGCGAAAATGTCGCCACTGAATCTTCTTTATTGGTGGCGACAAAAGTCACCACTATATCTTTATCTTTTTCCGGCGACAAAAGTCGCCACTAATTACTAAGTATTAGTGGCGACTTTCTAAAGTCGCCGCTATTTCTTAATTATTGGAGGGTGTGAGGGTGATCGATGTAAGGGGGGGCCGGTTCGCATCTTCAAAAAAAAAAAAAAAAAAAAAAGAAAAAAAAGAAAAAGGGTTTTAGTTGGTGGAAAAAAAAGGAGGGAAATTTAAATAATATTGGTGGCGACAAAAATGTCGCCACCAATAATAAGTATTGGTGGCGACATTTTAATGTCGCCGCTATTACTTATTTATTGGTGGCGACGCGAAAATGTCGCCACTGTATCTTTCTTTATTGGTGGCGACAAAAGTCGTCACTATATCTTTATCTTTCCCCGGCGACAAAAGTCGCCACTAATTACTAAGTATTAGTGGCGACTTTCTAAAGTCGCCGCTATTTCTTAATTATTGGAGGGTGTGAGGGTGATCGATGTAAGGGGGACCCGGTTCGCATCTTCAAAAAAAAAAAAAAAAAAAAAAAAAAAAAAAAAAAAAGGGTTTTAGTTGGTGGAAAAAAAAGGAGGAAAATTTTGGTGGGAAATAAATAATATTGGTGGCGACAAAAATGTCGCCACCAATAATAAGTATTGGTGGCGACATTTTAATGTCGCCGCTATTACTTATTTATTGGTGGCGACGCGAAAATATCGCCATTTCTTAATTATTTGTGGCGACAAATATATGTCGCCACTGTATCTTATTTATTGGTGGCGACAATTAAATGTCGCCACTATAGCTTTACAATTAGTGGCGACAATAATTGTCGCCACAAAATTGTCACCACCAAAAGTCCTTTTTCTTGTAGATCATAATAATATCATGTATTCTTCATCTCAAAGTGCAAGATGGATCCCTTTCCATTTCATATAAATCAATATCTCACTGTAATTTGAAGCTTTATAGGCAAGCAAACTTTATCGATCCATTGTGCACAGTGAGTTGATATGTGATTTTAAACATTTATGAGTTCAAACTCATGCAGCTGGGAGATAACCCTCTTAGACATTCCTATTTAGATCCTGGATGTATAAGAACAGGAAGAAGCATGTGATTTAGTACTTATCAGCTTACTTATGCACTTGCATACTACATTGCATTATGCCATGGCTTCACTTCCCTGAAATGTTAGCATTTTTAGAACATTTTCTTTACCATATTTGTTTCCCAATTGATAAATGTACTATCTATTTATACCAGTCCTGCAGCATGTGATATCTGTTTCTTCTCTTCAAACCAAACATACTGATCAACTAAATTATGGATCTCTCACCATCAGGTTGACCAACTCTTGCATATCATCTTACCTTGCAACAGAATTAAGGCTCAAATATGGATGGCCCCAATTTGACTTATATTAAGGTGTACACGGATCTAATTGGGTGATTGGGTGGTACCCTCATACCTATCATAGTCAGATTCAATACTATCCATATTATATATTTACCGATGTAATGTGGACATCTAAAAGATAGGGTAGCATCAATGAATGATGTTAAGGGATATAAATAAAGAAGACATACACCTAGATAGAGAGATGTAGACCTATTTTTCTAAGAAATACACAACCAGGAGTAACGAGCACAGTTTATCCACTTCTTTTGATAGTCGAGGTGTAGGGATGTGGTTGTAGCAGCAACAAATGGTAACCAGGCAAGCAATGTATATGCACAAAAGGAAGAATGTAAAGCATTCAAAAGAGCTGCTAAATTAGACTGAATTCATACAATCACAGTAATTTCATGCTGGCGACGATAGGCTTCTGCAGAAGCACTGTCCATATCAATCGATCCATGTCCTCCGGAAGAAACTTTTGGACTTTGTGCATTTAGCCTGCAACTGTATAGTCATTTTGAGGGAGAAAATGACTATTCTTTAAGTGCTTAGTTGATGCTCATTTACAAATTAATTGATGCTTCATATATTCAGTTAATTTTCTTACAAATTAATTGATGCTTCAAATATTTTGGATAGTGCTTAAATTTGGGTTTCTCAAACTTCTGCTTGCATTATTTTTTCGTACTTTCTTATGATAGTTACTTGCTATGATGATTTCCCTCTTTGATACAGTCTTCTGATGCTTACTGATTATGTTGGGAGTCGGATTGTCGGTTATGCGATTCTTGATAGAAATGTGGGGAGTTTCATTCTTCGTTGGTGTGGGTATACTTTGGACGGCTTATGCGGGAAATTTGTGCTCTTTAGTGGATAGTGGGTATACTTTGGATGGCCTACTTTGCGGGCAACCAGTTACCCAACTTTCCCCTACAATGTATACTTTCTGTTCGCGCTGTGCGCTCAGTTTGGGCAATGATGCGAAACAAATAGTCGCTTTTGCATGGGGGGGGAAATTCAAATGGTGGCTTTTGAATAGAGAGAAAATCTGAGCAAATTATGTATGTTTTCTTCTTTATTGATAGGATAGTTGTCGTTTCTGATTTGCCTTTGCTTTCATCTTCGATTTGGATTACCAGAATACATATGCTTTGCTTTTAGTTCCAACTTCCGTTTGCTTGCACTAAGAAGTTTTCATCTTTCATCTGCTTATGCTAAGAAGTGATATAGAGAATTCCATTTAACGTTCTTGAGGGGTCTTTTTTTATATATGCCCGGGGGGGTGTTTTCCTAAATGTGAAGTGGAATAGAGGTGCTCATTTACAAATTAATTAGTGCTTCATATATTTAGTTGATTTTCTTACAAATTAATTGATGCTTCCGTGTTTGATTCAATCTCTGGGTGGTCTTTTTAAAAAAATGCATACCTTAACAGAGAGCATGAAGATACATGAAAGTTGTTCTTCTTTTGATTACCTTCTCTTGGATCTTGGTATTTTTTTGAAATATGTGCCCGAGGGGTCTTTTCCTAAATGTGAAGTGGAAAAGAGGTGCTCATTTACAAATTAATTGATGCTTCATATGTTCAGTTGATTTCCTTACAAATTAATTGATGCTTCCATGTTTTATTTTTTGAAATATGTGCCCGAGGGGTCTTTTCCTAAATGTGAAGTGAAAAAGAGGTGCTCAGATAGATGAAAGTTGTTCTTCTTTTAATTACCTTCTCTTGCATCTTGGTATTTTTTAAAATGTGCACCCACTATAAAGTGAATTAGATACACATGTTTGTTTCGTCCTCTTATCCATAATTGTTATTATCCAATTTTTCAATTTATTTAATTTTAATAAATTTATAATTATAAAAATTATACATAATATACCAACATGATAATTATTCTATTCATTTTGGTCATTATTCTTCATGAAGTTTTAGATGTATGTAATGAAGTGTTTAAAGCCAAAAAATCACTTTATCACATGTATGCAAGTTTGAACTCTTTAGTTTTAACATTTCACGCCTTGCGAGCAACGTAGTTTGAAGTATAAACATCCCTTTTTTCGTATGGTTTTTTACGTCAGGCTTAAATGGACATAACAGCAGTGTGCAGAGAAAATAGAAAAAAACGAAAGATTATTCTTAATCAACGGAGGAATAAAGAGCACATCGAAGCTTCTGAGTATATGCACACTGGTATTTCTGACAATAGGAAAAGGCAGAAGGTTATTCTTAATCAACAAAGAAATAAAGACACACTAGAAGCTTCTGAACATACAAGTGATATTAATGAAGTATTACATAGTTATGATGTCTGTCGTAGTGGTGCAAATACAGGAAATCTTGATTTTACGATTTCTGAGATGGTGGTAACTGTAGATAGTACAGAAAATTCTCAGATTCCAGGTCCATCTATTGAACAATCATATCTCGGATTACCAAAATATGAATGCCAATCATGTGGAGCTTTCTTATGGTACAATGAACGAATTTATAAATCTCGAAATGAAAGTGTTCCGAGGTTTTCTTTATGTTGTCAAGAAGGCCGAATTTATCTGCCGTTGTTACGCCATACCCCACCCATTTTAGATACTTTATTAGATTACCAGGGTTCTAGAGAAGCTAGAAAGTTTCGAGATAATATACGAGTGTACAATTCTATGTTTGCGTTTACCTCAATTGGTGCAAAAATAGATACAGAAATTAATATGAGAACAGGTCCATATGTTTTTAGAATCAATGGGCAGAATTATCATCTTATGGGTTCTCTTCTTCCGGTAGATGGCCACCGGCCCAAATTTGCTCAACTATATATTTATGACACTACGAATGAAGTTGACAACAGAATGAACGCAATTTCTGGCAGTGGTGATCTCCAAAATATCGATAGAAATATTGTCCGAGAACTGATGCATATCTTTGATACGCAAAATGAGATAGTTAAAGCATTTAGAATGGCAAGAGATCGTTTTAGTGAAACTGATTTCTTACCTATTAGATTGAGATTGATTGGTGCACGTGGAGATAATATGCGGCAATATAATCCTCCTTCGTGTGCAGAAATTGCTGGCTTGATAATTGGGGATCTGGGCTGCGCAGATCGACAACGAGATATTATTGTTGAACATAAAGCAAATGGTTTAAAGCGCATTTCTGATTTACATCCCTCTTTCATGGCTATGCAATATCCTATTTTGTTTCCCTACGGTGAAGATGGTTTCAGACTTGGAATAGAATGCAGAGAAAGTTCACGCAAAAAAACAAATTCACGACAGTATATTACAATGCGTGAATTCTATGCTTATAGAATTCAAAATCGATTGAGGGAAGGAAAAACACTAACTCGAGGAGGAAAGCTTTTCCAACAATATATTGTTGACGCTTTCTCATGTGTTGAAGAAGAAAGGCTCGACTACATTAGAAGGAACCAAACTACTTTACGATCTGAGCTTTACAAAGGTATTAAGGATGCCGTATTTGAAGGAGATGTAGATGGTAACGCCGTCGGTAAACGCGTTGTGCTACCTTCAAGTTTTACTGCTGGCCCTCGCTATATGATTTAAAATTATCAGGATGCTATTGCTATATGCAGACAATGTGGTCCTCCTGATTTATTTATTACATTTACATGTAATGCACAATGGCAAGAAATTCAAGAGGCTGTGCAGTTTATACCTGGCCAAAGATCTGAAGATAGGCCAGACATTGTTAGTAGGGTATTCAAGCTAAAATTAGAAGCTTTGATGACTGATATTAAGAAAGGTCAATTTTTTGGAAAATCTACTGCTGGTACGTGGCCAAATAACAGCTTTAGTGTCTAAAATATACGCAAACTCATTGGATCTAACTTTTTTTCCTGTTCCTTTTTCTGAATTATGGCAGAATTGTATACTGTTGAGTTTCAAAAGAGAGGCCTTCCACATGTTCATATCTTAGTGTGGTTGCACTTAGATCATAAATATTTAACAACTACAGAGATTGATTCCATAATCTCGGCAGAAATACCTGATATTACTGTCGATCCAATTGGTTATGCCGCTATTGCTAAATTTATGATGCATGGTCCATGCGGGGTTGCAAAACCAGGAGCACCATGTATGATAAAGGGTCGATGCTCCAAATTTTTTCCAAAGGAGTACAGGAAAGAAACGATAATAACCGATGACGGTTATCCTATCTATAAACGAAGGGAAAATCAGAGACATATTATGAAAAATCATGTTGAGCTTGATAATAGGTTTGTTGTCCCGCATAATTTGCGATTGGTTATCAAATATCAAGCTCATATTAATGTTGAATGGTGTAACAAATCAAGACTTATCAAATATCTATTCAAATATATCAATAAAGGCCCGGATCGATCTAAAGTTGTTGTCGAAAATAATGTCCAGCATGATGGCACATCCCTTCAACGACAATATAAGCAAGTCGACGAGATTAAACAATACTTGGATTGTCGATATTTATCAGCATATGAAGCAATTTGGCGGATATTTGAGTTTGACATCCACTTTAGAGAGCCATCAGTTGAACGATTAGTGGTGCATCTACCTATGATGAATAATGTTACATATTATGATAACCAAAATTTATCCGATGTCTTAAATCGTCCTAATATTGACAAAACAATGTTCACCGAATGGATACAAACCAATTTAACTTATGAGGATGCTCGACAACTTACATATGCTGAGTTTCCTACTAAATGGGTGTGGCACCCTAAAGATAAATTTTGGTCAATGCGAAAACAAGGGAATCGCATTGGTAGAATTGTTTACATCCATCCAAGCGCTGGAGAACTTTATTTCTTAAGGATGCTTTTAAATGTAGTAAAAGGTCCAAGGAATTATACAGAGATTAGAACGGTACACGGTATTGTTTACGAAACTTTTCGCGCAGCGTGCGATGCTCTCGGCTTACTTGGTGATGATAAGGAATGGATAGAAGCAATAGAAGAAGCATCACAGTGGTCTTCTGCAGCTCAACTGCGCCAATTGTTTGTCACCTTAATTATGTATTGTGAACTCGCTGACCCTGTCAAATTGTGGGATGGATATTGGGAATTATTAGCTGATGATATTTTGCACAGATTGAAAAAGGTTCTCGGGATTCAAAATCTGCAAATATCTCAGATGGAGTTGCAAAATCATGTTTTATTTGAGCTCGAAGTCCTTTTTAACAAAAACTGTAGCTCACTCTCACAGTATAAGCTTCCGGTTCCTAATAGAATACTGAATGATGAATTCGACAACAGATTAATAAGAGAAGAATTGGATTACAATATACATGAATTACAATGCGAGCATGCTCAATTATACAGTGATTTGAATGATGAACAGAAAAGTATATATAATACTGTTTTAGCATCTATATATCAAAACACTGGAGATGTTATATTTGTCTATGGCTATGGTGGAACAGGCAAAACTTATCTTTGGAAGACAATAATTTCAAAATTGAGGTCTGAAGGAAAGATTGTATTAGCGGTCGCGTCATCAGGAATAGCATCCCTCCTGCTGCCTGGAGGTCGGACAGCTCACTCAAGGTTTAAAATCCCTATTAAAGTGGATGATTGTTCACTTTGTGAAATTAAGAAAGGGACCCAGCTTGCAAAATTAATTTCACGTACCAGTTTAATAATTTGGGATGAAGCCTCGATGAATCATAGAAATTGTTTTGAGGCTTTAGACAAATCATTGAAAGATATATTGGAGTCTAATGAACCCGATGCGGGTGAAAAGCTTTTTGGGGGAAAAACTCTTCTTTTAGGCGGCGATTTCAGACAAATACTTCCGGTTGTTGTCGGCGGGACGAAGCAAGATATACTTAATGCTTCACTTACTAAATCGTATATATGGAAAAATTGTAAAATTTTTCGTCTCACTACAAATATGAGATTAATACGAAATTCAAGAGATGAGTCAGCAGATAGAACTTTAGCGGAATTCAGTAAATGGATGCTCGATGTTGGTGATGGCAAAATAGTAGCTATTGGATTAGAAGGAGATGATGAACCAACCTGGATTAAAATTCCGGATGATATACTTATAAAACCTAATAACAATGGAATTGAAACAATTGTTTCAGAAGTATACGACGACATCGAAGAAAACTACAATGATTCCAGCTACTTGAGGGATAGAGCTATCATCACACCTGTGAATGAAATGGTTGATGAGATAAATAATTACGTTCTTTCTCTGTTGCCAACAGAAGAACGATTGTATATGAGCTCAGATTCAATATGTAACACATCACGGAATGCAGAAGAAAGTGACGTACTTTACCCGGTTGAATTTTTGAACTCTTTGAAGTTCAACGGAGTTTCCCATCATGAACTAAAGTTAAAAGTAGGAGCTCCTGTAATGTTGCTGCGCAACATTAGCCAAAATTCTGGTCTCTGCAATGGTACTCGATTGATAATAACCCAATTAGCTCCCAGAGTTATTGAGGCACAAATCTTTACAGGAAATCATATCGGCGAGAAGGTTTATATTCCTCGCATAGTTATGAATGTAACCGAATCGAAGTGGCCATTTATATTGAAAAGGAGACAATTCCCGATACGTTTGAGCTACGCAATGACAATTAATAAAAGTCAGGGGCAGACATTGCAGAAAATTGGCCTTTTTTTACCACAACCCGTATTCTCTCATGGTCAACTTTATGTAGCGATTTCTAGAGTAACCTCTCGACAAGGGCTACGAATTCTTATAGATAATAAGGATCAAGCACCAGAAGGATATACAAGAAACATCGTCTATCATGAAATATTCGATCATCTATAATAATATATGATACTATAATTGTTTTCATGCTATGTGCAGTTTTTTTTACTGTTGTTTCATTATTTCATCAGTGAAATATCACTTTTTGGGGGCAAAGAAATTATTGTTCTTCTAGCATGTTAATCATCTTTTTATGCATATCTTTGTTCCTATTTTTATATTGAACATATTATTGGAGCAGCAATGGACTACATCCTATTATCGCAATTATCCTTACAGCACCAAAACTGTAAGATCAAAGTAAGAATTTGTCGTATATGGGAATCAACTGCTCCATTTTTAAAAGGGGATATATTCAGCATGGATTGCCTTATGGTTGATGAGAAGGTTTGCACTATCTTATATACTTATGTACAGTTATGTTCTTTACCTTCCATCAATTTTGTATGCTGATTTATATATATTATTGTCTTAAATAGGGATATTCTATGCAAGGAACAATACGAAAACAAGATGTCGAAGAATTTAAAACTCGACTCATAGAAGGCGCTGTGTATCTTATAGAAAAAATCGTTGTTATTCCAAGTAAGAAAAAGTTTGCTATTGTTGACAGGAAGTTTATGATTCAAATTGGAAAATGGACAACGGTAACTCAACTCGAGGATGGCATAGATTCGATGCCATTATATAGCTTCAATTTCTGTACATTTTCTGAGGCTGAAAATAGGAGATATAATGATAGTATTCTCACTGGTAATATTTCTTACAAATACATTGAACTATTTATTTTATATTAAGAGAAACCACCTTTGATGACTTACGTCTTTTCTTAATATTTTTTTCTCTCCTTCTACTTTGTAGATGTCTTTGGTAAAATATGTTCTGTCACAGACCTCACTCACAAATATGTCAGTCAAATCCTCACTCCAATCCGAAATTTGGAAATACAAGATTTAGAGTATAAATTTACACTTCCCAATTTTTTTCCCTATGTTTTCCTCCTACTTGCAGCATTCGCTATATTAAATGTGCACGTTACTTTTACTACAGAAATAATATTTTGCCGGTGACATTATGGGATACATTCGCTATAGATTTCGATGAAAGTAAAATTTTTGAAGAGAATGTTGGTGGCCCAGTAGTTGTAGTTCTGGCTGGAATGACGGTTCGTTCCTTTAGAGGTATATTTGTCAATTACAATTTCCCTTTTTTTTACTTACCTGTAAAACTACTATATAAAATGACATTAATTTGTGTTTTGTGTTATACTTCTTTTAGACCGGATATATTTATCAACATGTTCGACTTCGAAAATTTACCTCAACTTAGAAATTCCGGAAGTTGTCGAATTTCTGAATAGGTCTGTCTACATAAACATACAAATTTGCTTACAATTTAATTCCTTTGATTCATGTTGTTATTTACATGTGAATTTTGATGTACAGAGTAAGACCAACACCTAACCCAATTAAGCAAATCACCTGTACACAAGAAGATATTATCAGTCCTGATGAAGAGATGCGAATGAATAGAAAAACTATTTCTGAAATCTTAGCTATGGACTCACCTAATATTCAAGTAAGTGATGTATTTTTATGACAATTTACTTTTCCTTCTTTTTTTTCGATTAAAATTCTTTTCCTCTATTTTTTTTCCCCTCTATAGAATGTGATGTTTACCTACAAAGCAACAAATCATTTTTTGTTTATTTTTTTTTTTTCTCGATAGAGTATGAAGTTTACCTGTGAAGTGACACTGTTGGACATAGATACGTCGTATGGTTGGTGGTATAAGGCTTGCCATTATTGTAAATCAGCGGTGAAGTCATACGACGATATTTTTTATTGCCCACATTGTGGAAACAACGACAAACCTCCTATGCCTTAGTAAATACTCTAACATAAAGGTTTATCATCTAAATACATTAATTTAGCTTATTTTGTTCTAACAATTGTGGTTATTATAATGTACAAGCTAAACGCCACCGTCGCAGATGATACTGATGTTGGAACTTTTACAATATTTGGAAGAGTAGCACAAGATTTAATTCGCATCCCGGCACAAAATCTTGCTGCAGCAGTTGGTTCAGACAGATTCGTCTTGCCTCCAGCCATTAAAAATATTATCGGTCAAAAACATATTTTCCAAATTTCTCCAGACTCACAAAGATTTAGTGCAACAAACCCCTGTTTCAAAGTTAATAAACTTTATACTTCAAATTATGATGTAAAAGGTAAAGGTCAACTTGGAAAGGACCTACATATTAAATGTGAAGAACAACTTCACTCAAGCCAAAGTCAACTTGGAAAGAATCTACTTATTAAGTGTGAGGAACAACTTCTGTCATCTCCAAAAGGAAAACAAATTCAAGAAGAATTATTTCCAGAAGCATCTCCAACTCCAAAAAAATCTTCAAGGTATCCTTATTTTATATTTATTTTATTCATTTGATATAATATACTTTTGCCATTTTTTTTTTGATTAAACAGGGTAAAACCCTATTTGAGTACAGATAGAATACAGTAGTTGTTCATGTCCCACTAGGGTGAAGCACCCCGCCCAGTCCCAAGCAAATAAGCGCCTCCAACAGTAGAGGCCAAGTACAAAAGAACGCCGACAACAATGGCGACAGCAAAAAGGAAAATGAAAACGACGACGTCACATCCCTGGCCTTAACAACAATCAGATTGGAAATTTAAACATATATATATATATATATATATATATATATATATATATATATATATATATATATATATATATATATATATATATATATATACCCAATCGAGCAGAGAAGGATAAATAGTGCGAAATAATCCAAATGTTCCAATTTGTTAGAACCCCAATTGCCCAAGAAAGCTGCCTCGTCAGGAAGTCCCCTTGTCTTGCATCAGAAAATTAGCTTGCCTTTCGAGAGATCCCTAGCAGCACCATTGGCGATCGATCCTTTGCAGTAGCCGGCGGCGATTAAATAGAATCCCGGGATGATAACAAATGCGAGGTGCCGCAGTTCCAATGTAATACCCATAGTTTGGCGAAGTACTCATCATTGAATTGTGAATGAAATCACCTGCACAATGCTTTGTCAGCCACAAGCTGCGCCGATTGCGCCATGATGATGACCCCAAATAGATAAAAAAAAAGGTAATAATTTCTCAGCGGCAGCAGTTCCATGGTGCAGCAAGGCAACCTGCCGCTTTCTTCCTGGCCCTTGTGATTCGCAGTCGTTATCAGCAAAGCAAGTTAACAAACAAAAAGCCAATAAGCAAGAGACAAGAGCTAAAGCTGTGAAAAACTAAGGGTCTGAGAATCCACCAACAGTGAAAGGTAGGACTGAGAGACCGAAACACAATGAACCAAAACATTTTGAACCGCTGATTTCTTCAAGACGGAAAATTTTCGCACCCCCTCTCAGCCAACCGGGAAGCAGTCGAGCACGATCGTGCCTTCGAGATGTGGGCGAAGGTCCCCGATACTTAAAGATGCGTAGCTCTCTGGGATAGACTTCTCTACCAAGTGCTCCGCCCCCCCTCTCAGCCAAGCGAGAAGCCATCGAGCCGAAAAGCTGAGACGAAGAACCCCTTTGAGCAATGGACCAACGGATGTAGGTATTACAAGCCGATGCAGCAACAGGCAGCACCTTCAAGAAAGACCAACATTGGGAGGTAAAGAGAGATCTCTGGACATAAGCAGAAGCAGTGAAGCCTTTAGCTGGTGATTTCTATCGGACCCAACAGTGCCGCATTCATTGTCAACAAAGCAGGAAATCAATCTTGAAGCACACGGTTCTGTCATTGCCGAACCGTATTCGGCCAGCAGTGAGAACATCACCGTAACGAATATCACCTTAATGCCGTGGACCAGAGACTGACGGTATTGCGGATTCTTGAGGCAGTATTAGCACTCTGGGAAAGGCTATTCGAAAAAATCCGTCTGTTGCGTTCGTTCCAAATTTCCCAACAGGTAGCGGCAAACAAGATGTCGAAATGCACTTTGTTTTGATCCTTCAATGTCATCCTCGCTCCCCTCCATCTACTCGCTAAGTCCCCCGAATAATTAAGTAGTTTGTGGCAAGTGATAGGCCAGAATCGGAGTGTTTCCTCCCAAAGTGAACTCGCAAAGGTGCAATAAAAGAACAGATGGTCCAGAAATTCTTCGCTTGCACTGCAGCACGTGCAGATTGAAGGTCCAAGCCAACCTCTTTTAATAAGCAGCTCTGCCGTTAGAAGCCTATATCTAGCTGCAATCCACAAGAAAATTTTAATCTTAAGCGGAATTCTCATGTCCCACAGGTTCCGGATCTTGGTGTCGTTTACCCCGTCGAAGGAAATGAAATTATAGGCATCCTTGGATGAGAAAATCCCGTTGGTGCTCCATCTCCAGGAAATAGAATCTTCCGAGTTAGAAAAAATAAATCTGTTGGTCACGTCCTGCAGAAGTAATAATTCCCGCCGAGCCTCCGGACAAAGGTTGATACCAAAACCCAAGTTGGAGAGGGAGCCGAATCGACGAATCCAATTAAATACCGAGAGATGCTTAAGGGTAGCCACTGCAAATAGAGTAGGAAAACGAATTCGCAGAAGCGAATTACCGCTCCAACGCGCGTTCCAGAAACTCGTCGACTTGCCATTTCCGACTGCAACAGAGGTGGAGCAAATGAAGGTAGGCGCAGTATAAAGCATACCCTTCCAAATCGAATAGCAACCCGCCGGTATCGCCTCTGCAGATAAGGGAGGCCTATGAGAGTAATGTTTCATAGTCAGCAATCGCACCCAGGGAAGCGCCTTAGAAGAATAGAAAGCCCATAAGCCTTTCATAAGGAGAGCGGAGTTGGAGTTACGGAGGTTGCGGATACCAATGCCCCCGCTAGTGGTCGGACGACATAAATGCTCCCATCTAACCCAGCAATGGAAGCCGTTGTTTAAATGCTTTCCCTTCCAGAAGAAGCTACGTCGAATCTTGTCGATCGATTTAACTACCCAACTAGGGAGTTGGAAAGCAGCACAAAAGAAGGACGGAATGGAGGATAGGACCGAATTTAGAAGCACCAAGCGCCCCCCCCCCCCCCCCCCCCCCCTAGAGAGCAAAAGACCCTTCCACCCCGCCAGACGCTTATCCAATTTCTCGATGATAGGTAGAAAATCTGATTTGCGCAAAGCCTTAGGAGATAAAGGTAATCCCAAGTATTTAATTGGGAATCCCTGGGTAGCGCAGCCGAAAAAGGATGCAAGAGCTTCAGATCTAAAGTTCGGCAGATTGATCGACGAAATAGAGCTTTTGCGATAGTTGATTTTGAGGCCAGAAATCTCCGTAAACGAATCCAATATGAGTTTGATGACCCTCGCTGATCTGTCAGAGCCATCGAAAAAGATAAGTAAGTCGTCGGCGAATTGGAGGGTGTGTACCCTTTCGTCCCCAATGCCCACCGAGGGGAGATAGTCCGAAGTTGAAGCCGCCTGGAGCATTCTGAAGAGCACATCGATGCATAAAAGGAACAGGAGAGGCGACAGAGGGTCGCCCTGTCGAAGACCGCGTTTGCAAGGGAAGGATTCGCCCGGATTGCCGTTAAGCATAACCGCCGTGCTGGAAGAGCGAAGTAGGTCCATAATCCAACCAATCCACTTAGTGCCGAATCCCCTGGCCAAAAGCAGGTTCTGCAGAAAAGACCAATCGACGTGATCGAATGCTCTTTCAAAGTCAATCTTGAGGATCGCAGCTTGCTTGTTGGTCGAGTGAAGATGATGGGTTAGGATATGGGCACAGTAGAAGTTGTCGAGGAGGGATCTTCCTTTAATGAATGTCGTCTGAAAAGGGTTGATAAGCTTGTCCAATAGGCGCTGGAGTCTTACAGCCAGCACTTTTGAGATAATTTTGATGAGGCTGTTCTCGAGGCAGATAGGCCTAAAGTCGCTAGCCGAGAGGGCCTCGCTCTTCTTCGGAATGAGACAAAGCCAGCTGTCGTTGATCTCGCGGAGGTCGATGCCGCCGTTGTAGAAGTTGGAAAAGAGCTCCAATATGCCCGCCTTGAGAACGAGCCAATAACGGTGGAAGAACAGCATCGGAAAGCCGTCAGGCCCCGGAGCTTTATCCGGCGCACAAGAAAAGATAGCGTCTTTAACCTCCTCCTCCTCGAAATGATCCTGGAGGCTCAATAAGTCGACATCCGAATCCACAGGGGGATACAACGAGGCAAAATTGAGTGTAAACCTTCTTTCAACAGCCGCTCCGAGTTGGTTCACAAAAAAAGCAAGTAATAGGGCAGCAATAGAGTCCTGTGAAGTCCGAAAGGAAGAACCGTCGGCAAGTTGAGAAATGTAGTTTTTGTTCCGCCGACAGCTTGCTTTTAGGTGAAAGAATCTGGTATTTGCATCTCCAACTCTAAGCCATTGCACTCTAGATCTCTGCCTCCATTTGATTTCCTCCTGTAAGCATAATTCTTCGTATTTCATTTTAAGCCCGGTTCTAAGAGTGCACTCCAAGTCAGTAAGTGGTCTAGCTTCTTCAGCTAAGTCGAGCCACTCGAGCCACCTGAGACAAAGATCTTCCTGAAGAGCGATGGAAGATTTTAACCCCGCGCTCCAAGAGCGGAGTGCAGCCTGAACGCTCTTGAACTTTGACGAGATTCTGCTAACAGTGCCGGCCCCGCTGGGTCCATCATTCCATGCCTTAGAAATCACCTCAGAAATTTTTGGGTAGCGGAGCCAAAAGGACTCAAACCTAAATAGATTAGGAGAAGGCACAAATGAGAACGCCGTTACCAATAAGGGAGTATGATCAGACCTGGGCCGGGGTAAGGCACGAAGGGTAGAACGCGGGAAAGAAAGGTGCCAATCTTTAGACACCAGAACACGGTCGAGACATTCGAGAGTAGGAAGGCGTCTGCCGTTAGACCACGTGAAAGACTTGTTCAGAATGGGGAGGTCGATGAGGCCGATATCACACACCACATTCCTGAAGTTGAGGATGTCGTTCAAATTTGAGGGGGGACCGTTCTTATCCCGAAGAGAAAGGAGCACATTAAAGTCTCCTAAGATCGCCCAAAGCCCCGCCGACTGAGAGCCAATAGAGCGGAGTTCATGAAAGAACGCCGGTTTAAGAGCCGCTGAGTTGGGCCCATAAATATTGGAGATAGTGAATAATAAACCATCCACCCTTCTCCTCAAGACAAGGTTGACCGAAAAGGCCCCGGCCCAGTCATGCACACAATCGAAAAGGGTGGGGTTCCATGCAGTCAGAAGGCCACCCCTTGTACCGACTGCATCGAGGGTGCGAAAGTCCCGGAGATGAAAACCACAGAAAGTAAGGAACTTGGAAAAGGAGGTGGAAGCTAGCTTGGTCTCTTGCAAACAAACCACACTGCATTTAACACTCTTAATGAAGGTCTTAACCGCGGCGCATTTGGCTGGATTGTTAAGTCCCCGAATATTCCACGACATGAATCTAAAGAGTCTGTTTCTAGCCATGAAAAGAACAATCATGGCTAGAATGACAGTCCTGTAGTTCATGTGGAAAATTTAGTCCTGTACTTTTGCCATTTTAATATTTAAATTTTTTAAAATGACAGTCCTGTAGTTCATGTGGAAAATTTAGATCAAGTTCCATTGACAAAAAGGCAGTGTATTAGGTAATAACAATTAATTTTTTTATTTATATTTAAAATTATCTTCCTCTTTATTTTCTTCTTTTTAGTGATTTTCTTCTTCCACCTATAGATTTCCTCATGATGCTCAATCAAGTGATGATGCTCAAACAAGTGATAATGCTGAACCAAGTAAAGAAGCAAGTGAAGACAAATAATGCAGAATCATATTCCAACATACCTTATTTAGATCTACATTATGCAAATAAATAATTATAAGAAATTTGTACTTTCAATCAAGAACTATATTTCAACTGTTTAACTTCCTTTTGTTATGTTGTGGTTTGTTGTAATTTAGTACACTCTTTAATAATTTGAAGATTTTGCTAATAATTTTTGTTATACTTTGGATATTCTATTCATTTTTCCTAAATTTTGCTAAGTCAGTAATGCCGCGGCGTAGCGCGGGGTAGTAACTAGTATGCATTATGAGGCATGCATATCTTGCCCATAGTTCACACTTTTTTTTTTTTTTTTTTGTTGATTTTTGTGTGAATCAAAGCATACAAAATAAATGTTTTTAGGTATTAAACAATATAAGCTGGCTTTTTAGAGCTGGGATAATAGTAAAATATTTTATTATTTATTTTTATTATAAAATAAAAAAATAGTATGAATTATTTTTTGAAAAATAAAATATATTTAATGAGTTATTAGAGGTAAACAAATTATCACCTACTAATTAAGTGTTGGTAATATTATACGTATTTTAATTCGATTATGTGTATGAATTGCGACTGTGGTGGTATCAAAATTTAAACCAACCTCAAAATCAATTCTGCTCGGTATTATTTATTTAATTCCGGCGCTAAACCGATTCGAATTGGTTTTATAAAATCGGTTCTAATTAATTTTTCAAATCAATTAGTTGTTTTGGCACAATATCGACTACCGAAGATAGAAGAGAGTAGATGACGATAAATATTATCGAAAAAAAATATAAATATTCAAAGTTTTAACCAGAAAAGAGAAATAGAAAAGAACTAAAATGATAGCTATAAAGTTTTGTAGCCAGAAAGTTAAAGGGCAGTTGTGCTAGAATTGCAACAATCTTCAAAACATTGATAGAGATGAAAGATAGAAAAATTGCGTGTGGAAATATGTAAAATAACTTTTGATTCTTGAAAATTTATGAAATCAAAATCAAAACGATACGTAAAATAATTTTATGTTAGATTTTAATTCAGTTATGTTCAATTAATTTTTTTTTTATTATAATTTTTGTTGGAATAAATACTCACATTTAATTAAAATGGTGTAGGTTGACCGTATGATAACTCCACTCATAATTTTATAATTATAATTTTTAAAATGTTATAAATTGTTTCGTAAATTAATGTTAATAAAATGATAAAAATATTTAAATTTTAATGTACAATATTTTAATTTGCGAAATTGAATAGAAAATTTTACTTTATAAAAGTGGGTTGATAAGCTAAAATAATTTTGAAATCAGTGAAACTAGAAAGCTCATCTAAAAAGTTATAGGTGATCTTAATTTAAAATGAATTTAGTTTGAAATACAGAATTTTATTTGTAAATTCAAATTTAATATAAAATTTGTAAATTTAATTTAGTGATTCTATATTTAAAATTGTATTTAAATTTAAATTTAAATTTTAAAATTTAAAAATTGAATTTAAATTAAATGTTTACTAACAAGTTTCAGTTTGAACTTGAATTATGAATTGTAATATTCAAGTTGAATTGTGATTTAAACTCAAATTTTAATTCAAATTGTCAATTTATATTTGAATTCCAAAATTAAGATCAAATAGTAAATTTAAATTTGATTCAAATCATGAGTTCAAATTTAAAGTGTAAATTTATTTGTCTGTCTTAAATTTAACTATAAATTCAACTCATATTTAAGTTTAAATTTAAATTTTAATTTTGAATTCTAATTATAAATATAAATATAAAGTTTTTATTTAAATTACGAGTATAAATTGTTTGTTTATAATTTTACTTTTTTATATATAATCAAACAAAACTATAAATTTTTATATTTAACTTTATAAAATTGACTTATTTTCAGATAACTAAACATATCATAAAATAAACAAGAATTATTTATGTGTTTTTCAATTACAGCCGCTTTTAAAATAAACTTAAAATTTTTAATATAAAGCTGACTTAAATATAAAATACACCCGAGCATAAAAAAATTAAAAGAAATTAAGTAGAATTGAATTTATAAATCACTGCTTAAGAAGAAAAAGAGTAACCATACCAACTGAGTACCACCAAAACCACAAAAATAAGATCTAAAAGAAAAAAAATCTTAAAAGAAAAGAGAACGAACGTCCAACTAAACTACGTCTGGTTCCAGTTCTAAACCATTCCGGATGACATTTTGATATAGGCCGCCTCTCAATTTTAAATATTTTTACTCTATGATTTTAATTATTTTTCACGAATAAAATTAAAACAATCAATAAATACCAACTAATACAACTATGCAATGTAAAAAAAATTTGAAATTGAAATTGAAGGGACAATGTCAAATCTCCCATAGTTGGGGGATTCCTGTTCATTTTTCATCATTCTTATCTTGCTGGAATAGTTTTTAATTTGTTATTTTTTTGTTTTGTGTAAATCAAAACATACAAAATAAAATACACTTTTATAACTGATAGAATATTTTGTTATTTATTTTTATTGTAAAATAAAAAAAAAAGTATGGATTTTGTTTTGAACAAAAAAATGCTTGAGTTTTTGGAGGAAACAAATCAGTACTTAAAAATTAACGTTTGCAATAATATATTTTTTTAATTCGATAACAGATTATCAGAGAATACTATTTTGATGGCTTAATTATAATTTAGTGGTTTACACTTGCATTTTTGTTTTATTCGATTTTAGTGAAAAACACATCGAATTTAGAGATGTCAACGAATCGAATTTGAGGCTGATTTTCGAAAACCCGACTCCGAGCCTGGCTATCAAACTCAAAATCCAAATTCGAATTCGAATCTGACAGATTAAAAAAATTCATATCCAAATTTGAATCCGACCAAAAATTTAAAATCCGAACCAGAAAATTCAAACCAAAAATAATTATTTCTCTTTTTATTTTATTTTTTGCAATATTTCGAAACATATTATATTAAATTTAAAATTTTTAAATATAAATTTAAATATAATATTAAATTTTGATATATATATATATATATATATATATATATATATATATATATATATATATATATATATATATATATATATATATATATATATATATATATATATATATATATATATATATATATATATATATATATATATATATATATATATATATATATATATATATATATATGAGCAACGCTACATGTACACCCCCAAAGGGGTATACATCTTACACCCAGCCATCTAAGGGTGGGAGGGTCACTTCACAAATTGTGAAGTGACCCCTCACCACACCCCACCCATTGGATGGGTGGGGTGTGCGATGTACACCCCCAAATAGAATGTACAAGTAGCATTTTCTTATATATATATATATTATAATATATAATTAATTCGGGATAAAATTGTTGGTATTTGTAACTATTGACATCCCTAATCCGATTGGCATAAATTCCAGCCGTAATTAAATAACGCGATTTAAATTGGATCGGAGCCAATCATTCGGTCCGGTTCCAACGAATCCGATAAAGAAGCTTTAAACCCTAACGACCGGACCCGCTAAAAGCCCTAGCTCTCGTAAGCTACCTCGCTCGCTCGTCTCCTCAAAACCCCTCTCCATTCGGCGGCGGAGGTGGCGGCGATTCGGACGCAGTGCCTCTTCGATCAAACAGTGCTCTCTTAGTTTGATTTTTTTTTTTTTTTTTGTTTTTTTCTAAATTTTGGTGATATAAAAGTCGATATTTTGAACCATCTCTTTAATTGAAGTTAGCTTGGTGATCTAATTATGTTATTGTTAATTTTTTTGGTTTAGGTTTGGAGTTTATTAACTATTCCAACCAGAGCGGTTCCATCATGGCTCCGGTAAGTGTTTCATTTTGAAGTAGTTGATAATTGCATCTCATGCAGGGAAAAAAAAATAAAAAATTATAGATTTTGATGTTGATTATATGTAAAGTTCCCAATTTTAGGATTATTTCTCCAGGGAAGTTGTAGAGGCATACAACATTCAAAAGATTATTTTCATTTTTGAAGTATTTGATAGTTGCATTTTATGCAGGGCAAAAAAATTATATATTTTGATGTTAATTATAAGTAAAATTCCCAATAAAATTATATTTATCTGTTGAATAATATGGCAACAGTGTAAGTCCAAGAAAGTTGTAAAGGAGTATATCATTCAAAAAGAAGTTTTTTTTTTTTTCCTTTTTATTTTAAATTTGTTCTATTCAGCTCATTGTATGTGCGCGCGTGCAAGCCCGTCTGTTTATTGTATATATATGTATGATATAATCAATGGACTAAGTATAATTGAGAAACTGAGCAAATTATTTGATTTTACAGCCTGAAGACGAAGGAAAAGTATTGGAGTGAAATGTTTGCACTTTCCAAAAAAAAAAAAAAAAAAAAAAAAAAAAACCTGGTTAAATCTTTACATTGTATTGTTACCTCTTGCATAGCCATTATACATAAATCAGAGAAAGTTACTAAAAACTTACTGATGGCGCATGTTGAAGCTTTCTATAAACTTACATGATCTTATGAAAAATTTATTTTCTCTAATTTTGTATTTTATAATTTTTTAAGTACTGAAAAAACGTAAAATCAAAAGAATTTTCAAAGTTAATCAATTTTTAATTTTCATTTACTATAAGCTATAGTTAAATTTTACTTTACATATATAAAAAACCTACCACTATATTCATTGTTGTGTAGTAAGCTATATATATATATAGCCAATATTTATAAATATTTTTTTAAAACATTCAAAATAGCATTGTAAGAGTTTATTGGAAACAAAAAACTAAAAAAAATAGTGTCAAAGTGTGTCACTAGGAGGTCATGCGTATCTATCGGCACGTAAGCGTGTCACGTGTTGGCACGGAGGCATGCCTGTGCCGTATAGTGCCAAGCGACAACCGGCACGCCCCCGTGCCATGGCATTTTAATCCTTGCTTTGCTCATTGTTGTTATAGTAATTTTTATCAATAAGGCTACATTAGTACTTGGTTTCGTTAAGATCTTTTATCAATGTTGGTGTTCATTTCTCCTCTATTTGGTGCATATATCAGGTTGTCGTATAGAAGAAGCTTATGCATGGATCCACTGATTCAGTGTTCTTCTTGTGGTAAGCCTTCCCCTGATGAGTTATTTGAGTATTAAGTTGTAAATAAAAATTTCTAATGTGTCACTTTGAACAGTAGTCGCACTGCATAATTTGCTGATCAAATATAAGAACAACAGTAGATTCATGCTACGTTCAGCCACCCATTTAAGTGTTCTAAAGCTTATTTCGTGATTCAGTAGTAAGAATATATAATGTGTTGTATGACACATTTCACTTCTGTTTCAGAATTGTGCTTGCAGGTTTCTAGATATGTTAAAAAATCTATTAGCTTTGTTGCAGTTAGAAGCAGAGTTATGCAGAAAAATACTATAGTGAGTTGTTTGTATTCAAGAAAAATACCATTGTAACTTTCTATCACAATCTAGAAAATTTGGAAACCAAATAAAACGACGAAAGCAATGAACTCTTTGTGTGGAAAAAGTCTTGTTAAAAGGTTTCAGAAAAATATGAATGCGGTGAATCATTCACCGCGTTTAAAAGATTACCTTTAAAAGCGGTGAATCATAGTGAGACCGTGGAAAAATCTGTTATTTTTAGGTAGTTTTTGCTGTTTTTATGCTCTTTTTTTTTTATCTGAAACTTGTATGTTTTTGTAAATTTTAAGGTTTTTGTGAACGGGTGGTTTAGGGATCGCAATCTCAGAGAGATGATTTGTTGTGTATTTTTTTAAATTATGTTACGAAATTTCGAAACTAATTTGGTGCCTTTGCCCATTTATAGGATAGATTGAAGGTTAAAAACAGGGAATTTTGCATTTTTTTGATGTTTTTGGTGCTTTGTGATCATGGATGAAGAGAAGCGTGAGAAGAAGAGGAAGAGGAAGAGGAAGGAGAAGGAGAGGGGGTGGGAGGAGAGCGCTATTGGTGAAGTTCATGGAGGAGATTTGGAGGCGATTAATGAAGAGAAGGTTGGAGAAATTGAGGCTACCGAGGATGGCGAATTAGGGTTAGAGAAGGATGGAGAGAGGGAGAAGAAGAAGAGAAAGAAGAAGGGAGAAGATAGGAGAGAGGATACCGAGGTAGAAGTAAGCATCGAGTTGCAATCGAATAAGAAGAATAAGAAGAAGAAAAAGGATAGGGTTTCAGAGATTTATAGCTCCTCAGAAACTCTCGAGAGTGAAAAGATTAGTTTTTGCGAGAGTGGTGAGGAGAATGATGGAAAGAAGCGGAAGAAGAAAGAGGAAGATAGGAAAGAGGGAATCGAGGAAGAAGTCGGTGCCGAGTTACAGTTGAAGAAGAAGAAGAAGAAAAAGAAGAAAAAGAAAAAGGATAGGATTTCGGAGGTTTTTAGCTCCTCGGAATCTCCTGAGAAAGTAAAGATTAGCTTTTGTGAGAGTGGTGAGGAGAAGGATGGAAAGAAGAAGAAGAAGAAGAAGAAGAAGGTAGAAGAGGGGAAAGAGTACACTGAGGAAGTAGTAAATGCTGGGTCGCAGGCGAAGAAGAAGAAGAAGAAAAAGGATAGGATTTTAGAGTTTTTTAGCTCCTCGGAATCTATCGAGAATGAAAAGGTTAGTTTTTCCGAGAGTGGTGAGAAGGATGAGACTGTGAAATCGAAGGCAAGGAAGAAATCAAAGGGTAAAGCTGATCTAGGTATGAGCGACAAAGAATCAGATGAATTAAGTGGAAAATGTCAAAGTCCAGATGATAATGGTAAGGAGGAGGAGAAGAAGAAGAAGAAGAAGAGAAAATTGGTGGAAGATAGTGTTGAGTTAGGGAAAGATGATAGTGTTGATCCGATGGATGATACGCCTACGAATGATAATAAGAGAAAGAAAAAGAAAGATAGAAAGGGTGAACTATCAGAAGGAATCGCCGGAAATGATTCAGAGAATAAGGAAAAGAATGATAAAACAAGTAAGAAGAATGATAAAAATTATGGTAGTAATTCTAAGGCCTCTAAGCCGAAGAAGCAGGGAAGTAGAGTGAGATTTTCGGGTGTAGATGAGGTGTTCCCTTTCGAGAGTGACAATGGGCGGTGTGAAGATGATGGTGAAATAAAGCTGGTGCAGGGTAAGCGGTTTTCTGCAGAAGAAGATAATGAGGTGTTGGAAGCAATAGAGAGGTATATAGAGGTTAGTCTTTTAGCTTGTGCTTGATGTAAAATTTACAGTTTGGACTAATGTTCTGTTCTTTGGAATTTTGTTGCTAAATTATAGATTTAAAAGCCTCTATATCATTATCCTTGGTGTTACCTGGTATAGTTACTTCAAATAGTAGAAACAGAAGGGGAAATCAAAATCGTTCTCCTTCTCTTTTGAGATAGACAACAATCTCAAATGGATTGGCAATTTATTCTTTTTTTTTAAACCCCAGAAAAGGCTTTTTGTTTTAGTTCTTGTTATAGTTCATTCTCCAACCAAAAAAAATCCTTGACGAAGAAGTTTAGGAAAATCTCAAATTTTGTTTATTCGGTCAGCACGAAAAAGAAAATTGATTTACCTTGAGTTCTATTTGGAGCATAGGAAACTAAGGAAGAAAACCTTGACAAAGAAATTAAGGAAAATCTCAAATTTTATTTAGTCGGCCAGCATGAGAAAGAAAACAAATTTATCTTGAGTTCTTTTTGGAGCATTGAAAATATAATTGATATCAATTTTATGTTTCCTCATCAGCTAGCTGGAATGTAGTAAAATTAGTCAGTATGATGTGGCTTTTATCTCAAGATACTTACATGTGTTGAATTTTTGTGCATTGCATCAATATTGATGCTAATGGCTTCTTGTTTTATTCCTTTACTTCTGGATTAGGACCGCTGTTGTTTATTTCCTCTTTTTTGACATTTCTTTCGTTGGTAGATAAATCAACTGGGGGAGGAGGGTAAACAAATGCTTCTGAAATGTCGCGAATATCCGCAGCTCAAAAATTGTTGGAGGGAAATTGGTGAGCCTTAATAACGTTTATATAAGCTTTCCCTTGCACAGTTTCAATTTATTTATTTATTTTATTTTAATTCCTTTTTGCATTCTTGTTACCCTTTTCTAGTGCATTCAATTTTCCGCGAATCACTGTTTAATTTCTTATTTGCATGTGAATATGTACACATACTGATACATACTTCTGTCATTTGGACTTATTTGAAGGATAAGAATCAAGTAATAAATTGGCCTGGAAAGTTTTTTTTGCTTTGTCAGAGAATTCTTCAGTCTAATAGTGCACTCAATTTTCCATTAGACTGCTTATCCAATTAGCTTCTGTTCTGTTGCATGTGTGTTGGTATTTGTGGTTTCTCTTTAAGCGGTATAGTTTGGTATTTGTGAGATAATTCTTTAGCTTGTAATGGCAGGTCCTTATGTTTTCCATTGTTCATAGCACTTTCTTTGGGTAAGTTATGATATATCAGGACCAATTGCAAGCATTGACTAGATTTATTCTCTTCTCCATTTGTTTTTTCCCTGTGGATGGTATTTTACCATTTGCTTTTTTTTGTAAATTCTATTTTTTGTTATTGAGATTTTCTGCGTGGGCATCCAATGTATATGTTTGAGCATCCTTATTGATAGGTACTTTAGCAACAATACGAAGTATATGTTTTCTTCAAGCTCTTGAATTAATTGATAATTTGGTTCACAGGTGCTTGCTTACCTTATAGGCCCTACACAGCCATATATTATCGGGCACACGTCTTACTCGAAAGGAGTGAGAAGCGTAAATGGTATCCTGAAGAACTTGAAGCACTTAGATTGTGAGTAATGCCTTTTCATCATGCACCCTCAAAGTTTACTTTTTTGGTTTTCCATGTATAAGAGGGGCTGTTTTGCTAAATTTTGCAAAAATATTAGTTGACACAATTTTCTTTTTTTTTTTTTTTTTATCCAAGCTCTTGGTTTTTATGGAAAGAGGTGTAAACAATAGATTTTTTCGCTTTGACAGGGGTTTTTTCAGAAACAAATCACCTTTTTTTCGATTATACTTACTGTATACTTTTTCTGCTTTTGTAATGTTCGTTCAACATGTCTATTGATGAACTAGACTACTCTTCAGAGTGAATTTGATGAGTTTACTTATTGAAGATATAAGCCTGTGACATTTCATACCATGGGAAGATATTTCAGCTCAAAGCTGCGAAAATATTTTTTTTTTAAAAAATCTAACATTGCAATCTCGAAGAAAAAGTTGGGCTGTTATTGCCGCATTCAAAATTTTGACCTCTCTAACTCGTGCACAGCAATATTTGTCGCTTCTGCTGAATCCTCTTGCTATTTAAGCAAGACATTTGACTATTGCTTTGCACTTGCTAATTTTAATATTATCTCCAACTTCTTTGAAGGTTCCAAAAGCAGCATGGTTCCCAGTGGAAGACAATTGCAACTGAACTTGGAAAACATAGAATTCACGTTAAAGATGCTTGGCGAAGAATGAAGCCTCCAAACTTGAAGAAAGGTACTTAGTGATGTTTCTATTGTATAAATTACATGTTTAGTCTTTTATCCTCATTATTTCAATTTTAGCAATTTAATCCCTGAAGAGTATACTGTAGAAAAGGCACCATGTAATCAACATCATTAGACTTTTCTTTGTTAAGATAGAAATTTTGAGGACCACGGTGAAATCAGGGTCAAACTTTTCAGGGCTAAATTGTTGAATATTGAAGAGGATGATATTACAGTGGGAATCAAACTTCAGGGACTAAAATGTTACAATTGGAAATTTGAGGATGAAATTGAAATTCAGATCAAACTTCAAGGAATATCTTTGTTATTAAACCTTCTTTACATTGTCATTTCCATGATAACTGAGCCTGAGTAGTTTTCATTGCGTCGCTTATGTCTACGGAGAAACATTTTCTCTATAAATTCTGTATCCAATCATTCAGTTGTCATCGAAAATTCAAGGCACTTTGAACACCTTTTCTTGCTTTCTGAAATTCTATTTGCTAATTTTCTGTTTGCTCAGGGTCATGGTCTCAGGAGGAGTACCAAACTTTATTTGATTTAGTAAACTTCGACTTGCGCTTAAAAGCTTTTGAGGAGAAACAAACTAAGCATGGAATGGTTTGTCTTTGCTCGTTAATTTCTTTTTTTAATTACTTTATAGGAAATATTGTGCGGTAGTATTATATGCTGTCATTTGCTGTTGCTATCATTTTCTTCCTCTCCATTTTTTTTCTTTTGTTTTAATGACGTACTTGTTTCCTTTCTAATAGTTGAGGGACAATATTGGTTGGGAAGCTATCAGTGAGAAAATGTCTACTCGCCGCCAACATTCTTGCTGCTTAAAGTGGTCAGTATTCTTTTTAGTAGCTTCAAGTAGCTTCTTATTTCTGCTTCTTTCCTACTTGAATATTGTTTTAGTTACTGAAGGCTGTCTTTTTATATTTTTACACTGACAAACTTGATTCCCCTGTCAAAATCTGACTATTATGCATGCATTAACATACTTTAAAAAGGATTGATTTGAGATTTTCAGCCACAACAAATAATATATACCATGTTTATCTTTAACTGGACCACGTTTGAAGAGTAAAAGAATTGTAATCACTATGCCAAGTTTTTTAATTTATTCTATTGTGTTTCTATACAGTGACAGAAGACCTTGACATGCAAATCTAGTCATACTTTGTTTTTGTTTTGTTCCTTCTTTCCTTATCAGATTCATGGTACCATTACTGCAAGTTATTAATGTGTTGTAGAGCTACTATAATATTGGAATGATGTCCATAATTTTGTTCCTGCTATTCATGCTATTCTAAATGAATAATATTATGTTTTGCATTTCATATTACATTTAACTGTTATGTTTTCATCTCTCAACTTTTGGTGTAAAATTTTATCCTGGCAGATACTAGCTGCTTCTTGATTTAACCTGTAAAGAGCCAAATGGATATACGTTTTCCGTACCATGGGACGTTTTGAACTTACTAAGCTTCACTTGGTCATTAAGAATGGCTAACATTCTATAATTATTCAGGTATGATCAGCTATCATCGCCGATGGTCGGTGCAGGTGTATGGGCTGATACAGATGACTATCGTTTTGTCGAGGCGTAAGGCTCTGGATCATTCTCAGTTGCATGTGTACTCTATTGTGGTTTCTTCTGCCAAATCCTCTCTTAGATTTGAGTTTTTATTAGAGAGAGAGTTTAGGGTTTATGGTATGAACCCAAAACCAGGAACCTGAAATCCTCTTGCTTAGCGTAGAAAATATAGAAGAGATAAGGCTGGTGACGGATCAAATGTTGGTCGCGTTTATTTAATGCCCAATATCCATATATGCATGTATAAAACATATCATTCATTCTTAAATCGAACATACAAATTCATAGAACATATCATCTATGTATGTGTGTGGAAATGAGGTCATCAAAACTCCAAGACAGTTCTCTAACTAGATCTAGTTGATTTTACCATTTTATATTTATAATTTAGCTCTCTTATTATCATTTTAATCTGCTTTTTATCTCGTTTGTTTTCTGAATATATTGAGTTACGAATATAAGAGTTAAGCTTAAGAACTGGATAAGTATAATTCAACTCAATGGATGGTTAATAATTTCACAGAATTTGTATTAAATTTTAGTGTATTCACCTTTTCATTTTGTGAGATTTGCTATTTGAGATGAGCAATATCTTTATTGTCGATCTCTTAAAACGGAGTCTTAACCTCTACTCTCAACTTATATTTCTTCGTTCAGAATTCAGAGTTTAGATGCTTCTTGTATAGAAGATGTTGACTGGGACAATCTCCTTGAGCATAGGTAACATTTTTATTTTTTCGTGTTGATATACTGTAATTTTCAATTGTAGGGACTGATTTCGGTTTCATCCTTGCCGACACGGCATGCCTTTTGGACTATCAATTAACAGCACTTAGTTGTTATCTAAAACAAACTTTATAAATCTAAAGTGCTATAATGGAAACTATGAGGCAGAACTTGTAATAATTTAACTCCTTTTTTCTTCGATAAAGCTGACTCGGTGTTTCTTCTCTTTTCAGATCCGGAGAAGTCTGTCGTAAACGGTGGAATCAAATGATCCGCCACATTGGCGGATACAAAGAGAGGCCTTTTATCGAGCAAGTAGAAGTACTTGCAAATCGCTACTGCCCGGAAATGCTCGAATACAGAAAATGAGAGCCTGTGTTTTCGGGCATGTTTGTGTCAACTTATTGTCCATGCAAAAATGGTTTTTTTTTTTGTAGCATGGTGAAGTGCTTGTGCTTTTGTTAATTTTGACTGCCAAAAGCTATTCCTTGTTGGTAGAAGAGCCAGTGGACTGGTCTTGTGTTATGATTCATTTAGTAAACTTCACATGAATGGTTGGCCTACTGTTGTTACTTAAATGTCAGACATATGCTCATTGGAATGTAGATGCATTTAATTATTGAAGCATCATCATCATAATATGAAAATGATGTATGTGGACATTTGATGAAGTGCGGAGCTTTCTCCGTGTTAGGAATTTGGAATGGACTTCTGAGCTTTAAAAGTAGAAGCCACAACATTGGCTGCCGGAGCCAGAATAATTCTTTTTTAATGCTTGGTTAAGCTTATTTTTTATCACAAAGTTTGGAAATTCAAACTAATGAAAAACTTCTGCTGATATGACTAATCAATTTTATCTGCATTTTGGTTGCAATTTAAACTTTCCAAAATAATCTGAAATATTTTTTGGAAGCAAGTAAACTTGGAACAAAAGAATATTATTTATAAAACACAAGGTCTTTTTTTTTTTTTTTTTTTTTTTTTTTTTTTTGGCCTTTTTGAAAAATTGTGAATAATAAAATGGGCTAAAACACTAAACTGGGCCCTTTGATGACCCAACAACAACCATCATAAATTTTTTTTTATGGGTGACACCACCCTTTCAACTTAACCCCTTTTTTTTTTTGGAAAATTTTGTCTAAAAAGCTCCTTAACAATGTAGTAGGCCATCTGAAAATAGTAATGCCTTTAGCACCAAACAAATTTTAATTTTTTTTTTTTTTATAAAATATATTATGAATTTAATTGAATATTTAAATTTGAAATAGTAATGTCTTTTACGAAAATTTCTTATATTATATACTTGCCAAAAGAAAGGTAAAGTGTAAATGAAAAAAGAGCTTTGAAATTTAAGAAAGTAGAAGGAACTGGATAAAAAATACTGCATATCTCATTCATGTGAATTCATACATATTTAATTACAACAGTATTATTCACTTTAGAGTGTACCGTTTTGGTTTGAGAATAAACTATTATTGCTTATTTCTGAAATATGAATAATTTTTAAAATAAGTAGGAATTAGACTAATTTAATGTTTGGACGAGAATTGAGATATTCTGAGAAATAAAAAAAAATTACGTTTAATTGGATGATCGAATTGCAATAATAGGAATAAGAGTAATTATGCTTGAAAATAAAAATAATTTATCTACATAATAAGCATCTAAATAATAGTAAAATAGTATTTAATAAGTTAATAAATTAAGTAATTAGGAATACTATAAAAGATGGTGAAGAATAATGTTTATTAGTGAATAACTATAAAAAAATAAGTCGATTTGTTAAGTTTGATTAATTATTTAATCAATTATATTTTTAGTTAATACATTAATTAGATAAATTAAAATATTGACTATTTGAATAATATAAATAAATATAAGTTAATGATTGAATAAGAATATCAAATAATTAATTATAAATAATAAATTAATTACTATTTAAATATTTATTAATTTAATAAGTCAAATAATTAATTAGTTAATTATTAAATAAATTAATTGTATTAATTAATAATATTTTATAGAAAATAGTTTGTTCCAAAGTATTATTCTCCTCTATTAACGGAATATTTCAAAATAATTTGCTAAAAAGATAATAATATTTTTTTAGTACCATTTAAAAAAAATAAGAGAAATAAATTTCCTCCTTTATTCCTCGAACTAAATATACCAAAGGATACGAATTATTTTAGAGTCAAAACATATGCCGGGCAGCATACTTGTTTACTTCCGGTACTTAATACTTCCCATTGAAATTATACTTCATCTCTTATATGTACACATATTCTTCCATCATTGAGAGTCAAACTTTTTTTGACACCGGCGGAAATACAAAAAAAGATGCGTTCTGAATTACACATGTCGATACCATATTCGAAGGCGTGGTAGGCCAGAAATAAAGCATTACAGATTATTTATGGTGGTTAGGAGGAATCATACACCGATGTTGGTCGTTTTTTATCCATGCTGCAACGCGCGAACCCGGGAACTAAATGGCGTCTCGATAATAGGACCCGGCCATATGGGGTTAGGCAGTTTGGACGCTTATTTTGGGCGTTTGGGTCATCAATTACCGGGTTCCCTTCTTGCTTACCATTGTTGAGCATCAATGGAACTCATATGTATGGAAAGTATCAGGGGCATGCATTGATTGCAACGGATGTAGATGCAAATAATGGATTGTACCCGTTGGCTTTTGCTATTTGTGAGGGAGAGAATGCGGCTAGTTGGCATTGGTTTTTACGTCATTTAAAATTCTTTGTGACAGGTGATCGATCTATTTGTTTGATTTCAGACCGCTTCCCCGAGTTAAAAGAGATTGTTGCTGAGGAGTTTCTGTGATGATCCGGACTTTCACAGAGGCTTTTGCAGCATTAGCAGCGACTACATGAGGACTATTGTGTGTAACGGAGATAACTGTGCGCAAATCGGACCTCAGAAATGGACCTAGCGCGAAATTCGGATCAAGTTTGCCTACCTGGATGCCTTCGCAAATTTTTAGAGGTGGAATTTGGAAAAATGGACAGCGGATTTGGACTTAGCGCGCGAAAATGATGAAAAACGACTATTTACTTGTTATTTTCGTAGTCCGGACGTCCTAAAACGGAGTTCGAGGTAAGAGGTTACTGTTCCGGTCAGCGGGCAGCGCCGGCAGCAACGGGCAGGCGCAGGCAGGCTGGTCCACAGCAGGCGCGTGCACCAGAACCACTGAGATTTAGCTTTGCCATGTGGCAGCACGGGATTGGCCGGGCCGAGTCACGGCGGCGGGGGCGGCGACACGTGGCGTGTTCTAATTGGCCGACACTTTTCGGAAGACTCGGCGCATAGACCGGGGGCGTGAACTGCACATGGACCACGTGGGACACGTGGCACTTTTCCATTGGCGGGCGCAGCCGCCAGGCGTGCACCGGGCGCACGGAACATAGGGGAAGCGGACACGTGGCATCATCCCGTTGATTCGGGCACTGTGCGGGGACCGTTGGATTTGTGCCACGTGCCCGGGCGCTTAACGGACGGGATCCGGGCGCCCGATAGTGATGTTGACCCAAAAAGTTGGTCTTCATAAATTTCTGCCTATAAATTGGCACTTGTGGGCTTTATTTTTGGGCTTTCTGAGATCTGATTTGGGAGCCGTTTTCGACAGTGATTTTCTTCTTCGAATCTTCTACACTTCTTGGGGTTTTGGAGAATTTTTGGAGATCGTTTGATATTTTTCCCTACCAGATCTCGAGAGTCGCGACGTTTCTTCAACATCAGTTTTTTCCGTCGACTCGTCATCGGAGAGATCCCCTGAGCTGAGTTCTTGGAGTTTTTCGCCGATTTTTGCAGCGGCGTTTCCACGACAGGTAGGCCTTCAATTTTGCACCGCTCTCCTCGGTTTCGAGTTTTTGTGTGGTTTCCAATAGTATCTTTAGACCCCCTATTTGTTGTTGTATTTTCTGGATAGAGCTGAAGTAATTTTGCCTTTTTTCGGTCTACGGTTGTCGAAACTGAGAGTTTAAGCACTCGATTGACATCTACACTTTGAGAGGAACGCAACCGTACTTTTCTTGGATTTTTATGAGGACTCCTCGCAGGTGAGAATTTTTGTTTTTGGGGACTGTTGCGCCAAACAGTGAAATACAGATTTTGTAGTTGTGATTGTTGCGGCGTTCGTCTTTTGTTATAGTTTTCGTGGACCGTTTAGCGTTTCGCATAAAAAGGGGAAGTTGAAACTTTTCATCACGGTCGAGGTGAGCATTTTCCTTTTTAGTCCCGGATGAAATTTATGAACGAATTAGCTCCTACGCTCGATCGACGCGCTCGCTGATTTTGGTGCCGAACTTGTTGGACAACACTTCGGTATTTTGCTTACCACCGCCAATCCGGGAGGAATTTTTGGGAGCTTTCGGATTCATTGGAACCGTAGGAACTGGGAGAACGTGCACGCCGAATTTCAGCCACCGGATTCCGAATTTGCGCATTCCAGGTGGGTGGTTGTTGTTACCTCTTACGGCTTACTCACTAGGGCTATTAGAGAGACGCCTGATTTGTTATTTATCGGTTTGCCACTCTATTGGAAATCATACATGATTAAAGTATTTTGATTAACTATTAGCCTATCTATATGGGATTGATATGCTATAGTGGTGATATATTAACATACCCTGTTAGCACTTAGTCTTTCATGAAAATTGATTAATCGATGGGACAAGACGATATATCCTATGTGAGGGTACTACTTGATGATTTTTATGGACATGTATAGTTGGATGGTGATTATGACCCGATGAGTTATTCCTTTGTGAGATTGTTACATGATACTCTTTCTTCTATTTTTCTTGAGAACACTTGCATGTTTGTATGGACATCTAGATAGGCCACTGTTTTATCGTTACACTATCATATTGGGACTTGACTGAGGAGAAATCATGATTGTTCCTTTTCTCCTTTTTACTCAGACATATGATTCATGTTGCTCGGGTTCGAGCAGGGGTTTGGGATAGTGTAGTCAAGATTATTGAGTTTGGAATAGGCTATACCAGATTGTGGACTTGTGAGGAGTTGCGGCAACCGCGGATGTTAGGCGGTTGACCGGATGTCGATTTTTGCATCAGATTGGGGTTGAGTTCTTATTAGTGGATGGAGTTTCCCACTTTGAGTATAGTAGTGACTAAGTCCTGCTATATTGAGATATTTGTGACATGGTTACTGTACTTGTGAGACATGGTTACTTTACTCGTGCGGGTTGCGCCCCTCGAGTGCCACTCCGGAGGTGGGCTTATGATCGAGCTGCGTGCCGGTCCATTGGTTACCTAGGGATTCAAGCCGTGTGCCGATTCCGCTACTGGGTTCTTGAGTTCGACAGCAAAGCAGGCAGTACCGGATTTTATACCGGTCCATCTGATTGGGTTATTTGGCAGATACTTTTCACTGATGCATGCATACAGTCGTTGTTGTTCAGTATTGCATTAGAGGCATAGTAGTGGTTGTTCCCTTATCAACATATTATTTCAGTATACCACTTTACTTCATTTCTAGCCTCTTGTAGACTTAATGGGTACGTCGGAGTTTAAGGATTTACCAACTGGGGGCTACTGGCATTACCAGCAGTTCTCACACTCATTATTGTTTTCTGTTCTCTTCCTTTGTTTTTGAAGAGTCTTCTGTGGGAGCTACCAGGCCTTCGGCGGCTGATCGAGGTAAGGGGATCGCTGAGTAGATAGATCTCCTGTGAGACTGAGAGATAGCTGGACTTTTGATGTACCCTCTTTACTCAGACTGTAGTACTCTACTTATTTTCGATCTGGCTTCAACCAGCTGTTTGTATATTTGGGGAGCTGGAGAGGTGTTATTGTATTTTATTACTGTTGTACTTCAATTTCAGTCTGAGATAGTATAGTTTTTTTAGTTTCAGCTCTATACTTGTGCTCTTTATTTGTTCATCTTATATTTGAGCAGGTTTGTAGTGCTTCATGTATGCGAAAAATTTCGTGTGCACGGCGGATCTGTAGACGAGCCCGGGTTCTGATTTACCCTCGGGCTTGATAGTTTTCGAGAGCCGACGGTCATACTCACCGTTGGTGACTCCGCCATTTGAAAGCTAATATGAAAAAAAAGGGTTTAAAAATGAAAACTTGCTCAATAAATTTTAGGGAATGTATAAGTATACACCCCTTTAGGGGTGTATATCTTACACCCCACCCCATCCTGGGGTGGGGTGAATTCCACTCATCACTCGATGTGACGAGTGGAATACACCCCACCCCAGGATGGGGTGGAGTGTAGGATGTACACCCCTAAGGGGGTGTACACCTAGCAAAGCCCTAAATTTTAGACGGGCATAGGATGTGCTGCAATTGTAAGAGAATATTATGGGCAAAAAACCAAATTGAAAAAGCTGAATCCGGAAGCTTGGCAGTGAGTGCATGAGTTTTAAGAAGAAAGGGAATATTGGGCGAAGGCATTCGACGGAGGTCCGCGTTTTGGGGTAATGACGACCAATCGGTTAGAGAGTTTAAATGGAGTGCTTAAAGGTGTACGTGGTTTGCCTATTACGGCATTTGTGGCGGCTACATTTTATAAGGTAAACAATTATTTTCTAAAGCGTCGTGAAAAGGGTGAGACATACTCTACAATATTGGCACCAAAACAAGAAGCCCCAGTTAGACAATATATGACACTCATTAGAGGACATGTTATATATCGGTACGGCCTAAAGGAATTTCAAGTTACTACCGGAGATGAAATGTATGAGGTGCTTCTTGATGGTAGAAGCTCAACATGTTCGTGCCGACAATTTGAATTAACTAGATTGTCATGCTCACATATTTTTAGCCGTTTGCAGTAATGATCATATGAACTTTGACTACTATAGTTCATATTCTGAATGGTATACATGTGACTATTACCATAATGCTTATGCCCCACAATTCCACCCTGTTCTTGATAAAAGGAGTTGGCCACGACCTCAAGGATCACCGTTGGCGCCCCCACCTATAAGAAGGAAGAAAGGTCGTCCCAAATCCACGCGTATTCGAAATGCCATGGACGATAGAGAGGGGGTGCGAAGGACTACATGCTCTATTTGTAAACAACAGGGACATTATAGGAGTACTTGTCCCAATAATCAAGATAGAAGAACTGAAAGTCGTAGACGTAGAGTATTAGGTTGTTTGCTTATGGCTGTCTACTTATAATTTTAAAATTTTTCGAGTTATATTACAACATTCTAATCAATGGCTAATAGTTTGTACACTTTATTTGCAAATGGACCATCACGAGGAGGCCGGGCCAGTTGATCCTTCTATTCTATTAGACTATGCGAGTCACCGTTCGAGCTATGTACGAGCCGAGGTAAGTTCATTTATACATGCACACTATATTTATAAACTACATACCATATATTTTTATAAAATTTAAATCTAATATATTTACTATGTAGGGGTACGCACTAGTTCAGTTTATAGAGCATGGCCGTAAACTGAACTCGTGGACGGTGGAGCATCCGGGGGTGGTGGACCTCCTACGACAGGCTGGTTTTTTCTATGTCTCTCACCTCAGATGAGTTCAGCTAGATCAGGCTCTGTTAGGGGCATTGACGGAGCGATGGAGACGCGAGACGGAGTCATTCTATTTACGCCACGGCGAGATGACAGTGACGCTGCGCGATGTCGCCATTGTAGCTGGACTACGAGTATCTGGCGAGCCCGTCACGGGACGAGCATCTGGCGACTGGTTGTATATATGTCATGGACTTTTAGGGATGCAACCAGATAGTGTCGTCGCAGGTCAGATCCGACTAGATTGGTTATTCCAGCAGTTTCATCATGCCCCACTAGATGCTCCGCCAGCCATGGTTGCAGCTGCTGCACGCGCATATATATTATTTCAGATTGGATGCAGCTTATTCCCAAACCCCTCTGGACATCAGGTACATCTCAAGTGGCTACCGCTACTTGAGGATTTTGATCTATGCGGCGACTAGCTTGGGGCGCAGCTACTTTGGCCCATCTATATCGCGCATTGGGGAATGCCTCGATGAGGGGGAAGGCCGAGTATTGTGCATTCAGTATATTATTACAAGTAAAATCACTAATTTTCGCATTAGAAATATAATAATCTAAATTTTTTTACCAGTATTTTAATCATCTGTTTTTTGTTTATAGATTTGGGCGTGGGGCCATATACATATCGGTCGTCCCGACAGAGTTGGAGCTTCGCCAGATCTTGATGATTGTCCGCTCGATTCTTGGTACGTTAAATGTTTATATATGCCTTGATGATTAATACAATAATTTGCATCATTGATTTTAGGTATTGTAATATAATGTCTTATCATTGATTTTTTTGCAGATAGAATATGAGATTACGTTTTCGCGGGAATGTTAGAGCGACCAATATTGAGTTTTATCGAGACGAGCTTGATCAGCAGCGGGAGTCTCAAGTACGTAAAAATTTCTTAAATTACATACATATAGATTAATTTTAAAATTTATATTAATTAAATTTTATTAATTTTTGCAGGTTACTTGAACTCCTTATACTGAGAAAATTTTGCATGGTCTTCTACCTTTTTGTCTCGAGGGCTCGGCAATATGGCGTACCAGGACTTGCTTGATATGCTTCCATATAGTGGAATATATGGAAGCATATCAAGCATATACCAGAGCCTATGGAGGTTATATGGCGGATTACATCGCAGGGTAGATCAGGAGAGGACTGGGCAACATTTCATACTTCTTTATATTCTACGATGGGCTGATCGTCTAGATCATATTGCCGAGCAGAGTCCCTTCGTCAACCCAGATCCAGCACGAGCCGCCTCCTTGTACATGCAGTGATACTAGGATATCACAAGGAAGTGGATTTCTCATCCCGTACAGCAACCTCCACTCACTTTTTTGCCGCGGGTGCATATCGAGCGAACTTTGGTATGATCATTTATTTTTTTTTTCCTTATATATTAGTAACCGTTTATATAAATATATGTTTTTTTATAGGTGGATACTCTGCACCGTACTGTCAGGAGTCTAGGACATTTGATGGATGATCCTCCAAAACCGTCTGGATTGATGGACGCTCTAGGACATATAAGGTGGGACATCATGAATGTCTTAGAGAGACTCCCCACATTAGTTGCTTCAGGATATGTACAGCATCGAGAGCCACCTCCATATTTTGATCGTCCGGATGATATTCCCTCCACATCCACGCCTGTATACGATTTTCCATCCGCATCTGTTCCGATTCATCATTCTAACGTTCCCTCGACATCAGATGTCCTTTATTTTGATTTCCAGTCAGCATCACTTCTTCATATGACATCCTATCTACATCTGAGGTACATCAGTTCGATACTTCATTTGCGCCGATCACTCCATCGAATGTTCCATCCACATTAGATGTTAGTCCAGTTGGTGTTACATATCGATGGAGGCGACGACGCCACGATCATATTTCTACCGGGCCAGTACCTGAGACGCAGGAAAGGATGCAGTTATCAGTACTTGACACCCAGAGGACGGATGTACTTGTCGAGGGCATCTCCATCGAGCATATTGATGAGATACATGGCATTGAGCCTGTACAGCCTGAGATGGAGGATGATGAAGATGTGCCTATTCGAGCACTGAGTTGGCGGCGCAGACGCGGAGGTGGAGGCGGACGAAAACGTGGACGGTTGCGAGGGCGGGGAAAGTAGTTGATTTTGTTAAAACATCTGGGTATTTTCATACTTATTTCATTTCTTGCATATATAATTTTTATATTATTATATTCATTCTTTTATAATTCGGACATTTATAATTGATGTTGTGATTGATTCTTTTTGTTATTGTGATGTGATTAATATTTTTGTTGTTGTGGTGTGATTGATATTTCTTGTTGTGGTGTGATTGATATTTCTTATTGTGATGTGATTGATATATTTCTTATTGTGATGTTGTGATTGAAATGTATGAATGTCAAATGTTGTAATTGAAATGTATAAAAAATTTATAATATGTATTGATAATTTTTTTAAAAAAAACTTTAAGTATTATGTGGGAAAAAATCATGAAAACGGTGAACCATTCACCGCTTTCCCAAATCATGAAAGCGGTGAACCATTCATGCTTCAAAAGCAGTAAATAGTTTTATAGGACTATGATGAAAATCTGTGAATGCGGTGAATCATTCACCACTTTTCCGCATTTAAATTCTCCGACATTCAGAAACTTATTTCTACAAATATTTTTTTTGAATGACTATTTTTATGAAAAAGTTTGTTAGGAGGGTTAGATCTAAAAATAACCCGTCAAAATATCCTACCAACAACTACCAAGGATACGTCAGCACCCAAGCAACCTTTGAGTTAAATCTAAAACGTCCTACTTCATGGCAGCTTCTAAAAGGTCCTGTTCCAAGCAGCTATACCCCTTTAATTTCGGCTTTCTGAAGCCTGCAAAATCTTATTTACTTATTCCAGGGCACTGGAGATAGAATCAGATTTTTGCATTGCAGTTTAATATTTATATTAAATAAAGAAAATAGCAACCAAGAGCCTCTTCATCAAAGATTGGAACACCTACAGAAATATAATTTGAGTACAACTATTCAAAAGAGAATAGATTGCTTTTCTGTCAAAATCATTCCGACAGATTTTTAGGATAGAAGCAGAAATTCCAAAGTGAAGCTTGCATTTTTCATAACCTAGAAGCTATTTTAGCTTCTTGCCGGAGAAAAAGCTTCAAATATTTTTTATTATACCACAAACTTGGCCGTTTTTCATGGTAGAGAAGTCGTCCAAATTGTGCGGCTAAATAGAATTTGCGGTTGGAGTTCAAATGACGAAAAAAAGCAAACGAAAACAGACAATAGTAAAAAACACAAGCAAACAGTAACATCAGCCTAGGAACATAAAAGGCTAACCGGCAAAACAAATGATGAACTCGTATCTATATTTAAATCATAAATTATAAATTATAACACTTAAAATTTTCGACCACCTTCCTGATTCTCTCAACCTTTATATTCCCACATTGTTGCGAATTCGAAACCCACATATAATAAAAAAAAGCTTTACAATAAATAATCAGCATTTTATCAGTTTCTAAATATTATCTAGCTAGAGCACCTCACTTTGTTCCATCCCTCCACAAGAAGAGCTTAAGATTCAAGAGTCATTTTTGCATAGAGGAGAGTGAAGAAAAGTTCGAGCTCGGGCAAACCTCGGACGATCTCGATGAATCTGTTGTTGCTTGGTTCGTCGAGCAGTGGATTGATCAATTGAGCGACTCGCGGCAACAGTTTGGCCAAAGGCATTCCGCTTGACCCTCCCAATTGAGCTGCCATGTTCTCTACTAGTGCATCCACCACATGCTTCAAAGACATCTCCATGATGCTTCGAAAATCAGGGCTGTAAGAACAACAGTAAAGAACGATTACTATCTAGATATCACGATCTAAGAAGAAAGATTCGAATGCCACAAGAAGGGTACCAAACAAGCAATTAATTATTCAGCAAAGTAAGCAAGGAATTTCTTAGATGGACCTACAGTAATAATACGATTCTGAGACAATATACGATCCAAACTAGAAAAGAAAGTTGCCTGCATCAAATTACAAGATTATGCACCTTTTACCTATTTGTTTGTGGCACCAGTGGAAATAAAGTCCAAATGACAGAATAAATAAGTACCAATCAGTTTGGAACGTCAATGTAGTTTTTATTTTACAAGCACTGACTGTGTGCCTGTAGTAAGCAAGCCTCCTACTCAGTGAAGTTTAAGAGAGTTTACAGACAAGCTTTGATTGTATTGCTGCTGAAACAGTGATCTGGTTTAAAAATATAAGAAAGAAACTACAAGAAACAGAAAGAAATCCCTTCATTGAAGAAAAATAAAAACCGTATAACAAGATCTTAATAGAGATTTATCTGACAGAATTTGTAGCAAGCAACAAGCACAAATTAATCAACCTGGGGATGATAATCTCAACAAAAAGCTCAAATACCTGAAATATCTTGAAGCAGCAACTCTATTGCTATCTCAAATGTGATGGCCAAATTCAGAGCATGAAAAATGTAAAATTTAGTACCAATGAAAGCAGTTGGGAAAATAGTAGTTGATCTTATTAGAGCCCCAAACTTTTTCTAAGTAAAAATAAGAGCTCAGCCATAGATAGGGACTTGATAACTAGATACTCTCAATTCCACAATGGGTACGCTTGACTAATGAAATTTGAATGCTAGTGGAAGTCAAGTGCATTGAAGCTTAAGTTTCTCTAAAGTCGACTTCCTATTTAGCTGTTAGTTTTGATGCTAGTCACTTGCCTAAAGTGTGGTTCCATCACTCTGTTGTTTGTTTGCTAAAACTTCGCTATGCCTTAAATAATTTTTTAGAATTAATAAATCACTTAATCTTCAAGCATTTCTAAATATTTAAATAGCTTTTAGAAAAATAATTTTAGATGAATAATATTTTAATAATTTTCGTGGAAAAGAGTGGAGGAAGTTGACTTCGCTCCCACATGAAAAAAGTCAAGAGTAGGAAAATTGAGGGGAAAAATGTTAACTTCACTTATGATACTTTTTCACTATGATGTTAAAACAAGCAACGGAAGTTATCATTTACACCAGAACTGCGCACCCATAAGTCACTCCAGTCCAAACATGACCTAAGATGAACAATCTAGATTGGCACTTTTCCATCACTACTTTGAACTAGCTTAATCAGCAATATGCTAACAATAACCTACACGAACTTGAGTTTGGACTAGGCTGGTCGACCTCAAACAATTATTAAAGCCTTTAACATCCAACCTCAGGATTTGGGTAGATCATTATTCCCCAATCACTTCCTACACAAATCACTTAGGCACAGTGCCTTCTTTCATAAGAGTTATCATCAGCTTCAAAGTAAATATAAATGGCAGCATAAATGTATTGTAACTGAAAATAAAAGATTCACTTTTATATCTAGTCATGTGCAATGCACAACACCTAACAAACGTCAAGGATTTTTGACGTGAAATGAACATAAGGATAACTTAACATAAATTAGGTACAACAAGATTAATCTGTATAAGTGGAGAGACTGAAGAGCAAATCTACAATAATCCGAAAGTACGGGATTAGACTACCTATATTTCCTGATAAAATATGGATGAGGAATAACAAAATGACAAAGTCTACTATGATAACAAGGACAATAAGACACATAAAGTGAATAGTAAATAGATAATTAATGAATTAAATAGCTGAAGCATAATATATCATAATGTTATCAAATAGAAATTATCAAAATATTACTCTGAGACTAAACATTCAACAAGGTAACTTAAATATGTGAGATTAGGTAAGCAAGGATTTAAATATCCATCAGCACGAGGCGTATCCACCGTGCCGTATAATGCCAACAAGATACCGGCACGATACAGCCCCCATGGACATGGTCGTCCACGTCATATGCTGGGACATGGACATGGTCGTCCACGTCATACTTAAAGTCAATCGGAAAAAGGGAAGACATTGTCTATCGCAAAAAGACCTTCAACAACAATCATAAGTGGTAAGGGTAAAAAAAGTATAACATCAGTGGATCCATTAGATGCAGCTGATGCATCCCGCTTAATGATAATAGCAATACATCAACACCAGTAGATTCTGGGTTACCACGGTCTAAAGATGAATGAAGTAATAAAGATGATGTTATATTTTGGTTTAGATTTGTATTTATCTAAATGAAAGTCAAACCCTAATTAAATTAGGATAATATGAGATTTAGATTATTGGGTATTAGTAGAATTTAATTAGGAGTTCAATTAGACTACAAATCCTAATTAGATTCTAGTTTGGAGAATATAATATATATAGCATACCCGGCCACTTCAATAACGCCGCAACTTTAATTAGCCGAAGTTCTAATTAATTAGGCCAACCAAGAAGGAAGAAACGTGTTGGTATATACAGCCATGTTAATGTCGCCGGGTTTTAATTAGAGGTCATGCTCTAATTAATTCAGCAACCCAAGAGGAGAGGCCGTATTTGAGGAATCGTATGTTGCTAATGAAGCCGGCAACTAATTAAGAAATTGTAGCTCTAAGGTGAGGGCGTCCGTACGATTGGATTATTGCACCTTGAACGGTGGGCCATGTTGAGCCGTTTTAGAATCGTTTGGGTGGACGCAAATTTTGATATTTCGAATTTAATTGGAGCTTTGGTTTTCTTGAGAGATATAATCTTTGTATTCTAGTTTTGATATTAATAAAAATTTTTGCGCTGTCTTTGCCCGTGGATGTAGGCCGGTGGCCGAACCACGTAAATCTTGGTGTGTTCTTTCCTTTTCTTTTTCTTACTGTATTTTTTCTTGGATCTATTTTTCGCCGTTTCGATTTAACAAACTGGTATCAGAACCTTCTATTCCCTTGAGGATTGAGAATTATGACGATGAAGTTCGAGATCCAGAAATTTGGCAGGACCAACAGTTTTGCATTATGGCAAGTCAAAATGCGTGCTATACTAACTCGGCAAGGATTACAAAAGGCATTGTTGGGAAAAGAAAAGATGCCCGATTTGTTGACGGCGGAGCAAAAAGAGGTGATTGATGACAAAACTCTTACGGCATTACAATTATGTTTATTCGATGAGGTATTGCGCAAGGTTTTGGATGAAAAAATCGCTGCAGGGCTATGGCTTAAGTTGGAGTCTCTCTGTATGACAAAGTCTCTCGCCAACTAGTTATATTTGAAGCAACGTCTCTTCATATTGCGCATGGCGGAAGGTACCTCTATTAAATCGCATTTAGATGAATTTAATTCTATTATTATGGATCTCCGCTCGATAGATGTCAAAATCAAGGAGAAGGAGGATGAAACCCTTTTATTATTATGTTCTTCACCACCCTCTTATAAGAATTTTCATGAGACCTTATTTGGTCGGGATACTCTGTCTCGATGATGTCAAATCCTCTCTACTATCAAAAGAAAGGATTAACATGCAGAAAGGATTAACATGCAGATAAGTAATGAGACAGGTGGAGCTTCAGGAAAAGGTTTGGTTGTTAGAGGGAGATCTCAGGAAAAAGGTTCCGGTAATAGAGGTACATCTAGATCAAAGTCAAAAGACAGGAATCTGATTTGCGGTTAATGTAAGAAGGGTCACAGAAAAGCCAATTGTTTTAAATTGAAAAATAAAAAACAACGGAAGAATAACAATAATAAGAATCAAAGTAAGAAAAATACTAACACTGAGGTTGAAGCAAGTAGCAAAAGAAACAGATGGTAGTGATATTGTCTTCCGTTACCGATAAGACAAATAGACAAGATGAGTGGCTTATGGACTCCGCGTGTTCCTACCATATATGCGCACAGAGAGTGGTTCTCGACATGCAAACCTATTCGAAGTGTTATATTGATGGGAAATCACGCGAAGTGTACAATTGTTGGTATTGGCACTATTCGGGTACGAATGTTCGATGGAGTTGTAAGGAATATATCTGAGGTTCGGCATGTTCCGGATATGAGGAAAAATCTGATCTCATTAGGTACACTTGATGCTTAAGGCTTTAAGTATTCTTCGGTTGATGGATTAATGAAGGTCACTAAAAAGAATCTCGTAGTGATGAAGGCTAAGTAGTCCGATATGTTATATATTCTACAGTGTTCCACTGTGACAGGTTCAACAGCTGTGACTTCTTCCTCTTTGTCAAATTCAGATAGCACCAGATTATGGCACATGCGACTGGGCCATATGAGTGAATATGGTATGGCGAAATTGAGCGAGAGAGGTTTACTCGGTAGTCAGAGCTTAGAAAAGTTGGACTTCTGCGAGCATTGTGTTCTTGGCAAACAAAAGAAAGTCAGTTTTAAGGCCGTAGTTCATCGAACAAAAAGTACTCTGGACTATATTCATTCTAATCTTTGGGGACACTCGTACTCCAACTCACGATGGTGCTAGATATATGTTGACTATTATTGATGACTATTCTCGTCAAGTGTGGGTGTTTTTTCTAAAAAATAAGGATGAGGTGTTCAATTATTTTAAACAGTGAAAGGTTATGATTGAGAAGCAAACTGAAAAGAAGATAAAGAGATTAAGAACCGACAATGGCTTAAAATTTTGTTCGTCGAAATTTGAAAAATTCTGCAAGAATGAAGGAATCGTCAGACATAATACCGTTAGGCATACTCTACACCAAAACGGAGTGGCCAAACGGATGAACATAACTCTTTTGGAGAGAGCCCGTTGCATGCTCTCTAATGCTGGCTTAGCGAAGAGTTTCTGGGCAGAGGCGGAGACGATCTCTACGACATGTTATTTGGTAAACAGATCTCCACATTCGGCACTTGATTGCAAATCTCCGGAGGAGGTATGGTCTGGTAGCCCTTCTGATTATTCTAATTTGCGAATATTTGGCTGTCCTACTTATGCTCATGTAAATGAAGGCAAATTAGAACCCAGGGCTAAAAAGTGCATATTTATTGATTATGCATCGGGGGTTAAGGGATATAGATTGTGGAATCCTGAATCGTCTAAATTACTTATTAGTAGGGATGTCACATTTGACGAGTCTGTTATGTTATATCCTAATCATATTTCTTCTAATGAGACCCCGAGTACTAATAAACAGGTGGAGATAGAGACCGATAGTTTAGTTCAGTTGCAGGATTCTTCTCAGTCAGAACAGTTTCAGTCGCCAGACACCTCAGCTACTGAAACCCCACAAGTTGAGAGACAGAGGATTGCTACAGGTAGAGCGAGGAGACAGATTAAACCACCACAAAGATACGGCTATGAGAATTTAGTTGCTAATGCTCTTTCAGTGGCACAAGATACAGAAGAAGATAGTGAACCTTCCATATATAATCAAGCAATTTCTAGTGCCAGTTCTGCAGAGTGGTTGGAGGCAATGAATGAAGAGATAGAGTCTCTTCATAAGAATCGCACATGGGAGTTGGTAAAACAGCCTGCAGGCAAGAAAATTGTTGGTTGCAAGTGGGTCTTCAAGAAAAATGATGGAATTCCCGGCGTGAAAGATACAAGATACAAAGCTCGTTTAGTTGCTAAGGGCTGCAGTCAGATAGAAGGTGTTGACTTTAATGATATTTTCTCACCCGTTATGAAACATACTTCTATTTGTATTCTTCTATCATTAGTAGCCATGTATGATGATCTGTATCTTGAGCAGCTTGATGTTAAGACAGCTTTTCTACATGGAGAACTTGAGCAAATTTATATGAAACGGCCAGAGGGATTCATTATTGAAGGAAATGAGTACCATGTTTGTCTCGTAAAGAAATCACTTTATGGCTTGAAGCAGTCTCCTCGGCAATGGTACAAGCGGTTCGACTCTTTCATGACAAGTCACGAATATTCTAGAAGCAAACATGACAGTTGTGTATATTTCAGAAAAGATTGACAAAGGATCTTTCATATATTTGTTACTCTATGTCGATGATATGTTGATTGCTTCTAACGACATACTTGAGATAAATAAATTGAAGACATTATTGAAGGGTGAGTTCGAGATGAAAGATCTAGGTGCTGCAAAGAAAATTTTTGGTATGAAAATTAAGAGGAACAACAAGTCAGGACTATTGCATTTGACACAGGAGAAATACATAGAGAAGATCTTAAGGCGTTTCGGAATGACAGACGCAAAACCAGTGAGCACTCCTCTTGTGGCGCATTTTAGACTTTTTGTCGTGCTGTCATCGCAATCCGATGATGAGTAGGAGTACATGTCACATGTTCCTTATTGTAGTGTTGTTGGGAGCATTATGTACGCCATGGTTTGCACACGGCCGGACATCTCCTATGCAATGAGTATGATTAGCAGATATATGGTAAGGCTCATTGGCAGGCTGTTAAGTGGATTCTGAGATACCTACGTGGTACTACTAACACTTGTCTCGAATTTGGGAGGTGTAAAGATGGTGTGGTTGGATATGTTGATTCGGATTTTGCAGGTGATTTGAATAGAAGGAGATCACTTTCAGGTTATGTATTCTCTATCGGTGGATGTGCAGTTAGTTGGAAAGCTTCATTGCAACCAATTGTCGCCTTGTCTATGACCGAGGAGGAGTATGTTGCTATGTCAGAGGGTGTGAAGGAAGCTATATGTGGCTACGAGGCTTATTTGGAGAACTTATTTCGTGTTGGGATCCGACGGTTGTTTATTCAGATAGTCAAAGTGCTATTCATTTGTCTAAGGATCAAATGTTTCATGAGAGGACAAAGCACATCGATGTAAAGTTTCACTTTGTTCGGGATGTGATCGGAAAGCACACAGTGACTGTTAAGAAGATTGATACTAAAGACACTCCGGCGGATATGCTTACTAAGCCTCTTATTATTACCAAGTTCAAGCATTGTTTGGACTTGGTGTCGGTTGGCAGCACTTGAGGCCCTACGGGGCGTTTGAAGAAGACGGAGCACTAAGAAGCGTTAAGAAGCATTGAGAAAAATTCAAGTCAAGGTGCAGTTTTGCGGCAACCTCAACACAGTGGCTAAAGACTATAAATCAAACCAAGGTAGAGATTGTTATATTTTGGTTTAGATTTGTATTTATCTAAATGAAAGTCAAATCCTAATTAAATTAGGATAATATAAGATTTAGATTATTGGGTATAAGTAGAATTTAATTAGGAGTTCAATTAGACTACAAATCCTAATTAGATTCTAGTTTAGAGGAATATAATATATATAGCATACACGGCCACTTTAATAACGCCGCAACTTTAATTAGCCGAAGTTCTAATTAATTAGGCCAATCAAGAAGGAAGATACGTGTTGGTATATACGGCCATGTTAATGTCGCCAGGTTTTAATTAGAGGCCATGCTCTAATTAATTTAGCAACCCAAGAGGAGAGAGGCCGTATTTGAAGAGTCGTATGTTGCTAATGAAGCCGACAACTAATTAATAAATTGTAGCTCTAAGGTGAGGGCGTCCGTACGATTGGATTCTTGCACATTGAACGGCGGGCCAAGTTGAGCCGTTTCAAAATCGTTTGGATGGACGCAAATTTTGTTATTTCGGATTTAATTGGAGCTTTGGTTTTCTTCGACCACGTCAAACATCTGGAGCGGTATATGATCGCGGAGGAAGTAATAGGTCCTCCCAACAAGCTTATGGGGAGATGAAAGAGGGTTTGGAAGCAGTGTCAACTGGACACCCACGAAGGAATAATAATTTATGCTCACAGTTTGATAGTACTTCAGTATCATCGTATCCCTCATATCAACATGGCTTTTATGGAGAGATGATTACGAAGCATCAATTCATGACAGAATAAATCTCAATCCATCCCGCATCAATTGGAGCAACAACGATCCGGTAACTATCCATCCGTACCTTCATATAGTGAAAGCTCGTACAGCGAATCCATGTCCTCTAATACATATGAACATAGTGTTTACACTGTATACCCACTTTACGGTTATTCTATTCCATACCATCCTTATCCTTATGATGTTGCAATTCATATGCCACTACAGGTGACTGTTGTCCATTATATCCGCGATCCAACTACATATGCAGATTACGTACGACAATACAATGAGATGTACCAGCAATATATGACTTTCTCACAAACCAGCAATATCTATACCAAAATTGTCAAATAAATCTTATACCTGCAGATCACAATATGCCATATTGTAGTGTTCCAGTGCTAAGTAACTATTCGGATGCAACTTTGTTCGTTGGCCGATACATCTGGAGATGGTCGGGCTAAGCTAGAGTCATTTGAGCACAAATAGACGCGAAAACAGACTCGGGATCGTGAAATCTGAAGGAACTGCAGTTCCAGAGGTTTTGAGCGCCCTAATCAGGTTTTGGGCGCCCAGACTTGTAGTTATTTAGGACATCCGAAAGTTATTATGGCAATCCGAAAGTGAGTTGGTGGACCCCTTGAATTTATCACACGATGCTGACAAGTGTTGGTTGGTTGGTGAGCTTTTGGATGCAATTTCGGCCACCCGGAGTGAACCACGATAAGGTTACTATAGCTTCAATGTTTTGGAAGTTGGTTCGTGTGCCCGAAAAGGGCTACAGTGTATAGTGTGCTACGACATATCAGACGCCCGAAATTGGATTCGGGCACCCGAATGTGCAACTTTGCCCCTTGGATCTGTTTTGGACTCGTCGTTTCAAGAGCTCATGCTACTCCTTGGTTACCTTTATAGATTGGACCTCTCATCCACAAAGAAGCCCTTTTACCACTTCTGAGCCAGAGCAAGTGTGGGAGCTCACTCTATCTCCATTTTCTTTCTCTGGTGAGATGCCAGTAGCTGGATACCAACCCACCCACTTCACCAGCACCTAAAAAGCATTCAATTGGACCTGGCTGGAGCTTTGTGTTGTTGTGGAGTGTGATGTGTGTGTGATAGCTAAAGAGTGGAACCTGTGCAGTGATTTCCCTCGGATGGATTTGAGGTAGGTGTTGAGTATTTGAGTTTTTGAGCTAAGATTTGGTGTTTTGAGGGATTTTATGAGTTTTTCTAGTTGTGTTCTTCTAACTGAGGTTTTGGAGTATTTCCTGCTAGATTTTTCCAATAGCAGCTGGTTGTTTTGGAGCTATTCTTCCTTATAGGCGAGGTTGGTTGAATTTCTGTTCTAGAATTGGATTGGCCGCTTGTTGAGTTTTGGATGTTGACTGTGCCAGTAGAGCTTGTGTTGTGCTCATTGGAGGGGGAGCAGTGTGCGGGTGATTCCTGAGCAGAGGAGGCTTCGCTTGATACTTGGCAGGGAGGTGTGAACCTGTGAGTCGAAAAAGTAATTTTTGATCCCTGGCTATGAGGCATGAGGTTGTGCTGCGAGGTTCCTTGCCATGGTTGGAGTGCGATTGAGGTGGGTTGAAGTTTACCAATTCTGTCGAACTCCTTATTATGTCTGGCATGTATAGTATGATCTAATTGTATTTGATTAGTGGTAAAATGTTGTTAGTCTTCATGTGGACTTGATTGCTAATGTAGTCTAAGATCATCTGATTATTTGTATGCAATGGAAATTTGGACATTTAGAACCTGAACTATACATGTTTAACCTACACTAGCATTGATCTGATCCTTTGTAATCCTTGTCATTTATTTGAGACTACTATTTTTAGCTATTGCTTTTACCCTGGTCAGTGGGTTGACAGCGTTAAGATTAGTGTAGGACTGATTTTCGCTCATGCGAGAGGAGCCGAGCTGTTTGATTTTTAGTAGTTAAAGGCTGTGAGGCTCTGCTGGCTGCCGTCTGGGTTAACGGTGGTTCCAGACCGTAGAGTTTTACTCCGGATTGTGCTATGGGCACGTGGATTATTTACCCTTTGATCTGATTGATCATTCGCATTGATTATAGCCCGCGGAGCCGTATTTGAGTTTGACAATACTCAGATGCTTTCCTCGGTGGGGTCGCACCCCTCAAGTGCCACTCCAGAGATTGGGCGATTGTCGTGTCGACGTCCTTACTGCCCCGTGGGGGCGACCTACAGTGGACCAACTCTCGGTGAGGTTATAGTGTACGACTAGCCACCTTGAGGTTGATTGTGGCGGTAGGTGGGCACAGGTTTGACTGGACCCGATGTGACAGTCAGTATAATTAGGTTAGTTGTGATTTCCATTTGTGAGTTGATGCATGTACCCTTCCCATGGCATTGTCTATTGCATGGTTAGTTTAGAGGCATGATAGATGTAAATTTTATTTCCAGCTTTAATTTCCTTCTTTTACAGTAGATGTTTACTTTCGCCTTTGGCGGGCCTAGTGGGTAGATCGTCGACATTGGTGACGGTACCCACTGAGGATTACTTCTTTGTAGTAATTGTTACACCCGTAGTTGCTGACCTTTTTGCAAAGACTTCTACAGCCATAACTGCTACTGATCGAGATAAGAGAGTCGCGAGTTAGATCCCTACCTATGAGGTTGGTTGTGCTAGACGAGTACCCTATTAGCTAGTTTTTGGGAGAGTTATTCTTGCACACTGATACTTTGTTTTTATTTTCAACAGTGGGAGACTTGTGTACTCTGTGGAGTTGTATCAGTTGTACAGTGATTTATGTTTATGTTTATGTTAGTAGTTTTATTCCAGCTCTGATATTTGTATAGATGTAGTAGTTGATATACTTTTGCAGATTAGATGCTTCGCTTGTGCAGAACTTCCCGTACAAGTGATAGATCTATTGGTGAGCCCGGATTTCAGTGTAACTCGGAGACGTGATAGTGATCCACCGCAACAATCTATGCAGAATTAAGCAGTCATCTCTCTATAAAGATGTAATTTTCTATTCTCTAGGGAGTATAGTTGTACTTTATATATATAAAAACTTACCAGCATGTTAATTGGTAAGCATAGTATTTATAAATACATAACTAATATTTATAATTATTTGACTAAACCATTCGAAATAACATTATAAGAGTTTATTGGGACCAAAAAAACTAAAATAAGCCCGTGCCAAAGCGTGCCATTAGAAAATCATGCGTATCCATGCGTCGGCACACAAGCGTGCCTGTGTCGTACCTTGCTAAGCGAACATCGGCACGCTCCCGTGCCACGGCACTTTAACCCTTGTATGGAACATAAACAACGTATTTATGCTCTCTTTTCTTTTCCTTTATGGATGGCTAGCAAATTGAACTTCAAACAGTAAAATCATGGTTCTGATGTTTCATCTAAAATTCCTAAAAATGAAACTAAAAGAAACTACTTCAATCAACGCCAATCCAAAGCAAAATATTTTAGTTATGGTTTAAATGGCTTCATCAACTAAATGTTTGAACAAATTAGTTTGAAACAAAAATACAAGTCCAAGTTTGGCTTATACATATAACATTAATATTTCTTTTAAATTATGTGAAACAACTGTGATTCTCCAAAAGTTTAAGCTGATAGAGAACAGTGATTTTATATTTATATTTAACACTCCCTCTCACGTATGAGCTCGAGACTTCTTGATACGCCCACATAATGTGAACTTGAATTAAATAGGAGGAAATCAATATTGCTAGGAGACTGGCGTGGCTCGAACTCAGAACCTCCTGCTTTGAGACTATGTTAAATAATGCAAAATAAATCGTTTTTCTATGACAGCTTAAGCTATTGGAGAATAATGGTTGTTTTACATTCTTCTAGATGGTATCAAAGCAAGAGGTCCTTAGTTCGAATCCTGCCAGGCTTCTAGCATTATTTAATTTCCTCCCATTTAATTAAGTCTGCGTCTTAGCCCTATTAAGAAATTTTGAGCCTAGACGTGAAGGGGAGTGTTAATTATAAAAATATAAAAACATCATTCTCTAGCGGCCTGAGTTTTTGGAGAACAACGGTTGTTTCTTATAATTTAACATGATATCAGAGAACGATGTTTTTATATTTTATATTTAACAATTTCTTTTATGGTATATTGATCTTTTTGATAAACAACTTCATAAAACATCATTTTTATCTATCCAGATTTCAAATAGTTTAAAACAAGGATTTAAGTATCCATCGGCACGGTCTGTATCCACCATGTCATATCGTGCAAACAAAATACTAGCACAATACAACCCCCGTGCCAATGGCTCAACTAAAAATCCTATTTTCTTTAAATTACTAAGTAATTTACTTAATAAAGTTCAAAAGGTTTGATAAAGATAAATAAAAAGTAATTAAAAAAATTTGTTGCTAAAGAAAATAAATATTTCATGCCATTATGTGTCGGCACACATGTATTTTCTGTGACCGGCACTCATCGACACCGCTCGGCACGCACCGTGTCGTACCGTGTCGGCAAGTTTTCGGCACGATCTCGTGCCATGGCACTTAAATCCTTAGTTTAAAATCAAGTTTGATATTTATCTTCTCAATCCTAGATACTTATCTTATTCTTTTGGGATTTAGTAATTATTCAGCAAATATTTTAAACTGAAACCTAGAATTATCAAAGCCCTTGAAACTGCTAACATCAAAGCCCTTGAAACCGCTAACACCAAAACCAACATTTTTAACCTTTGCTAGAACTAGTCACTTAATTTGACAAGTGAAAGATTCGTCACATCCATCAGCTAACTTACGTTGACAAAAAACTACGAGTTGGTCTTTTTTATCTCATTTTTGCAAAACCTGAACTTAAATCCAACAAAAGTAAAAAAAAAATACTAAAAGGTGAAATAGAACAACAATACCATAGTTCAACAACTAAACCTGTGGTTGCAAAACTTCACGGCTACTTCTTTTCAAGTCTCAAGACTCAATGAGTCCCCAATCAAATCATAACTATAGATCAAGCAATATCTAGGACTATTTTAGTTTCAAAGCCTAATATCAAAGAGAAAATAAAACCTTAGCATATGATGTGATATGTTGGGTTGTACATACTGCATGATATTACAAACTGGAAATAAACTTCTCCTTATATATGTAGAAGCATTAGTCAGATTGAAACAAGAATATATTTTATCGTTTTGTCTAATGGAGATAAAGAAATAGCTGATAAATAACCAACTTATCAACCAAGTGAATCAATCAATACGCAATCTTACCTATGCAAATTATAGAAGTGTAATAAAAAGCAATGCAGTATACGACCACACATGCAGTTGGTTCCCTTGACTACCTTGCATAGCTGGCATATCAAGCAAGGTGCCTAGTGCATATGTTTTTTAAGTTATTAGTGGGTTAAGTATCAGATAATACAATTGGGCAACAAATTCCGTTAATAAGTCTTTATAACTTAGCATCCACTAATTACTATATTATGGGGATACTTGGTTAGACGGATTTGGGACTTTGAAAGGGAATGAAATGACTGGCTCCCATTCTAATTGTTTGGTTGGATAGTTTCTCATTCCAAGTCCAATTCAAACGTCCCAAAACAAATTCCACCAGAGGATACAAAAATATGTTCTTACTAGTTATCGGAAAATCTATAAAATGTGTGCTATAAGTTGCAAAGGTTGATCCTTAATATACATCAGGCTTATTAATTACCCAATTAGGACTTCATGCCACTCTCGTGCCTGCCTCTTCCAAGTTCAAACACTATATCGCCCAACAATATTCAGTCCAAAGTTATACTAGCAGGTAAATTTACATAAATCATCAAACTCTAATGTAAAATAGGTAAAGAAATTCAACCGGCTCTCCCCACCCCTGCCCCCAACACAAACAAAAAAAAAAAAATCCAAATAAACATACCTTAATAGCACAATTCGTGTCTCAGACATTAGCTGTCCGAGTTTGCCCACATCCATGAGAACTGGCAATTCATCAAAACCACTAGCAGACATGGCCACAAGCTGCCTGTAAGCAGCTGCATTTTCAGGTACCAAGTAACTGACCCAGTAGTCTGGTTCTCCAATGCCCATAAACAACTCCAATATTTCCATCATGGTTTCATGCAATTGACTCATGCTGAAAGGGTCCTTGAGCTTCTTTCTGCACATTATTTTTAATGTAGTTTGAATTTGTTGCTTGTAATCAATGCAGTCAAATATCAAATGTGGGATATGGAGCTAAATTTTACATAGAGAGTACGCAGAAGAAATGGTTGGAGAGGACCTAAAATCTCTTGAAAATTAGTTAGGTGTTAAGTATAGATTAGAGAGTAAAAGTATTGACGACTTATTTTCACTGCGTCCCTACATGAAAGAAATCTGGAACTAAAGGCTGCAATAATGACTCAGAACCTGCCTCAATGACGAAGTTGTGGAGATTGGAGAAAATGTACAAGTGAAGAGTAGTATGAGAAAATATACATGTGAAGAGTAGTATTGATTTATTTTCTCCTTGGAAGATTTTGTTGGAGAGGAATAACAGAATCTTTAATCAATAAAGTACCCTCAACTGAGCTCAACTACAAGCCTGCTAATCCTAATTTAAAATTTATGACTGAGATTTGTTTTGTCTAGCGAAATTCCAACTAGCTGCAAATACGAGAGACAATCTTGAGAACCGCCACTAAAAATCAGTTAAATACTTACAGGGGGCAACTAGGAGTTCTGAGCCTTAACGAATTTGTTCTGTTGATCTCTCAGATGGCCTTTTATTTTAATCTATAAAATAAAATATCCTCAACTGAGCTCAACTACAAGCCTGCTAATCCTAATTTAAAGTTTATGACTGAGCTTTGTTTTGTCTTGCGAAATTCCAACCAGCTACAAATACGAGACAATCTGGAGAACCGCCACTAAAAATCAGTTAAATACTTACAAGCAAGGTTTCAAGTGCCGCCCGCGCTCCGCCCAGGGCGGCACGTACCGTGCCCCTCAAATGGGGGCACGGTACAGGGGGGGTATTACAGGGGGGGTATCGCCCGTGCCGTGCCGCACGGCACGGCAGTTTTTCCTTTTTTTTTTTTTTTTTTTTTTTTAATCACGCGTAGAGTATTTTTTTGTTATTTTTTAAAAAAATCACATGTTGTACGGTACATATTTTTTATTTTTAATCTTTAAGAGATTTAGGTTATTTTGTTCACTAACTAATTTTGGTTGTTAGTAAATGTGAGTATCTTTAAGAGATTTAGATTATTATTATTTACTAACTAATATAAAAAAATAAAGAGATAAGATAAAATGAGAATGTGGTTATAAATCAGATCTTTAAAAGATTTAAGTTGTTATTATTCACTAACTAATAGCAATCTAAATCTTTTAAAGATTTAGGTTTTATGATTAAAATATTTTTTATCTCTTTTCCTTCTTATATTAGTTAATAAATAATAACAATCTAAATATTTTAAAAATCTAATCGGTACCCACATTCTTATTTTATCTTATCGTGCTACAATAACAACCTAAATCTCTTAAAAATCTGACTCGTACCCACATTCCTATTTTATTTACGTATCTCTCTATAATTTTGTTTGAAATTAACTTAATCATGAAAATTATAGCTAAAGACGGTCCACCGTCTTTAGAAGGCGGTGAGCCTTCTGTATGTGGCGCTAATATGGCAAGCTAATATGGCAAAAATAGGGTTAGTTTTACAAATAAAATTTTGATAAGATTATTTCGCAAATTATAAAATTTTAGAGAGTTATTTTGAAAAAAAACTCCATTATACTTTATATATATAAAAAATTATCAATATGTTAATTGGTGAGTATAGTAAGCTATATATAGCCAATATTCATAATTTTTTGACTAAACATTTCAAAATAATATTATAAGAGCTTATTGGAAACAAAAAAAATGAAAAAAAATCATGCCAGTGTGCCACTGGGAGGTCATACGTATCCATCGGCACGCAAGCGTGCCCCGTGTCGGCACGGAAGCGTGCCCGTACCGTACCGTACCAGGCGGCGAGCGGCACGCCCCCGTGCCATGGCACTTAATTCCTTGCTTACAAGGGGCAACTAGGAGTTGTGAGCCTTAACGAATTTGTTCTGTTGATCTCTCAGATGGCCTTTTATTTTACAGGATTAAATAGAAGGTAAGGACAATTAAGAAGACATTTCCAAAGTAACCTCAATATGGTGAAGCAACAGAAGAAGAAGATAAAGGACCGATCAAGTGAGTATATAGGGTATATATAAGTATACACCCCTTTAGGGGTGTATATCTTACACCCCACCCCATCCTGGGGTGGGGTGAATTTCACTCGTCACTCGATGTGACGAGTGGAATAATACCCATCCCAGGATGGGGTGGGGTGTAGGATGTATACCCCTAAAGGGGTGTACACCTAGCATCCCTCTAAGTTTTTATGTCTTTCACTGATTTACATAAAGATTTTGAGGGCAACTTTTAATTTTTCTCTAGTTTTGTAACTTATTTTGTTCAAAACGGTTAAATTGGTGGTTGTTGGGTTGGTAGTAGGTGTGTTGGCTTTTATACTTTGTAAGTATTGTCAGAATGGCTTCTGTAGGAATATATCATCTCTTTTTTATATGAAAAGTCAGTTAGGGGCTTGCCAAACCCCCCATCCTGAATGGATTGATTTCCTTTAAAAAGATAAAAAGTATGAGAGCATTTTCAAAACATTGGTGTGAAGTTCACATAATAGATTAGAAGCTCCTAAATGGTTTAGTATGGATAATTAGTTTCAGACACTTTTCGAGGAAAAAAAAAAGGGAACAAAATTTATCAACTTAAAAATGTTTAAGCATGTACTTGGAAAAGAATGAAGATAGCATAAATGAACTTCTTACTCTTTCAAAATCTCATTAGCAGCACTCTGCATGTTCATTATTAATGTATGGATGCCATATGTTGAGAGATAATCAGCAGTTGCTAGAAACTCTTGCTGGCCATGCTTGCTAAAGGAATCAGATTCACCCTACAGTAATTCACAGGAATAACTTCAAAAAACCAATACAAAAGTGAGAAAGCTATAATCTAGAGGAAAAAAGAAAAGACAAGAAAAACTAATTCAACGTTGAATAAACAATCATATTAAAATAGCAACTACAAAACTTTTTGGGTGTGTTCATAGGTTCATAGGTAGTTAAAACTAAAGAGTAAGCTGATAGTGGAATAATAAGATCGAAAATGATTAGGAGTAAAAAAGTTGTAAATCTAGTAGTAATAAATAATAAAACAAATGAAACGATAGAACAAATAGGCCATAAGATATTTACCCATACTCCAAGAATGTGGTCACACAGAATTGTAGAACAATCTAATACTAAAATCCGTTAGAATATCTGGATGTTAGTATTTGGTTGTATGACCATAGGATGCCTAGCATATGCCTAAGTAGTACAGACGCCAATATGCCAAGGATAATAAGAGCAGAGATGAAGTGGAAACGGGTAGATCTACTCTAAATAATAGAAGCACTCTGGTAATGAAAACCCAAGTAATGTTTCCTACTTTTTTCTGTTTCCTCTTGGTTTGTTTGTTTTTCTTTTGAGGAGATAGGCGACCAGAAAATAAAGAGAGCATAAGAGAGCAAAAGATAAATCATAACACAGAAAAAGCAAGGAAAATTTTGATTTACAACAAAAGAAGATTTTAAAAGTTTCGGAAGAGAAAGGTACTATTATATACCAGAAGATCATACAAATTAGAGATCTAGACTATCAAATAGTATTGAATCAATAGATAATCAGTCAATTGCACTCTTGCAACAATTATTTTAGTATTCGATATGTACAACCCATAACAATACTCATGGTCCCTAAACAAACAGATTTGAGACTACCAAACCAACCAAATGAATATTCAGACCCCAAACAAAATTGAAATGGAACTTCAGATGTTGGCCTCAAAAGTGATGATTACTCCTAATACGAAGCTCATAGAACAATTAATGTTAGTCAAATTTTTGTAGGAAAATATTTTAATTGTCAAGATTAAGATGAATGATACACAGTTTACTTGAGGAACATTATCTCCTGTCTTAATTGCATTGTTTTATTTACTTGTTCTTTTTTACATTGTTTGAATGGAGTGAATAGGAGAGAAAAGAAACGAAAAGAAACGAAAAGAAAAGAAAAGAAAGTATTGGCACCCAAATTTTTTGACATCGAGACGTGAATGAATATGAAGAAAACATGTAGAGGCCTGCTGAAAGGAGAGCTTCGGCGAAAGGGCTTAGCCTTGGTATGACGCTTAGCCTTGGTAAGATGGATCATACCGAAGGCCATTCCGAGAAGGGACTTCAGCGAGGCCTGAATATTCAAAATTAGAAGCGCACCACGAATTTGAAATTCAAACAGTAGACGTAGAAGGATTCGAGAATAAGCGCAATATTTGAAAGTCACTTCAAAAATGGAGCATGAATTTCTCGCAGCAATCGCTACAATTACAGCTATGTCAAGCTGGACGTTTGAGACAATAAAAGGGGAACGGAAACAAATGAGAGGGAACGTTCAAAATCACCCAAGCTTGAAACTTAGTCTTACCAGCACTAGGACCAACGTTGTACATAGCGGATAGAGGGCATGTAGCATTTGGGGGTTCTCATAGTGGAGAGCGGATAGCGGGTGCCATAATGGCACTACAAACTCATAGCGGATTACACAAAAAACTACTTAATATATCTACATTCCTAATAAAAATTACATATGATTTTGAAGAAAAGACAACTAACCATTACCTTTTTCTAGGATTGCAAGTCTATACATATTTAATGTCATCATTTATAAGACTAACTACAAAATATTATTACTTAACAAAACAAAAGAATAAAAAATTTGAAAAACTGTAATCTATTTACTAAGTTTTGATCATTTTATTTAACTTGAAAATTCGACCCAATAAAACCTTTTTACCTATTTCAATTTCCTAGCTTTCAGGCACAGAGCGCCTGTTTCGACCCCGCTTTATAGCGGCCAATTTAACAAGCCTAGTGTTGCTAAAGCGACTGTTAAATAGCACTCTAAACATTATAGCGTAGCAGTAGCATAGTAAATCCACTATAGCAGTCGCCATGGCAAGCGTAATGGCCGCTATTTAAAACGTTGACTAGGAGTAGGTGTAACCTAATCTAGGAGTAGCTACATGCAATATACTGAACTTCAATTTAGATTGTACTTTACCAAATAGGATCAAGTACACATGAAACGGGCATAAACACGATTTGGATGTGTTTGGATGGCTAAAAGATAGCCTGGGGCCAAGTTTGGATGAAAACGGATCGAAAACGAAGTTTTTGAAAAAAGTTTCTAAAAAGTAAAAACTGGAAATCCAGAGTTCAGACCTTGATAGGGAAATCTGAACCTTGAAGTTTCTAAAACTTTGGAGTCCGAACCTTGATGGGGAAGTCCGGACCTGGAAGTTTCTAAAACATCAGAGTCTAGACCTTGCAGAGGAAGTCTAGGCCCTGAGTCATTTTCATGCAAGATAACATTTGAGATCCGAACCTTGGGAGGGAAGTTCGGATCTTGAGGGGTGGAAGTTCGGATCTTAGCAACGTTTTTGCCCTGATGGACGTTCGGGATCCGAACTTCCAAAGTGAAGTCCAAACCTTCTATGGCTGGAGCTGTTTTTGAGAGGGGGGTGTTTTATATTATTTTGGTTGGGTTGAGGGGTTTATATGCAATTATTATAACCCCCCTTTATATAGGGGACCCCTCAGGTTGGAGAGGCCCAACCTAAGCCTAATCCCCTCTCATCTTCACTCTCTTGCTCTCTTCTCCCTCTCCAACCCTCTCTCACTCTTTACTTCATTGCTCCCTCTCCTTTTAGCTTCAAAGGAAACAGAGGCGAGATTCTCACTCAGAAAAGGTGGGAGTAAAAGCTTCGAGAGAAGAAAACGATAACCTCGTCTCGGCCTAGGCGAGCTTTTCTTGGAGGAAAGGGAAAAGCTTATGAATCAAGGTCAGTTGCTCTTGAACTCTTAAATCCTTGTGTTAGTCATTATTGATTTCATGTTTTGAGAATGTTGGAGTTGATTTGGGATTTCTTTGTGTTGAAGATATGATGTTGGAATTATGTGAAAAAATCTAGGATTTTCCTGAGAATGGATGGAGAATTCCTCAAATTGGTTGGAGTTTTGGTTATATTAGGAAAACCTTAAGCCCAATATATGCCAAAATGTGTATTTTTGTGTGTTTGAGTTAGGGTTCAAGCTTTGAAGCCCGAGGCCTCATAGTTGGATGTCTAGTAGTATGTTGAGTTTTGGAACCCTAGAGAAGTTTGTGATGTTTTTTGTATTTCTCCTTAGGACCAAGTGAAGGTCAAGGAGCCGACGATGTGCGGTAGACATCAAGTTTGCGGTTCAAGGTAGGTACTCAGTCCAGAATGGTCCTGCTCCATCTTTTGATTTGCCCGTTCCTATCCTTCTCCCTTATTCATTCTTGACATGGCTGTGGTGCCCTCGATATATATGCTTGTATGAGGATAGGATAAATGTTGCATTTCAATTGTTAACTAACATGCCTAGAATTGACACTATACTTAGTGATATCAACAGTTCATCATCTTGATGTTATACCTGACTGCCTTGTAGGGGCACATGACACACAAGCAAGGATTTAAATGCAGTGGCACGAGGTTGTGACAAAAACTTGCCTACACAGTACTACACGATGCATGCCAGGCCGTGCCGATGAGTGTCGGTCACAAAAAATACATGTGTGCCGACACATAATGGCATGAAATATTCATTTTCTTTAGCAACAAAATTTCTAATTGCTTATTACGTATCTTTATCAAATCTTTTGAACTTTATTGAGAAAATTACTTAGTATTTTTTTAAAAATAGGGTTTTGAGCTGTGCCATCGACACGGGACTTGTATCGTGCCAGTATCTTGTCGGCACGATACAACACGGTGGATACGAACCGTGCTAATGGATACTTAAATCCTTGCATACAAGATTTAAACATAGCCTTTTAGGGACAACCGTCATTGAGAACTCAAGAGTTAAACTTGCCTTGAAGAGGCACATATGATTAACATTAGGGGCATGCTAGTTGAGATCTTCTTGTGCGGATATGCATCGGTAGTAGCATATTTCATCTTGCAGGGGGATCGAGACTTGACATTGCCTTGTAGGGGCATTGACACATATCCTTATGTGATTAACATATTTGCCTTGTAGAGACCGCCGAGATTGGGGATACTTATTAGATATGCTACTGACCTTTGAGCATTTGCATATGACTAAAGCTTGCAGCACAAGGATACTAAGATAGACACTTTGAATGGTCACGCCCCCATAGTCACCTTCGGAGTGGGTAGTCGTTATATAGCAACCATAACAATTGCACCCTTGCACGGCAAAGAGCTTTGGTAGCTAGCCCGGCCTTGGATGCAACAAAATAACCGCGACAGTAAGTTCGCTGCAATGTTTTATCGGCAAGCTTAGGTCGAATCCCCATGACCAATCGGTGGTTAGATTGGATACCGTTGAGTAGTGGAGTATTTAGAGGCATTGATGCATGATCGGTGGTTATATCATTACAGCATTATGATGAGTTTTCCTTGCTTATAGTTAGCGTAATATCGTAGCGCAGTTGATTCCTTACAACTTTTGCTTATGCTTTCTAATCCATTTTCAGTATCTATTTTTATTTTCGAGTGAACAAGTGGGCGTAGCTCGTCCCTTGTGGCCTGCTATCCCCACTTGAAAACTCGTTCAAAGTTTCTCACCCTATGTTTTTCCAAGTATGCGGGTATAGAGAAGCAAGGCACCAAGCGAGGTTATGCGTAGATAGTACCCAGTTCAGGCTCTATATTTTATACTTTTTGGGGTGACTAATGTAATAGCAATATTTTAGGAATTGTACACGACAATCAAGTGTGAATGACAAGTTTTTGTAATAGAATAGTAGAAGGCTTTGTTTATATAATAGATAATTCTAACTTGTCATTTGATGCCAAAATTGGAGAAAATTTATAATATTATCCCGAGATGTCATGTACTCTTTTCACAGGTGCTATATATTGACACCATACAAAATGGGGTTGCGGCCCTAATGTTTGTGGTGGATCTAGTCACGTCCCAAGTATGAGTATGAGCTTCCATTATGGCTCGAGGCGTGACACTATAACTTAAGCCCAGTAGTAGCTGCAACTTAAGCCTAGGGACAACTGTAATGTAAAATTCCCTTCATCCACATAACCGTCCAATCCAGAGCCAACCGTTCATGACCATTCTGATCATCACCGGAGACACCTCGCCTCTCATCAATGAGCAAATCTCCACACTGCAGGCCTTCGCGAGTGCGGTATTTCATCTCGTAGGTCGTTTTATCAAAACGGCTAAGTTATACTCAATCTTGGCACGAATAAAAAGCGAAGATCCTAGAGATTGACCGTCGACGGATACAACCATAATTTCAATCTTCGAGACACTACCACAAAGCCTACAAGTTTTTGGGCTCTTACCAAACCCTAGGGCCTCAAGAAGAGAACTCGATCGAATGAATGGTTCACACTCCAATCAGTACATGAGACAAAGTCAAATTGTTTTTACTCGACATGGCAAGAAATGTGAACCAATCACAACACGACAAGCGTCCAAGAGACAATCCGCCGACCAAAACAAATTTTTTGGCCCATTTGGTGGGATGCTTAAAGTAAATATTATTTTACACAAATGACAAGCGAGGGTTTGCTTGAAAGATCTTCAGCTCATAAATCATACCATCCCAAGGACAATTTCCGACAGCCAATCTGGCTATGGACACCGTATAAGAGGAGATACAAGCATTTTGTCACGGGATCAAGTTTTTTCCCTTAAAAATTCCTATCCGGTGCCTAAGCATCACATACCAAGGCCAGCCTTCCCAAGTCCTTAGCACAAACACATCCTCGAACTCCGTAGTAGAATACCAACTTAAGCTTTAGCTAAGTATGCTACTCTATAAGCCTTACTGCCTAGCACCACAACTCACATAGAATTCCTCATCGAACTCCACGAGTCACAACAAACAACCCAGCAATCGAGGTTGGCTACAAACAGAGTACATCCCGTCTCACTAGACATACCCTCATCGAGAGTGCTACATAGCCAAATGCCTCATTGCCTTTAAAGAAAACCACAAGGACATTACAAGTTCCTCTAACTTTAATCCCCTCCGAATATAGCCAAGCATCTCACTCCCAAGACACAGCTTGCACACCTCATGCTTGCAAGTCAAGGCTTTTGCAACATTGCATGCTATGAAGGGCATTTCCAAATATAAATCCTTCCTACATCATTAATTAAGGCGCCTTACCATGCTCACGACCATACCGCTCGATACCTCGTTTTTGCGCCATGTTCGCTCGATCCAACTGCATTACCTTAACGAGCCACCCAAGTATGCGCCACAAGTTAGCATAATTCCCAAGACCTACGACTTAGCAGAACACCTCGCACAACAACGCTTCACAAATCTATGCCTCGTGTTCCACCTGTGCAACCCTATTGTTCTGTCGCCCTTGGCAAGCAAGGCAGACTTGCCCCACACTATGCTTCTGCCATCTATGTTTTGCCATGGCCCTCCACCCCCAAAGTTCACCTCAATATAAAATGTTTGACCGATTCAGACTCCTTTCGTTTTGCTAGCCACGCGGCACCTTCATTGCGCAACCAAACCTGGTTGCCAACGCCCTCGGTCCGACCCCAAGGCTCACTTTACAAATCCCAACATCGATTATTTCAACTTAGCTCCCGGCATAAAGTGTTACACAATCGAACCGGCCTCAATTTAGTTTGCTAGTCTATTGGCACCTCCATTGCGCGACCACGCTTGGCCGCCAACACTCTTGGCCCAGCTTCCAAAGTTTGCTTTACGGACACCAATATCAATTGCCACGAGCTATATAGTCGCACGCACCATGAATCCCCGCTTGGCACACTTTCCCTCACGAGCCCTATCCTTTACGAAGGACTACTCCGTCACTAGACTGCCCCTTATCTGCTCGCCCGCTCTGCTAGAGAAATCCAAGATGGCATAAGGTAGAACAAGCGATTGTCTAAAGGAAAGCCTCTCCGTATTCCTTGTCCTGTAATGTTTTCAAAATTACCCTAGGCTTGTGTAGCTTCTACCATGCTTGTTCCGCTCACACAAAAGCTAGGCTTAGTACACCTGCTCGCCAGAGGGTGGTCCAATTCCTATGAACTGTCAGGAAAGTCGCAGTCACTTCACAAGTATCCTACCCCTTCTCTAATATACCTAGCAAGTCCTCCCCCCTCCTCCTTTTAGCACCCCGAGTATACAAAAGTGCTAAATGGATGGTACATTTTGAGTCCCCGCATGTGGCATGAAAATCTCCACAACGGCAAGGGCAAATGCTAGAAAATTGGCTACTTTGATCCATCCGCAACAAAACACTTGACGAAGTGCCTCAACTTCGCAACTCCATCAACCCAAATGCCTTCAAAAATGTGGCTCAAACGAATGCCATGGTCAAGCAAACCTTTTCAGCATGTGATAGTTTGGCCTCCAACCGATCAAACGATAGGGCAAACTTTGGCCCCTATTGAAATTGTAGCTATGATCACTCAGTTGATTGTGCTGATAGAGCATATAGCCTAAAGATCACGAGAAGCTACCTAGAGGTCACAACAAATGGCTAAACGACGCCAAAGGCTATAGAAATGAATAGAACAATGTTTCTAGACTCAATTAGATAGTATTCTAGTAGCAATACGTGAGTTACCAAAGCGTTTTGGGCTAAGGGAATCCCCTCAAACCGGAGGGCGAGCTTACCAAGTCAAGATCATCCAGTCAAAATCCCTCAATTTGAGAACAGCCCAATAGAGAATCACGCTAACATAGAGGCCCAGACCCAAATGCAGAGTCCAACTGCTTCTGTTAATGGTGCAAATCCAACAGCAACAAACCAAGCACCGACAGCCATGCAGCCAAAGTCAATTATCGCGGATAATAATCAATTGCTTGCAGCTTATAACTATAGTGATCATTCATGATCGTCAATGGATTGAGTTACAACCATGCAGCTGATTACAACCAAATTGAGCAGGCACATGCCGCTTAGATACCGGAGGTGGCACAAACAGGAACGGCACGGCAAGATCTCCTAACACTTCCACCAAATGCAAGGTATGGGCTTTGGTCATAAAAACAAATTTAAGTACGAAAAAGTCATGTTCAACAATGGTGGATGCGCTTGATACGGGCTGCCAAGGGTTGATCAATGCCGCTGTAGTATCCTAACTTTTCGGACATCGTCCCTGACCCGTGCCGGATAGGGTTAGCTGTAGGAACGTCCTTTCTTATCGACCTCGGTGGGTAGTGTGTTGGCATTCGTTATTATTTTTCGGTGATAGAGCACGTGAAACGTTGAACGACGGTGCGATCGGATCTGAAATCCGACTCCCGGATCTCCCGGAATAGAATTTCGAAGTTCGCGGTGTCTGTATCGCGCATCGAAATTCGTGCCTCTTAATTTACACGCTTTTCGAGGCAACGGGATTGGTTCCTCTTGGGTCGGACTTGGGTTTGTTTAGCTGTACGAGAGTGAAAGCGCAATCAGCCTTTTTGACCTCCTTTCTTAATCCTTATTTTGTACGCTTGAGGGTTTGGGGTTTTTCGTTTATTTTAGGGTTTAGGGTTTTTCCTTGATATGTATATAAATACCGACGTTTTACCCTAAGAAAAGGAATTACGCCTACCCTAGCCGCCTAGCCGCGTAGAGAGAGAGAGAGAGAGAGAGAGAGAGGGGGGGAGGATCTCGTTTGGCGATCGACGCGCACCGGAGGCCGAGAACGGGACGGGCAGCGGATCCGGAACCTTCTACCGCGAGGAACGGGATCGGATCATCTCCTCCGATACCTCGAGGTGAGCGTTACTCTTTTTGTGGTGTTTTTGGGGGTTTTAGGGTCGGGATGCCCTAGCCACGGCCTGCGCCGCCGTCGCCGCCGCCGTCGTCGCAGCCGCCACCACCGTCGCTGCCGCTGTTGCCGCTGCGCCTGCGCTGGCTTGTGCCCGCGCGGGGCCTCGCTGCCGCGCCGCCTCGCCCGCGCCGGGCCGCGGCGCCGCGCCCGCGAGGGGCTCTGCCGCCGCTGCCGCGCGCGGCATCGGCGCCCGCGCGGGGCTCGCTGCCGCCGCGGCGCCCGCGCGGGGCCTTGCCCGCGCGGGGCTCGCTGCCGCCGCGCCGTCCGCGCGGGCATGCGCCCGTGCGGGGCCTCGCCGCCGTCGCGCTGTCGCCGCGCCGCCGCCGCGCGGGGCCCTGCTATTACTGCACCGTGCCGCGCCGCTACTGCTGCTACTGCTGCCGCCGCCGCTCGGCTCCTTTCGTGTTCCCGCCGTGTACTTTCGTGTCCCGACTGTTACTTATTTATTTTGAGTCGTTCGAGTGTCGAGTCTTCGCAATCAACCTTCGATCATAACTGTTGTTTTATCTGGGGACTCCGTAGGTCGGGGTGTCGTCCGGGGGAAAGCCGCGAGTCGACTTCGGGTGGTCCGGTTAACACTGGTTGAGGTGGGTACCTTCTCTGTCATCTCTGGAATTCAGTATTTCATATTATGTTTACGCATGAGCATAACAATAGATACATCGTGATCCCAACTAACCCCCATTTTACACATGCATCTTTATTACCACTATCTATGGCGACCGAGGGTCGCACTGTCTTACAACACACATGATCCTTAATTTGTGAGCCCATGGTTGCTTGCACGCACACCGACGGTTTGGCCACCGCACTGGTGTATTTTTCCAGAAAGATGGCACGTTGGCCCGTGTACCCCACAAGGTGCCGTAGTGGGGACCCCTCGCGGTTACTCAGGGGCCGCACGAGTTTCCGTGGAGGGGTTATAAGCAACAAGGAGGGGCAGGTGCACATATTTGAATGTTACAGGAGCAGGTACACATATTTGATTATTACAGGGGCAGGTACACATATTTGAATGTTACAGGGACAGGTACACATATCTGATTGTTACAGGGGCAGGTGCACATGTTTGATTGTCATAGGGTACTGTGGATTCTTGGGGGGGGGCGTGGACGCTCTGGTGTTTCGGTTTGCTTTACTTTCAGTTTCTCCGTTATAGCATGCTTTCACCCTTATTTATTTTGTCTCCTGGATGTGTCACTGACTCCCCACTCTGTGACAGGTTTGGTCGGGCGCGGGCTTAGGACGGCTGTGAGGACGATACCGAGGATGTGCTATATTTTTTAGTGTCTCCATGAGTGACATTTTTAGGTTTTATACGTGTTATCTTCGTAGTAACTAGTTATGTGTGAATGGATTTGACTGTGCTGTGTGTGGATGTTTAATTACTGTGGTGATCCTTTTACTTTCATGCTCATTAGCTATTCGGCCTATTTTCAAAACAAGAAAATGTTTGCGAAAACAACTTTTGAAAATAATGGGTGTCGGGTGGGCACCGTTTCCAAAACCCTGTGAATTTATCCTTTCAAAACTTAGTCGGCCTCTTAACTTCTTATGCAAAATGTTGTTCTTACTTTCCTTTACTTGTACGGACTAGTGTGGTTAAAGTGAATGTTGTGGATGTAACGCCGTGCACGTGCAAAGGAGACTCCGCGTTCGGGGTTGAGAAATTTACACGTGTGGCGGGTTTGGCGCGTGTCGGGGGACATTGGAAAGGAAAGAAGAAAGTTCTTAATAATTCACGTTTTCCGCTTAACTGAAAAACCCCCGGGGCGTGACAGCCGCTTTCCAGCAATGAACTCTTAAGATATTCGTCAATAGATGAAACAGATCTTGGCAACGAAGTTCAGCCAACCGAACACCAGAGGGGCAATGTGTCCTATGTTCAAGCATGTGTTTACCAATATGATGGGTCCTGTGGCTTTAAGACACCAAAATTTTTTACTATTTCCTGGGAGGATAACCAATCCACCAGAAAGGCGAACCAAACAAAACGCAAATGTGTCCAAGAGACAATCTGCCAACCAACAAAAAGTAATTTTTCCCCTATTGTTTGAATTGAGGGAAGAAAAGAAGAGAAAATAACTTTCTTTCCCTTTCTCTCCATTTTTGGAGAGAAAGAATTGACTGTTTTGGAAGGTCATTTCTCCCCATTGCTATTCTTTTTTGTCCTTATTTCGATCCAATAGAGAGAAAATAATTTTCTCTCCTTTCTTTTCTTTTCTCTCCTTTTCTCTCCATCTAAACAGAGTTTAACTTTGAGAGAAAAAAAAATGACCATTTTGGAAGGTCATTTTCTTTCTGTTTCTCTCCAATTCTCTTTTTTTCTCTCCTAACTTTTCTTTTCTCCCCTTTTCTCTCCATCAAAACAAGTGAAATTTGTGTCCATTTAATGCACTAAAAAGTAATATTCGATCAGCTAGTTATTATTGCCGAAAGCTTCAAATACACTTTGGCATTATTTTTGAAGAGGAAGTATCAAGCTTAAATACTTCTAAAAGTATTCTTTCTTCTTATCATTCTTCTACGTATACACTAACATATATTTCTTGCAGTGTTTTGAAAAGGTAGTTCATTAGCTAGTGGTACACTTTTATTAACTATGAAATTTGATATACAAATCTTCTTATACTTTTTTTATAATAATAATGTTTCAAATCAGGAATGCTGCATACATTTCAAATGCTATTGTGCCAAATTTAGCGCGATGTTTTTACTGTTGCGAAGTCCTACAACACATTTGTACTTTCTTGGAATTTCTTTTACATTATTCTCTTGCCTTTCATTCTTATTAATTGGATATGTTTAAACTAACAATATTTTATAAACTTTTATTGTATCTTATGTGTAACGCATGTGAAACAGCCTTCCAAATATGCGCTATAGTTATGTACGATACCTTAGCTGTCCGTAATCTTCTTTCGGCTTTTTAGAGTGGTGATATGAAGCATGTATAGAATGAACACCAAAAAAAGTAGGTAGAATTAAAGCGAAAAGGGTATCAATTGGTAATTTTGCAAGTAATTAAAATATAGACATGTTTATACAACAATGCATACAAAAACTAAAACACATAAGCACCTTTGTGGTATTACACCTTAACAGATGAGAGGAGAAAAACAAATGAGAGGAGAAAATTAAATACCAGCAACTGGGAGCTTTCTGAACCACGGGCAATGTCTAGGTAGAGATGCCTCCCTAAAATGTTGACCTGAACTCTTACATACAAGCTGAGCATCGTCATCGACCACAAGGAAGCAGCTGTTCTCGTGAAACCTAGAGGGGAAAAAAATAAATCACAAGTGAATAACCAAAATAAGGCACAGGCTACCATCCACCGTCCAAAAGAAGGCATTTAAGTAACGCATCATCACACACTCAAAACTTTGAGCTTTTCCCACAGTTCAAGCTTCTCTTTAGATGAAAGAGCATTGGATTGGCCCTTCCCTTGCATTAGCTTCTCAGTCAAATGCGAAAGGTCTAATTCATCCGATATGCGCGAGCGCAGATAGTGCATGGCATATGGCAATGTCGTCGTATCCGAAATTCTTTGTATGTTTTCAAAGTGGGTCTGCAATCTAACAGAAAGGGGAGTAAAAGAAAACAAAGTAAATAAGAATTTAGAAACTATTGAGAAAATATGTTAGAGAAGCAATGATAATGGGATAACAGGTTCCTTACTGGGCCTTAATAAGATCGTCGACTTGGCGTTCACCATCCAATTGCTGCTCCACATGGCATATCCTCCTCCTGTGAGCATCATAGAGCTTATAAATCGTATACCCACTCCCAATTACCCCGAGAGAAATCAAGATCTTCCTCCGGTGCCTGCTCCAGAAACCCCTGCTTTGCAGAAATTTCAACATAAACACCTATATAAGGTAAAATGACGAAAAAACCGTAACTTATAGGGAGCAAAAATAGGTAAATATGTTTGTTACCTCAACGAGATCATGGCTTAGTATCGGGAGCACATATCTCTTAACCAAGTAAAGAGAATTAGGAAAGGAACTGAACCCTCAGAATTACTAGTACGAAAGAAGAAAGGATTGGAAAAACCGCTTTATAGATTTTGGGCAATTTCAGATTGCAAAAAGGGAGAGGAAACGTAGAGGAAGAGGAGAGAGATGTGTAGAGAAGAAGGTTTAGGTTTTAGAAACAAGTATGAGAGGGGGTGGGAAGTGGGGCGCGCGGGGCGGCAGAGGGGCGAGGGAGGGAAATTGTGCGGGGGTATCAAAACAGAACTGGGTTTTCGATAACCCATTGACGCGCCGATATTCCCACACGGCACTCGCCGGATTTTCTCCTTCCTCGTGCGTCTCACGTGCGATCCTTCTATCACCGGATTATCGACGTAGCTGATCAGCCTTAGATACGGATGCAACTCGAATCGTTGGGCTAGTTCCTGTTTACACAAAATTTTGAAAAGTAATGTAATAACTGTAATTTTAAATTCAAAATTATTTTTAATTTTAAATTTAAAATTTAAATTTTGAGAGATATAGTTAGAGAAATGGCTAACTTTGTAAATCGGAATCTAATTACGACAAAACAAAATCGCTATCTAAACGGTCGGACCGCGCTGAACGTCGTGGTGAAGTCTGATTTTGAATTATACGAAGCGAAACCACGGAAAAATGCGAAATAGAGCTTTTCACGACAGTTTTTATGAAAAAAGTGTTATATTTTATATACCGTTTTGTGTGAAACTTGATGGCGAATGTTATGACGCAAAATACGCGTATCGTGAGGAAATGAGATTAAAATATTAAATTGGGAGGGACTTATGAGCAATTTTACAAAAAAAAATATACTTACATCTAGGATTTCATTAACCCTAGGTGACTCCTCTTGCAGTGAACCGAACATCCACAAATAACGAGGTCTGGTGAGGAGTGGCTTAGAAGATTATTCCGGTTGGCCAGGCGAAGTTTCAAGCTCATTGGAGCGTTTTCGGCGTGAAATCGGCACGAAAACGGGATAAGAAAATATTAAACTTTGATCAATTGAGTAAAGTACGGGCAGGACGACGGTGAAAATGTCTTAAGTGAGTTAGAGCAAGTTTAGATCGAATCAAAATGAATTTGGATCGAAACAGAGTCGAAAAACTCAAAAAAAAAGAATCTTTGGGAGCCCGAAATGTTTCGTGGGCGCCCGAAACCACAGACGGGCATTGGTCGGGCGCCCTGAGCCGTACAATCAGATCCTCAACTCGAGAACAATGCAGCGCGCAGTCCGAAAAATCGGACGCCCGAAAGACCCTGTGGGCGCCCTGAGGAACAGTGTCCCGATGATTCAGGCATCCGAATCTCCTCGCATGCGCCCGAAACCTACGCACACTGAGAGGGATGCCTTTTCGCCTAGGGAAAAGTAGAGGGACCTATGGGAATTTTGTTACAAGGGTTATAAAAGTGGACCCGGCCTCTTCTTCGCCCAAACTGTGCACGCCCTAACCTAAGAGAAAATCCTTTTCTCTTCTCCTCCCCTTCTCTCCCTCTAGGGACCTCCCCCAAGGTGGGATTTTGATGGAGAAAAGCTTGGGGAGTGCATTAGGAGTGTTCTTGGAGCTTCTTGGAGCAAGAAAAAGGCAAGGGAGTCTAGGGCAAAGGTAAGGGTTTTGGATTTAAGAGTTCGTATCGACTCAAATCTTTTGAATTTAGCATTCTTGAGTTCCCAATACTCCTCTCACCTAGTTTGATCAAGTTAACACCATGATTTTTTGGGTGTTCTTGTGAGAAATAAGAAACTAGGGTTAGAATTGGAGGTTTTGTTTCTAAGGGGTTTTGGACCTAATTAAACATTTGGAAACTTGATTTAAGGTTGGAGAAACACCCTCAACAACTTGGATTCGAGAACGGTGAAATCCTGATGAAGAATTTGAAGAAACGAGCTGATTTCAAGAAACTTGGGGTTCGTTAGTGCTAACGACAAGCCAAACGCATCCGAGAGCCTAATCGTAAGTGTCAACAAGCGATTAGGAGCATTTTGAGGTGGATTGTGTTGAACCGAAGCTATTAGATCGCCTTTCATGTCTATAGCATAATTTCTTAAATTATATTGGTGCATGCTAAATGTTAGTTCAAGTAGTAAATTGACAATAAATGATGCATGTAAGACCATAAGTGTCACGCCCCGGGCCCCAACGGAAGCCTACTCGGCACGTGCACAGACCCGCGTGTGCACAAGGTATCCCCCGGTACACACAAGGCATCTACAACAAAGAAGCGAGAAGGAAACGAGATACACATCCTACTAGTAAAAAGAGCACAAGAACAACTAAACTAAACATAAACATAAAAGAAATAGAGGTAGCTATAACCATACAAGATTTAAAACAATATACAATTAGAATCCTTTCAAGTACATCATACAAAATATAGGATGGTCTCTCTAGCAAAATACATAAACAGCTCTCACATCTAAAAGAAAAAATGAGAGATGCCTAGACCATCTCAAGAGGCACGGAGAACGACCCTAGCTATGCGCAACTCCCTTGCCACGGTCTCGAGCCTCTCCCGCTGTGGATAGCTCTAAAATAAAAATAACAAACTAATGGGGGTGAGAATTATTAGTCAATAGTTTCCAGTGGGTAGGCCACCGAGAAAAGCGAAATACACCACTAGGTCAACTAAGGCAAAAGATAGTATAGCAGCTGAAATAAAATGGAGGTAAAATAAACAACTGGAGAAAAGTAACTCTACTACTATCATGCCTCTATACTCAAGTACAAGATAACAACAGTATGAAATTACACTGCTAACATGAATGCCCAATTACTATGAATGCATTATCTATGTGATGTTCAATGTCAAGTTTAGTTAACTTTATTCATTTCTCTTAAAGACTTTCATTGAGTGAGTCTTAGCTTGAGACATTCCTCATGGTCCCGTGGTGGCACCCCCCTACGGAGCTATGCCTACCCCACGACAGCCCAATCGACGCCCAATCCCATACGACGAGCATGATGTCGCAATGGCCAGCTCCGGAGTGCTAGCTTGGAGGGAGCGACTCTACCAAGCATGTGCGAATGAGCACAATTGACAAGCAAGAAAAGTTCCAATCATCGTGTCTAAAATACGAAATAACATCTCTGACCTTTAGGTCGGGGTACAATATCTCATAGTGTCAATGTCTTGTATACAATGTAGGAAATATATTACTTGTTGAAAGAGTTTATCATACACTAATTATCATCATGTCTCAAACATGAAATCTCATAATTTTTTTCTTGATTATACAGGTTTAGAAGTTTTCTACTTATATCTCAACTATATTAGATGACACTAATGTCATATTGTCCAAGTGTACATGACCATATGCATAACATGTCCCAATATTTCTATAGCATGTATCGGTGTTCTCTACTCATGTCAAAACTTATAAAAATAAGAAAATTGTTATTCAATCCCATTTTATAGTGCCCATGCATATGCAACATATACCTCTACTACATAAAGTATGAAATTTTCTACACATAAAGGTGTTCAAATATATGATCAAAAATTATGATAAATTAAACGATGCATGTTTAATATAACCACTATGCCCTAAAAGTCTAAAGAAGATATAGAGAGAGTTCACACATTTCGGTGAGGTCAAGTCTATCGAATAGTCGCTAAATCTTTGTGGGAGATCAAAATCAAGTTGCCCACTAACTCTCTTAAGCCCTAAGACAAGTTTTCAAAGGGTCAAAACACCACAAAAAGCTACTCACAAAATTTCTTCAAAATCATAGGAAAAATAGGTGGAAAATGGCTTAGACCAAGAAAACTTCCTAGATCTTGAAATCAATGCAAAGTGGGCTTCAAATCCAACATATAAGGATGTTCTATACCCATCAATTCCAATCCAAAAGCTCAAAATAAAAAAACCCCAATAAACACTAGTTTTCAAAAACTAGGTTTCCAAATAAGAAAACCCCCAAAAGATAGAAAAGAAGGGTTTCTAATCTTACTCAAGTTCAAATCCCACCTTGGAAGTGCTAAGGATGGGGATTAGGACTCCAAACCTCTTTCTTTTTCAAGCTCTTGCTTCCCTCCATGCCGAAGGTGCAAGCTCCAATGGTGAAGAGAAGAATGAAAAAAAAAAGCAAAGATTAGAGAGGAGCTAGAGGAAGAAAATTCAAGAAGAGATGAGAGAACACACCTCTCTCAAGCTCTCTTACACTCTCCCAAATGAGAGGAGAAATGGTGGAGAAGAGGGTATATAATCTCTATTGTAACAATATCTCCATAAGCCCCCGTAAGAAAAGAAATTACAATTCTTATAAGTGCTCCTAAACTGCCAAGGTCTGGACCTTCCCTTCAAGGTTTGGACCCTGATGGATCTCCCACAGTTGCGCGACGAAGGTCCGGACTTTCCCTCCAACGTCCGGACCCCGAAGCTGGGAATCTCAGGGTTCGTGCTGAAGGTCCGGACCTTCCCTCCAGGGTCCGAACCCCGAAGACCAGACTTCAAATTTTTAGCTTTTTCTAAAAATTTCAGTTTCGCGCCAAATTGCTCCGGAAATCTTCTAGAACCTTCCTGAAGCTCACCAAAATATTCGAAGGGTATAAAACACCCCTCAACACACTATAACTCGGCAATTTGCTAAAGTTCAGTATACTACATTCACCCCTCCTAAAAAGGAGTTTCGTTCACGAAACTAGAAGTCAAGTATCTCAAGTTTCCGACTGAAAGAGATGGAGGAATCTGTCACGCCCCAAGACTGCCTATTTGGCCAGTTCGGGCATGCCAACAGACCCGTCAATCGGGCATGACCTCTCAACACCCGAAAGGAACAATTACATCCATTACAACACAGTTTAGTGCAAGTGAAAGAGTATAAATTAGAGTACTAAACTATGCAAATAAAACTTTCATTCATTCAAACAACTAGTTTAAAGAGTATGAAAGTAAATACATGAGTGAAACTTTAAATATAAAGTAAATTACAACTTTCATTCAAAAACTTAAAAATGAAAACTTTAAACATTTAAGATTTACAACATTTTTCCTCACATATAAATTTCACTCAAAATGAACCCAAAATGATACTTGCAACTCTAGATCGCTAAGCTGCTAGGCCCTTGCCCCAATAGTGTGCCTTGCCCGATATACCTGGTCCCGTAGATGGTCACCCAAGGGTGTGAGAACTACTTAAAGTTCCCAGTAGTTTCAACCACCGAGAGAGAATGTTCTACACCGCTTGGTCCAATGGAAGCAATACAATAGATAATATCATGATAAAAAAACTGTAAATACTATTTATCATGCTTATATAAAATAATACTATTGCCATGACACGGCCACTATGCCGCTACCAAGGTTCAACACTAGCCCTGCCACATGACTACTTTATTCATTCTCTTTTACTCATTCACATTCTTGTGTTTTAGTTCAAGTTGCTTATCCCTTTCGAAGTCTCGCCCAACGGGTCCGTGCCCGGCAGTCATGCTATCATAAGACGAGATAAATCCAAAGGCGTTGATAGCCCACTCGTGGGCTATCTCGCCCAAGGGAAGTAACTCGATCATACGGGTCTGTGCCCAAGAGATGGCCCTTACGCTTACTCTCCAACACGAGTTTAACCTCCGAAGGTGTGAATTTGTCTTTTCTTTTCATTCACTTAAGCTTTTAGCTTCTTTTGCTCTTTAAGCAATTCTTTTCATTCACTTATCTCTTACCCTAGGTCCTTACCTCAAGGGTAGCAAGAAAGTCACTTGGATTCTTTATGCTTTTCTCTTTAACTCATTTAACTCAAATTGAAGTTAAAGTTATTGTTCATTTGCCCACACACCCAAAGACCATGCTCTAGGGTTTACATTTGCTTTTCTCAATAACCTCACCCATTGCACATAAACCTTAGAGTTATGACTCTAAGTTCAATACTCTATTATATAACCTTTGTTTAACTCTTAAACATATGCCACTTGTGGTGTCCCATTTTTTCCCGTGTGGCTTGACCGTGTGGTTGGCGGCGAGAAAATACCCATTTTTGGTGTATCGAGTGCGTTGTGCGTCAAACGGACCCCAAAAACGGACTCAGCGCATGAAAATAGTGAAAATAGCTATTTTCGGGTGAAAATAGGCTAACGGGCTCATTTCGGTTGCGGGCTAGCTCACGACCCACACGCGTGCACCGGGAGCAGCGAAGCTGCGCGGTGCCACGTGTCGAGTGAGGAGAGGCGCGGAGCAGGCGCTGGCGCGGGGCGTGGGCGCACGTGGGTGGCGCCATGCGGCGGCGCCGCATTGAGCGCGGCGGCTAAGGCGACAAGCGAGTGGGGGAGCGACGCTGGCCTGGCACGGGGGAACGCGGGCGGCGCCACGTGGCAACACCCCGTTGGTCGCATCGACGCGACGCGACGCGTCCCTGGCACGCGCGTTGACACGTGGGGCATGGGTGCGGCCACGTGGCGGCCTCCGATTGGTCGCGTGGGGGGGTGGGCGCACGTGGCGCCCACTGTAGCTTGCCCGAAGGGATTTCGGGCGCTCAAATGTGGGAATCGGGGCCCGAATCTTGGCGTTTTGGGCTATATAAAGCCCGAAACGTCCTATTTTCCTTATTTTTCTCTTTTGCTCCATCCGTGGGTACTTGGGGGAGGAAGAGAGAGCCCGTGGGGGTGGTCATGAGGTGTCGCAAGCGCGCCATTTGTGCTATGGAGCACGCGCGAGGTGTCCCTTGGAGGCGGACGGATGTGTGTGCGCAAGTTTGACGGCGCACCGGCGTTAAGGTAGGTTCTGCCTCGTGTTTTGCGATGTTTTTCGGCACAATTTTTGCCTTTTGCTGTCGGGATTTTTCCTTTGAACTCTGTGCCCTTGTCCCTGTCAAGGACCGTTGTTGGAGGTGCCGTTTTGCCGCGCAGTTCACCTCCGGGCTTTTCAGGGTGTACCGTTCGCTCGTGGTGAGCACCGTTGGGTTTTTTGTTTCGAAAAAGGGCGTGTTGCTGCGGGATTCCAATTGCAAATGTCTACAAGCAATTGGCGGCAAACGAGGTGGGTTGGTTTGATTTCTTCCAAAACTGTGGACTTTCTATTAATTCTAGTATGATAGATCTCAGCATGCTAGAATAGGTGTTATTATTATTGTATCATGATATTTATAGAATTATGGGACTTTGACTAGCACCCTGACATATGATTGCATATATTAAACCAGACTGCTAGAAAACTCTCACTTGGGCTAGGTTCTTTTGTGTTCTAGTTTTCACCCCTTACATTCTTTTTTCCTGGACATAGAGCTTTTCCTCGCCCGGGTAGTGGGGCGAGTGGTCGGGATAGTGTGGGATGCATGTCGCACTCGTGTCTGGGGGCCGAGTGGAGTCTGGTAGCTGTGGCTAGTGTTGTGCCTGTGTTGGGAGCCGTTTGGGTAAACGGTGGTCCCGAGTAGTCAGGTATTCTCCGTTCTGTTGTCGCTACTAAGTTTGTGGCCGTGGTGTGCTTGTGATATCAGGACCTTGAACCCATAATGTTTTGGACATTCATGTTTTTAGTAAACCAGTATTTTTCCTTTTGAATTTCTAAGGGTCGACGGAGCCTGTTCTTGTTTGATTGGGTGAAGGCATTAGCCCTTCGGGGTTCGCAGAATAAACTTGTTTTTAACCGATTTTCGTAATAACTAAAATCTATAAAAGTTGGTTTTATCAAATTGAGACGGTTTTCTAAAAAGAGAGCTATTTTTATCCTCACCCCGAGAGGGTCTGAGTGGAAATGGTATTTAGCAATAAAAATCATCTTTTCTTGCAAACTTCCTCACCCGAGAGGGTTTGAATGATCTGGGTTCTAAGGGTTGTTTTCATTCTCGGGTCGAGAACGACGGGAGGCTATGCCTATAGCCTATTCTTGTTTGATTTAGATTGTAGGTATTAGTCTTCCGGGGTTTTCAGACCATTCGTTGTTGTGGCTGTAGAGTATCTCCAGCCAGTGAGTCTTAGAGTGTTGAGTTGGATTCCTGTTTTGGGAGTCGTTTAGGTTGATGGCGGTCCCGGCTGTTGAGTACCTTTAGCTAGTGGGTTAGTGTTGTGAGTTGGACATTGTCGATCTGATTGATAGTGGATTTGGACTATAACCTGCATGAGCCAGTTTGAGCTCGACAGAGATGCGCGGATACTTTCTCGGTGGGGTCGCTCCTCTCGAGTGCCGCTCCGGAGCTGGGCCTGTTACTTTACTATCGTGATTTGTCGATGCAGTCCGTGTGGGACACCCTACGTAAATCCCGTCCCAGGATGGATGTGTGGTAGTAGGTAGGTGCAGGTTTGACTGGACCCTTTTGGGAAGTGATTACGATTGGGTCGATTGAGCACCTCATGTTCGTGTGGTTGCATATCATCATCTATTTTCCCCATTGAACATGACAAATAGAGGCATGATAGCTATAGATTTCTTTCCAGCTTATCCTTTCATTTCAGTATTCTATTATCTTATGCCTTTAGTAGACTTAGTGGGCAGACCGTTGGTCTTGGAGATCGTACCCACTGAGAACTACTGTTGGATATAGTTTTCACACCCTCTATCGGTGATAGTTTTGCAGAGGCATACCACTTCCGTTCCTACTTTAGCTGTGTAGTAGCCCCGATCCCCGTGTAGATTCTCCCATGACCCATGATGTAGAACACCTATTATTGGTGTGTCGGACCCGTAACGCGTCAAATGGACGTGTTGGACGGACTTTGTGAGGCTTCGGGATTGAGCCTGCCTTCCGGCTATTTTTGTCAGAATTTAGAAAGGGCTTTAGGCTAATCCAAAGTCATATTTGGATTCAACACGGAAAAACGTCGAAAATTGGCTATTTACTTGCCTTTTTCGGAGTCCGGATGCCCAAAAACGGACTCCCGAAAATTTTTTGTGCATTTTGGTGCATGGGGGAAGCCGTGGACCGGCCTTGTGCCACGTGGCAGCCTCGGATTGGCCGGCGCATGCGGCGCGGTCCACAGAGAGTTGGCGCTGGTGCATGGACCGGGCGCGGGGGACACGTGGCAGCCTGTGACTGGCGGGCTCTCGCGACGTGGTCCACGGAAACGCGCCGGCTGGCGCATGGACCGGGGCGGGCCACGTGGCGGCCTCGGAATGGCCGGCTCACGCGCGCGCGGTCCACGCGCCAGAGGGAGCGGGGCAGGTGGGGCAGGTGACTGCCGACGTGGGGGCGCCACGAGGCGCCCTGCGATTGGCGGGCGCCACCGCCCCACGTTCGGAGGTCGGGGCCACGTGGCACAAGCCTGCTGGCTCCGCACGCGCTGTCCTCTATTCGGGACACGCGTTGGAGCCAGGAGGATTAGGGCGCTGATTGTGGGCCGGGCCGGGGCGTCTTTTGGGCTCACTGTAGCAGCCCGAAAGTTCCGGGCGCCCGAAATCTGGGCCCAAAAGCCCAATAAGGGTGGATTTTTTTGAACTTTTTGGTGAGGGCCTATAAATAGGCCGAGTTCTTGGGCCTTTTACCCCCTTTTTTTTCTGACCTCTTTTGCCTCTGAGCCTTTAAGTGTGTTTGATCTTCATCTTATTTTGCATCTTGCGAAGGAGTTTCAGAATTTTTGGAGGCCGCGGCATCGACATCTTCGGCGAGTTAGCGCAGTGTGACGCTCTTTCGTTGGTGGCCTATTTTCATCGCGTTTCGGTCCATGAGGTCCATAGAGCTACTGCAATGGAATTTTTGGACGATTTTCATGGCGTCGGATTCATGAGAGGTAAATCTACGATTTTTGTATTTTCCACTTCTTCCAGATTTGAGTTTTTTTAGGGGTTTCTGGTACATCTTTAAGCCCCTAGTTTGCTGGTGGTTTTTCCTGGATAGCAGCGCATTGTTGGATTTTTATCTTTATACTCGAGCATTGGATTTCGACGTGTGAGGATTTGATTGACATCTACGCTTCGCGAGGATCGCTGACGTATTTTTATTAGAATTTTTGGAATTTATCTCGCGGGTGATAATTAAGCTTCTTTGGGACGGAATTTTCAGCAGATGGTACACTTGGAAATTTTGTGTTGATTGTAATGTTGGGCTATATCTTTGTACCCAGGAGGTGTTTTTGGGTGTTTTTGGACCCGTTGGCATTGTGGAAATCTGAGGCTTGTCCCCGTGTAGTTTCAGCATTTTTGGACTTTGGATCGATTTGCACTTCCAGGTGGGTTGCTTCGTCTTCCAAACTGGTGGACTGATCATTAATTCTATATTGTAGGAAACATGCATGATTGTGAGTGTATTAGGAAGCATGCTAGTAAGAGAGAACTGATATTCCTTGTGTTGCCATGATGATCATATTGATTTATTGCTTCCTAAATATGTTAAATTAAATGCTATCTTTGGAACTTGACCTAGCACCCCGTCATATGCTACATGTTTAACCAGACTAGTAGAAAACTCCAACTTGGGCTAGGTTATTTATGCTTTAGACATTCCCACACTGTTATCTATTATTTTACCTGGACTTAGAGTTTCCTCGCCCGGATAGTTGGCCGAGTGGTCGGGTTGTTGTGGGATGCATGTTACACTCACGCTTGAGGGCCGAGTGGAGTCTGGTAGCAGTGTTTAGATCAGTGTTTTATTTTGGGAGCCGTCTGAGTCGACGGTGGGTCCCGACTGTGTGGTTTTCCAGCCTGTGAGTGAGAGTTGGTATTGTTGGTTACTGTCGATCTTGGTGATCGTGGATTTGGACAATAGCCTGCATGAGCCACATTTGAGCTCGACAGAGATGCACGGATACTTTCCTCGGTGGGGTCGCGCCCCTCGAGTGCCACTCCGGAGTTAGGCTTGTTATTTGCTATCGCGACTTGTCGACGCAGTCCCTCTGACTGGGCCAGTTTTGGCAGTCACGGATGTGGTTACCCCGATCCCCGTGTAGCTTCTCCCATGACCCGTGGTGTAGAACACCTAGTGTTGGTGTGTCTGGCCGATAGTGCATCAAAGGGATGCCACAGATGGACCCTGTGTGTTATCCACAGCTGGATTGGCCTTCGGCTGCATTTGCTGAATTTTTGAAATGGTTTTGGGCCAAACAGAGGTTGGATTTGGATTCAGCGCGGAAAAACGCTTGAAAGCGGCTATTTGCTTGTTTGATTCTGAGTCCGGAGGCCCAAAAACGGACTCCCGGAAGTTTTCGCTGAATTTCGGTGCATGGGAGGGGCTATGGACCGCGGGTAGGCCACGTGGCGGCCTGTTATTGGCCGGTCAGCAGCGCTCGGTCCACAGAGCGCTGCGGCTGGGTGCATAGGCCCGGCGCAGGGACACGTGGCGCCACCTGATAGGCGGGCTCAAGGTGCGCGGTCTACAGAGCAGGCGCGGCGGTGCATGGACCAAGGCAGGGGACGCGTGGCAGCCCCCGGTTGGTCGGTGCACGCGGCACGGCCCACGGAACCCGAAGTAGGGTGCGTGGACCGGGTGCAGGGGACACGCGTCGGCGTGCTATTCGCGGGCTCACGAGGCGCGGCGCACGGGGCCTCGGGGAGCGTGCGTGGCAGGCGGCCAGGCTGCGCCTGCCCGCACGTGTGACCGCGACAGCTGTGCGCTCGTGGCTCCCTCGCCTCGAACAGCGGCAGAAGGACCAGCAACTCCCGCAAAAGACTCTGCAAAATAAAAGGGGAAAAAGAAAATAGGGGAGGAGAACCCCCAACGGGTGTGAGAACCACTAGTAAACCAGTAGCCCTCAGTGGGTAAATCCTCAAACTTCGACGTACCCACTAAATCTACCAGAGGCAAGAAAGAAAGTAAAGTGGTATGCTAAAAATAATCAGCTGATAAGGAAAACTACCACTACTATGCCTCGAATGCAGTACTGAATAAAAAGACTGTATGCATGCATCAGTGAACAATATCTGCCAATATAAACCAAATCAAATGGATCAATATGAAACCCGGTATTGCCTGCTCTGCTGTCGAACTCAAGAGCCCAGTAACTGATCGGCACACGGCTCGATCTCAATATAACCAACTGACCGGCACACGGCTCAATCTCAATGTAACTAACTGACCGGCACACGGCTCGGCCATAACGTCTACATCCGGAGTGGCACTCGAGGGGAGCGACCCACACGAGTAAAGTAACCATATCACAAGTATCTCAATACGGCAGGGCTTAGTCACGACTATGTTCAAAGTGGGAAACTCCGTCCACTAATGAAAATTCAATCCCAATCTAATGCAAAGATCAACATCCGGTCAACCGTCCAATATTCGCGGTTATCGCAACACCCCACAAGTCCACAATCTGGTACAATAATCAACATCCGGTCAACTGCCTAATATCCGCGGTTGCCGCACACCCCACAAGTCCACAATCTGGTACAATCTCTCCCAGACTCAATAATCTCGACTACACTATCCCAAACCCCTGCTCATAACCCAAGTAATATGAATCACATGACTAAGTAAAAAGGAGAAAAATGAACAATCATGATTTTTCCTAAGTCAAGTTCCAATATGATAGTGTAGCGATAAAAGATGGTCTATCTAGATGTTCATACAAGCATGCATTTATTCTCATTTGGAAGGAAATAAAGAGTAGCAACCAACATGATTCTCACATAACATGAACTTGGAAATAACCGACAACATTCATTCTCATTTTGAAGGGTTTAGGAGTCATGAACAACACTTAATTTTATAAGGAATAAATCTCAACATATAACCATAACTATCTTTTTTTCATGAATGAACTAAAATCAATAGTAGGGATCAATCTCACATAAGCTAGATCAAGATCAATGAAGTAACTATTCTCACATAAATATCCAACCATCCTCACATGAACCATCCATTCTCACCTAAATGTAGGTTGATGATCAATTACCCAATAACTCTCACATAGCATGGGCTAAAGAAATATCGCCTATGATCAACATCACATAAGGTAGTGCAGCATTCACCGAGCTAATCATTCACAAAGGAATAGGTTAAGGATTAATTAACATCACATAAACATAGGCATTCAATCAAGAATCACCAAGGAATAGGGAAACAACAACTAACTATAATAAGTGGAAATCCAATAACCCGAGTGGGTAAATCGTAACTTTGGAGGTGCTCAACAACCCACCTGGTAGATCAACGATCCGACGTCCGATCTTGCTGAAATTCGGCGTGCACAATCTCCCGCCTGTTATGAATCCAACGCACCAAGATTTGCTATGATAACACTATCGGATTGAACACAATCATCAAAACAAAATCGTCGCGCATATTTTCGAAAAAATTCCAGCAATTACCCCCTTTGAAGATAGATTAAATATCTGAGTGCAATATCTCAATTTTACACTCCAAACAGTAAATTTAAGTTTCCCTATGTCCAAGAATCATCTTCTAAACCTCAAATACCCATCTTAGGCCCCTCTTAATTTTCTAATTTACAAAAAGGTCCAATACTGTCCAAACATACACCAAATTTTAACATAAACTTCTAGGTTAAATAGGGGCCAATCCATACAAAATTTTTAACCACAACCAAAAAGGAAAATGTTCACTTTGATTCTAAGAATATGTACAAACTTAAAAATCCCAAAAATAGCCACAGATTAACTCAAAATCTACATCCCCAAAGTCCAATTATCAAAACAACATCCAAACACAATCCTGTGAACCTAAAATTAGGGGCTAAAAGATTGATAAAATTACCTGAGCAAACGAGCTCCAAATTCTGCAAGAAAAGTACCACTGGATTTCTCTTCGAGAGTGGATGAAGATCAAGCCAAAAAACACCAAAATCCATGAACAAATGAAAGAGAAATTCCATAATTACTTTCAACTATCAAAAATCCAATCTGTGCACAAGTTCTTCAAAGAAGGCTAATAAACTCCAAGAAAACTTCAAATCTAGGAAAAGTGGTACATACCAAAGTTGTAGATCTTCGAGTCCTGAAGATTACCCCATAAAAATCATCTCAAAATTATACTCCTACAGTCCAAAGGAGGGAAACCACTGAGCATTGTTCAAAATCTCAGTCTGTGCACAAGAGTCCCAAAGATGGCTTAAAAACTCCAATAAAACTCAAGATTTAGCCAAAGTGTTGAATACCAAAGTTGTAGATCTACCTCTTGTGAAGATACAAAACCAAAAATTAGGCCAAAATTCTAAAAGATGAGTTCTATAGGGCTCCTGCACTGAAACACAACGAAAATAAGTTGAAAATGGCTTCAAGTGTTCTTCCACCTCTTGTGTGGCTATGAAAACCACAGTGGCTCCCCCAATCTCCACCCCAGATGAAGAAGAGGAAGAAGGAGATGAAGTAGAAGCTCTGGTTAGCTCAGGAAAAATGGCCAAATAGCAAAAATTTCGAAATGGTGGAGAATGGGGCTATTTATAGGCCAAAAACCATCTGCAAAATAGGTTCTTGGGACATTCTGGGAGCTCCAAAGCTGGCTGGGGGGAGAGAGGGCTCAACGACACGTGGCGGCCATCTGGGCCGCCACCGCAACCCGGACAGACCGCCTGGATCAACACACGCAGCTTGATCCGGTTGGGCGCGCACCGCGTGTCTTGATCCGGGCAGGGGACAGCGCTGTCGGCCAACCGTAGCCCGCCACGCATCCTCCCGTGAGCTGCGTGGACCGCGCCTGTTGCGCCGGCTAATCAATGCCGCCACGTGCCACCCCCAGTCCACAGCTTCCCATGCACCCGAAAATACTATAAAACTTTCGATTGTCCATTTTCGAGCGTCCGGACTCAGAAAAATACATCCAAATAGCCAATCTTGATCGTTTTTCCGTGTTAAATCTAAATCCAGCCTCCGTTTTGCACGAAACCATTTCTATTTTTCGACGAAGGCATCCGAATAAGCTATCTTGATCCATTTTTTGCGCTGAGTCCATTTCTTGGGTCCGAGAAGCGCGTAACCGACTCTATCAAGCAAAATAACATCCAGAAACCACTGATCACGCTGCGGATCAGCTGCGGAGATTCATGTCATCACACTGTTGTTTACATGTGTGAGAATGAATGGTAATTTTTCCTTTAATTTTTTTTAAAAATAATCAACAGGAAGAAAAGGAGTCCAAGGTGCACAACCTGGCCAGTGCTTGACTGGATGCAACTGGTTCGAATTGCAATTGGCGCAACCGAAGGACTGGAATATCTTCATGAGAAAGTTCAGCCTCCTATAATACATAGGGACATTAGATCGAGCAATGTTCTCTTATTTGAGGACGTCAAAGCAAAAATTGCGGACTTCAATCTTTCGAATCAGGCTCCTGATATGGCTGCTCATCTTCATTATGTCGTTGAAATCCGTGTTCAAAATTTAATTTGAATATTATTGAGATTGTAATTTGAGAGTTAAGATCATTTATTACAAATTATTAATAATTTTTAGTTTTGATTTTTTTGAATATTTTAATTTATTGAATTATTTAGTTATGGACCAAACATTTTAATATTCTTTGTAATTGTCGTTATAGATTTTAATTAGTAGTGATTTAGTATATTTTTAGTGGCAATTATAAATAATTATAGTGGCATTTATAATAGTTGTTATTGGATAGTATTTAGCGGTATTTATTTAGATTTTTACCTTACCGACCCTACCAATAGCGGCAATTATCATAATTGCCATAAAACTATTTAACGGCAATTATAAATGCCGGAAATTTAAAAAATAATCGCCGTTAAAACTAAATTTTGTTGTAGTGCGAGTCTTATGAGTTGTGACTTGTGAGATTTTGTCCATTCATTTTTAATCTAGTGGTTGAAATAGTGGTTGAAATTTTATATATAAATGGGCATCTTTATAGATGGACCTTTTTATATAAATGAGCCTTTTTATAATTAAGTTGGGTTTTATATTAAAGTTGGACTAAAAAATAAATAATAAAAAAATATATATTATATATAATTGTAATTTATATATATATAATATAAAATTTAAATTATATAATATAAAATATATATATTCGAACTATTATCAAGCCAAACACGAGCAAGTTGACCCCAGCTCGTGTTCGGCTCGTTTATTAAACGAGCTGGAAAATTCGGCTCGTGTTCGGCTTGTTTACTAAACGAGCGAGCCGATCTCGAGCTAATTTCGAGCCGAACACGAGCTGGCTCACGAACAGCGAGCTGGATTGCCACCCCTAAGTGTGGAAGTTGAGGGGGAAGAGGAAGGAGGGAGGGGGTTGTGTTGCGACTTGATTTGCAGTGGGGTGAAGTTTTTGTTACAAACTCTGCAAGGTCGCGGGAGGGAGGAGAGGTATGGAAGAAGAGGGTTGGCAGTGGGTCACTATAAGGACAAGTGCCAGGTAATATTAGGACGGGTCAGATTCGATTAGATTGGTTGTATCAGCATTGCCACCACATACATCTAGATGCCCCTGCAGAAGTAGTTGTAGCTACAACATGTGCCTATATGTTATATCACATTGGGTGTAGCTTGTTTCCCAATCCTACTGAAATATAGAGTTCATCTTAAGTGGCTTCCACTTTTTGAGAATTTTGTCGCGTGCGGTGAATTTGCGTAGGGTACAGCAGCTTTGGCCTATTTCTATCGAGCACTAGGAGCTGCTTCATTAAAAGAAAGAGGCCAAATGTTATTGCTTTGCGACTTTATTATATGTATAATATATAATATTTATATTTTATTACTATGTTAATATATTAATGTTTAATTTTTTAATTGTTATATTAAGCTATTGATGTTTATTTCTAAATTTAGGCGTGGGACCATATTCATATCAGTCGACCTATTAGTGTTAGAGTAATACCCGATATAGCATATTGCCCTTTGGGTTGCCGATATGACATATATATTTGATAATTATTGTATTTCAAATATAAGCAACTAATACATATATTTTATAATTTTAGACGGGTCAACGCAGATGGATTACGATTTGGAGCTAATGTCAGGACTACTGACATTGAAATTTATCGAGATGAGTTAGATCAGTAGAGAGAGTCCCAGATACATACATATTTTATTCAATACTTTACAAATATTTTTCTCAAACTAGTTTTATATTAACTCGTCATTTTAACTTATTAACAGATTATACGGAGGTAGTACACCGATTCTATTATAGCCGCACTACTATACTTCTGTGTATAGGGCTCGCAAGTCTAGCGATCAAGAACTAAATTGGTTTGTTCTTCATATTATAGAGATGCATGTATCAGATTGAGTCCTACAACAGTTTAGTCTTCTCCAACATATACCAATTAATGTGGAGATCATCCGTCGCATGACATCACGAGGGCGTCCGGATGAGGATTGGGTTACCTTTCACACTCCTCACATCGAGAGATGATCTGAGAGATTACAAACCATTTTCGATCGGCACCCAATTGCTGGTATTTATCCGATACAAGCGACCTCTATTTATGTGCAGTGGTATTAGATGATAATGAGGAAATGGATATCTCATCCAGTATAGCGTTTTTCGGTGACTTCCAAACCTCGTGGGCTTATCGAGAGAGCACTGGTATAATAATATATATATAAAAATTTAATTTATATTTTTAATTTTATATAAATTTAACGACCGGCCAAGCAGATGTGATTCTCTCTCTTCCTTTTCTTGTATTTTAAATTGCAGGTTAACGCATTACGACAGACGAATTATAACATCATGCAATTAGTTTATGAGTCTCCTGAGACTTCTACTATGCTAGAGATTTTAACGGATATCTATTTGCATATTAATATGGTACTAGAAAATATACCTATACTACTTATTGTCAGAGATTCATAAGATCGAGATCATACTCACACATCAACATCGGGTTATCATATGCGACGTTCTTTACCTCTGATACAATCTCCGTCAACATCGAGCCGTCAGATACCTCCAGCTTATTATCTCCGTCAACATTGAGCCGTCAAATACCTTCAGCTTATTATAATTTTTTTAAAAAAATTTATAAATTTTTATAATTATGTGTCACAATTCAAATTAACTGACTAATTAAATGTCTCATTATTTTATCACTAAAAGTGTAATTTAATTCCATCTCTTATTCGGTCTCCTTTTATATTGGACCATCAGGTGCCACGATCTCCATCTCCTCCCATTCAGGCTCCTACAATATTTTCTTTCACATCAAAGTCGCTTTCGCCGCCAGTGTTGCGTACGTAATTTCCTTTTATGTATTTACGTCATCGTGCCTCGTTATTATCACAGCACTTGTGAGCATCTCAATCGGCCGTTATTGAAGGTGACCGACCACTGTCACAGAAGACCCAAGTGATTCTTGAGCATCATGAGGGCATCATTATCAAGGATCTTGATCAGATTGCGAGTAGTGAACCACTTGATGATATACTTCATTGTAGGTGTGGGCGTGGACGTGGACGTGACCGTGCACGCGGGCGTGGCCGAGGACGTCGAGGGAGAGGATAAGCTTAATATTGAGATTTGTATTATTTCGATTGTACATGTTGCTTATTTATTTTATATATTTTTTAAAAAAATTGTATTATTAAAATTTTGATGTTGTCGAAATTTTCTTTGCTACTCATCGAAAATTCTATATTATGAAAAAACTATGTTATTAAAATTTTGATTGTTGTGAAAATTCTTGTACAAATTTTGGTTGTTGGACTTGTAAAAAATAATATATATATATATATATATATATATATATATATATATAGTTAACTGTGGTGAATGATTCACCGTCCTCTATATTTCTCTAAAAGATGATGAATTATTCACCGCCTTCTATTTTTTCTCATAAAGACGTCGAATCATTTACTCTCTTATTCCATCTCTTATTTGGTATCCTTTTATATTGAACCATTAGGTGGCACGATCTCCTTCTCCTCCCATTCAGGCTCCTATAATATTTTCTTTCACATCAGAGTCACTTTCGTCGGCAGTGTTGCGTACGTATTTTTTTTTGATGTATTTACGTCTTCGTGCCTCGTTATCATCACAGCACTTACGAGCATCTCAATCGGCCGCTATTGAAGGTGACCAATCACTGCCACAGGAGACCCAAGCGATTCCTGAGCATCATGAGGGCATCATTATCGAGGATCTTGATCAGATTGCGAGCAGCGAACCACTTGATGATATACTTGATATTTGAGCTTGATGTTCATTATAGGTGTGGGCGTGGACATGGACGTGGACGTGACCGTGTGCGCGGGCGTGGCCGAGAACGTCGTGGGAGAGGATGAGCTTAATATTGAGATTTGTATTATTTCGATTGTACATGTTACTTTTTTATTTCATATTTTTTAAAAAATTTGTATTATTGAAATTTTGATATTGTCGAAATTTTCTTTACTACTCATCGAAAATTCTATATTATGAAAAAGCTATGTTATTAAAATTTGGATTGTTGTGAAAATTTTTGTATAAATTTTGGTTGTTGCACTTGTGAAAAATGATGTATATATAGTTAAAGGTGGTGAATGGTTCACCGTCCTCTATATTTCACTTAAAGATGATGAATTATTCACCGCATTCTATTTTTTCTCTTAAAGACGTCGAATCATTTACTCTCTTATATTTTTTATAAGGAAGGTGATGATTGATTCATCGTCTTATATAGACGATGAATTATTCACCCTTCTAGCACTTAGCTAAGCAACTATTAGCTAAAATCTTTTAAAAACGATGAATTATTTACTGCTTTCAAGAAAGCAGTGCACGATTTACTGGGTAAATCATTCAACGTATTTTCGAAGGCGGTGAACTGTGTTTGTATGATGTTTTTGAAGACGTAAATCATTCACCGCCTTTTTTAAGGCGATCAACGATTCACTATTTTTCAGAAAAAAATTCTGCCTCGTGTTGACCTGGTTAAAGGAGAGTTATTTGGTTAAATATATTTTTGAGAGGGCTATTTAACCAATTATAATTTTTTTTAGGATTATATTGAAAAAAATTCTTTTATATCTCTAAATTTTAAGATTTATAATTGTTTTTTTATATTTTAGTAAAAAAAATTTACTTGATTAGTAAAAAAATAAGTTATTAAAAAATTATAAAAGTAATTTTTTTATCTAGAAATAAAATGTATCGTTAGTATTGCTTATTATATTTTAAGAAATATTTCAGTGTAATTCATAAATTTGGAAGGTTTGTTTGTTTGTTTGTTTGTTTTTTTCTTTTTTTTTTTTTTTTTTTTTTTTTTTTGGCGTTTTCCTTCTTTGGTCCGGAAGACGCTCCATGGCCAATCGCACGTGACGGTCGAAATCAGGTCCGATGCCATTTCCGAATACACAGAGGGTGGCAGGCTGCTCACAGGCTAAAGCTCCTTCCCCAAATTCCTGTTCTTACCATCTCTGCCCTCCTTCCGCCCCCGCGAGGTAGGACGTGATGAGCGGCGGGGAACCTTCGGGAGAGAGTGACCACGTACTGGCAAGAGCGGCGGAGTCGGCCGACGAGCTCTACCGTATCCGCGACAGCTTCTTCCCCAGAGACCCCGTGGAGAAGACCTCTCGGCTCCAAACCCTCGCTGACGCCGCTCTCGCCCTCCTCGATTCCCTCCCCCCCGGTATCACCACCACTCTGCAACCAAATCTAACTCTGATTCTTGCACTTATTAGTGATCTATCTGTTCCACTCTTTATTCCAAGATTGAATTTTGATTTGTCTTTTTTTTTTACCCTAATAATAATGCTTTCTACCAGATCAAAGAAAGTCACCGCAGCAGCGTGCAGTTTATGAATTTCTGAGGGGGAAAATACTGGATGTTTTTGTTGATTATCGCAAGGAAGCAGAAGATCACTTGTCGAAAGCTGTAGGTGATGTCTACAATGATGATGGTTTACATGTAATAAATTGTGCGCTATATTTTGAAGGCTCTGTTTTTGGGTATTTCAGGTAAAACTGAATCCATCTCTTGTACATGCCTGGTTATGCTTGGGTAATTGCATTTGGAAAAAGGGAGATCTGCCTGGTGCTAAGAATTGCTTCACATTAGCTTTGAGCAAGGTAAATTGTAACCAAGATAGAATGCTTATCTAAATTTGTCAGCTATTACTTGGTCGTTACGCGTGCATATTTGTATCTTGCAGGGCCCAAACAAGAAAATCCTTTGTCAACTGTCAATGCTTGAAAGAAGTATGGCTCAAGGTATCAGGAGTATTGTCTAATACATTTTTCTATTTGGCAAAGATTGTCCGCAAACAACAAATGATGACCTAATGTTTTGCTTAACTTGATCTTATAAGTTTAGTTGGTTATTTATAGGTTTTCACACTCTGATTCATTTTCTCATCTTCTAAAGGTCTCTTTCTTGTATGGTGTAGTGCTGTTTGGTGATTTGCTGTAATTAAAATCCCTTTGATGGATTCAATAACTTTATAATAACCTTCACGATTTCAATGGGGAAAATGTTTGATATGACAAAGGAACAGAAGTTACGTAACCGATTTGTTTAATAAAGAGTATAAGCTTCCATCTTGCTCAAGTTATACCTGATGTCACCATGAAGTATTGGATCTTTTCAACTTTGTAGCTTTGTATGTTAATCTGATGTCTCTAAAGCATGAAAGTATTTTGGTTTCACTTGCTAATGCATATTGCTAATTCAAAAAGTTACACAACTACTAATCATCCAATGTGGTAGGATGTAGATAGAACTTTGGATGGATAGAACTGGGGAAAATAATCTATCTACTTGTCAATTCTAATATTTGAAATTGCTGGTGAAAGATTTTAGGTTGGTAGAACCCTCGTATTGCCTAAGTTGCAAATATATAGTGACCATTCTAGTGAATCTATAGGTGTTGATATTACTGTTAAATTGCTCCTCAACTTTATGACCTTACTTTAGAAATTCTTTCTTTTGATTCCTCTTCCTTAGCTCTTGCCCTTGATCTTTTTTGGATAAGAGCTTGCACACTAGCATTCCTTCACCTAATCGGAGGCTAGAGCGTTCTTTTTTGCCTTCCCGTGCATCAGGGAATGAACGAGCCGAATAATGCAAAGGAAAGAACCCACCTCTAGAGAAACTTAGACTAGAGTGAACCCCACGGAGAAACATTTTTTGTACTAGAACGAGATCTTTGAATCATTGTCCTACCGCCTCTACTGGTTGACCCCTATTATGGTCAGTAGGTGGTCGAGCCTTAGTGAAGAATCCGGCGTTCTCTAGTATCATGACTGATGAGCGAATCTGATATTTGTGTGCTTATTTGATTTGTTCTCTTTCAAACTAATATGCAAGTATGGTGTATTGCTGCTTGCAAATTTGCGTCATTATAGTTATTTGGATCACCTTATCTTTGCTCAATGAGTCTTTATCATTACCTTCAAGCAAGGATTTAAGTATCCATCGGCACGGGCCGTATCTACCGTGCCGTACCGTGCCAACAAGATAACGGCACGATACAGCTCCGGTGCCGATGACACAGTTCAAAACCCTTTTTTCGTAAAATTACTAAATAATTTTCTTAATAAAGTTCAAAATATTTGATAAAGATACATAATAAGCAATTAAAAAATTTTGTTGCTAAAGAAATTAAATATTTCATGCCATTATGTGTCGGCACGCATGTATTTTTTGTGACCGGCACTCATCGGCACGGCTCGGCACGCACCGTGCCGTACCGTGCCGGCAAGTTTTCGGCACGACCTCGTGCCACGGTACTTAAATCCTTGCCTTCAAGAACTCGTCATTCACTTTATACATACATACATATATATATACATATGTATATACATACATATATATATATATGTATGTATATATAGAGTAGAGCTTATATACTTTTAAAAGTACAAGCCCAACTATGCTTGTGAATTTTTTATCATTGGATTTGTATTGAGATTTGTGCTATTGTAAAGTCAACTAAAAAGAGAGAAAGAGAAAGTACAATAGCACGGATCTCAATACAAATCCAATGATAAAAAATTTACAAGAATAGCTGTGCTTGTACTTTTAAAAGTATATAAGCTCTACTCTGTATATATATATATATATATATATATATATATATATATATATATATATATATATATATATATATATATATATATATATAGCGTAGGGCTACTATACTCTTATGAGTATAAACCCCTTTGTACTCATAACTTTTTCACCCTTGGATGAAGGAATGTGCGATTAGGATGATAGTGGGCCCCCTAGGGTTTACTAGGTTGTTGGTGAAATAGTATAAATCCTAGGAACTACTATAATCCTAACCGCACATTCCTTCATTCAAGGGATGAAAACTTATGAGTACGAAGGGATTTTACTCATAAGAGTATAGTAGTCGGACCCTATATATATATATATATATATATATAGGGTCCGACTACTATACTCTTATGAGTACGATCGACTTCGTACTCATAAGTTGTTTTCGATGATAGAGTTTCTAAATCGACGATCCATACCGTTAAACCATGATTTAGAACAATTGAAATTTCTAAAAACTAAATTTTATAATTTTTCGACATCATTTACCTTAGATCAAAAGATCTCAAAATTGATAATTTTTAACAGTCGGTATAGGATAGTTGCTAGTTTAATGGTGTAAAAGAATCGGAATAGGTTGAATTTTTGATAGAAAATTCTATTCACTTCCTAGATAGAGATCTATAACTCCGATCTTAAATTGAAGAATCCAATTCTCTATTTTTAGGAGGTTGTTCGAAACCGTTCATTTTATGCTCATTTGATGGACTTTATTACAATTTCAAAAAATTACAAAATTTAGTTTCTACAAGTTTAAAATGCTCTAGATCATATTTAACGGTATGGATCGTCGATTCGAAAACTCTATCATCGAAAAGAACTTATGAATACAAAGAGGTCTATACTCATAAGAGTATAGTAGCCTTACTCTCTCTATATATATATGGAGTCCGACTATGCTTTTAAAAGCACAAAGTAATTGGTGCTTGTAAGTTTTCTACCGTTAGATCTATCTCTTTGATTAATTTCACCTCTTAGATCATGTTATTTTTCCAACCACCCACTAAACCCTAGGGGACCACTATCAACCTAACCGCACATCCTTTCATCCAAGGGTTGAAAACCTACAAGCACCAATAACTTTGTACTTTTAAATGCATAGGAGCTCAATTCTCTCTCTCTCTCTCTCTCTCTCTCTATATATATATATATATATATATATATATATATATATATATATATATATATTATAAGGATAATATCTTATATACTCTTCAATATTTCAGAAATATCTTATTTACCCCTTACTCTTTTTTTTTTGTTTCAAATATACCCTTCATATATTCCTTCGTTATTCAAAAATACCCCTGTTGTTAGTACCCGTTAAGTTATCTCGAGTTAAATCTGAGTTAAATTTTTACCCGAGTTAAAAAAGAATAAAATATCTACTGTCCTTAACTTGAGGACAAATAAGAAAAGTTGGTGACGGTAGAAGGGTATATTTGAAAAAGCAAAAAATTAAAATACTTCTATTGCCCCTAACTTAAGGGCAAATAAGAAAAAGTTGGTCAGGTAGAAGGGTATATTTGAAAGGGCAAAAAATAATAATTTTACAGAGATAACGACAGTTGCTAACAGTTTACTAACAAAATTTAACTCTTAAGGGTACATTTGAAAGAACTTGGAACGTTAAAGGGGTATTTTTAATATTAGCTTTCTAAGAGGGGTAAATAAGAAAGTCGAAAATTTTTCAGGAGTATGAAAGCAATTGCCCTATATATATATGTATAGAACTAGGCTACTATATATTAATAGTACCAAGTCATTGGTGTTATTAGGTTTTTGGCCCTTGGACGAAGGGTTGTGTGGTTAGGATAATAATGGTCTCTTAGGTTGCGTTTGGTTCGGGTATAAGTGAGAACTGTTTATTCCAGGAATAGATATAAGTTCAGGAACAAGCAGAAACTAATGTAATTTTATATTTAGATGAGTATTAGAGTTGTACCAGATATAAAAAAAATTGTGTTTGGTTTGATAAAGTGGAATAAAAATAATAAAGGGAAAAATATTTTTAATTGAGAAAATTACTCTTTAAAAAATCTATTTAAAAAAATTTAATTATAATTTGTATTATTTAAATTTGACTTTTGTATATAAAAAATTTAATAATTTCGAAAATTTATAAATTTTTTAAAATTTAAAAATTTGTATAAATTTTAAAATTTTAAAATTAATAAATTTTATTAAATTTTTAAATTTATTAAAAATTAAAGTTAAAAATTTATAAAATTTTAAAATTTAAATTTTAATTGTCTCGAAAAATGTGCAAAAGAGGGTGCAACAATTTTAATTTTTAAATTTGTATAAATTTAAAAATTTCCAAAATAATTAAAAATTTAAAAATTTGTATATGAAAAATTTGTATAAATTTTAAAAATTTTAAATTAATAAAATTTAAAAATTTAAAAATTTATTAAAAATTAAAGTTAAAAATTTTAAAATTTATAAAATTCAAAAAATTTTAAATTTAAAAATTTGTAATTTTAATTTAAAAAAATAAAAAAATAGGTGGAAAAAAGTTGTTCTCATCCAAAAGTGGGTGGGAACAACTTGTTCCTATCCAGCGGGGAAATATAGTTCCCCCTATTTTGGTTTTTGTTTGAGTATAAAGAGGGGGAGGGGGGGGGGTAACCCTCTTATCCCCCCCTTTTATACCCCAACCAAATAGGCCCTAAGGGTTAAGTGGATGGTTGGTCGAATAATATGATCTAAGGGGTGAGAATGGTCAAAGGGGTAGATCTAACGTTGGAAAACTTGGTAGCAACAAGTGCTTGGTGCTATTGATAGCGTAGTAGTCGAACTCTATATACACACACACAAACACAGACATATATATATATATATATATATATATATATATATATATATATATATATATATATATATATACATATATATACATATATATATATATATATATATATATACATACATATATATACATACATATATATATATATATATATATATATATATATATATATATATATATATATATATATATATATATATATATATATATCCACCGGCTACTATAGTCCCGTAGAAAGCTAGCATTCATTTTCCTACAAAGCTTTGGCTTTGGTTCAAAGCGAAAAAGAGTTTATGGGAACAGCAGGTAGGGCTTGGAAGAGCACTGAATGAGGAATCAACTCACCCGCGGGAAAGGCATCAAACCAATTCAAATCGTCAAGACTGTGATAGGGACCACTAGCCCTTATGGTCGAGTCTCTTCGCTCCTTGGGTCACGGTCACCAGGCCCGTTTTTTTCATTGCTAATGCAATTGGACTGCTGATGGAGTCAATCTCTCGGCACTTGTGCTTTCTCCAGACTCTTGTACTTTAGCCTTCAAGCTTGTGAAGTAGTCTATTCCGCAATCTTATTCCCTAAGTTAAGAAATGGCCTTTCTTTTATATATATATATATATATATATATATATATATATATATATATATGTATATATATATATATATACATATATATATATATACATATATATATGTATATATATATGTATTTGTATATAAATATATATGTATACATATACATATGTATACATATGTACATATGTATACATATACATATGTATATATATATATATATATATACACATATACATATATATATGTATATGTATATACATATATATGTATATCTATATGTACATATATATGTATACACAAATGTATATCTATATGTACACATAGATATACATATGTATATATATTTATACATATGTATACATAGATATACATATGTATACGTATGTATAAATATATATATATGTATATATATATATACACATGTATATCTATGTGTACACATAGATATACATATGTAATGGCCATACCGGGTCCTGAACGCCGTCTTCGGGATATCCTCGGCCTTCACCTTCAGTTGGTGATAACCTGACTGCAGATCAATCTTCGAGAAGACACAAGACCCTTTCAGCTGGTCAAACAAATCATCAATGCGCGGCAACGGGTACTTGTTCTTGATGGACACTTTATTAAATTCTCGATAATCCACACAGAGGCGAAGTGAACCATCTTTCAATTTCACGAATAGCACCGGCGCGCCCCAAGGCGATACACTGGGTCTAACAAAACCCTTATCCATCAAGTCCTGAAGCTGCGCCTTCAATTCTCGCAGCTCAGCTGGTGCCATTCGGTAAGGAGCCTTAGAGATTGGCGCAGTTCCTGAAACTACGTCAATCAAAAACTCAATCTCCCTATCCGGCGGCATGCTGGTCAACTCCGGGGGAAAAACATCCGGGAACTCGTGAACAATAGGGATATCCCCGAGTCCTGGAGCCGCCGTAGGCTCCTCAACCACACTAGCTAAAAAGGCTACGCATCCACTACGGATCATCTACCTCGCTAGGGAAGTCGAAACTATAGAGATGAAAGAAGCACTCTGGCAACCCCGGTACACAAACACCTCCTGGCCTTGCTCGCTAAAGGTGACCGTCCTCGCGGCACAATCGATAGTCGCAAAATATCGAGCCAGTCAATCCATCCCAAGTACCACATCGAAATCCCGCAGCTGTCCCAAGACCATCAGGTCCGCTGGTATAATCCAGTTCTGATCTGCACCGGGCAGGACCAACAACACTCCTCCACGTGCAAAGTGTAATCGGGAATCTGAACCTCTAGTGCACGTGGCAACCGTCCTACCTCTAACCCATGTAATGATGCAAATGATCAACTAACAAAAGAATGCGATGCTCCGGTATCAAATAAGGTATGAATCCTAATGCCAGAAATAAATCATACCTGCCACCACACAGTCAGCTATAGCAGAATCCTCCGTCGGCGCTAAGCAATCCTGGCCGCTCGACAACGGCTGTCTCTCACCAGATGGGCAGGAAGGCGAAGCTCGGTCTGCCTGGAGATCTGTCGGTGGAGCTCCCGGTTGTAGCTGGGAAGTAGGAACAAATGCTGAAGTGGGTGCTGCAGCTGTCCGCGTGGGGCACGTAGCTCGAATGTGCCCAAGCTGTCCACACTTATAACAGCGACCCCACCTCTGCTCACAAGTACCGGCAGAGTGCTGGCCCCCGAAAAAAATACACCGATCGCTATACCGTGGCTGTCTCTGCGACTGCTGCTGCGGCGGCCTCTGGGACCCTCCAGGCCCTCGTCGCCCAGAACGCCCACGGCCATAAAACTGAGGTCGCGGCGGTCGTGGCGGTCTCCAAGAACTGGCATGTCCATCAACATCCGGGGCTGGGCGTTTCCTCTCTAAACGCTGCTCCGAAGCCCTGGCCCCCTCTCCAACCGCCAAGTCCTCCCTCTGCGCCAGTAGTTGCTCCAGGCGCTGGTCCTGTCGAAAGCTCCTCGCCACTAAGTGGGTCACCAAGGCCCGCAGTTCCCCCAACTCGGCGGACACCGCCTGCTCAGGCTCCTCAGAAGGTATGGGGGTACCCCAGGTGGAAGAATGACGACGGGGTGACATCCTGCCGCCAGAAAACACACGTTAGTAACAAAACCATCCTCGACTCAATCTAGCGAAAGTCAAAGACATCCCCCTATTTCTGTAACTTTATGTTGTCTGCAGCCAACATAATTGTTCACCAGAAATAGGATATGCTAATCCTTCTTCACTCACTGGAAGAGTCAAATAAACAAATCGCCGACTTTCGCAAAATGTCACGTCACTCACGCCCTATCATCCTAGGGTCTGCCAAAAGCCTAGGGTTTTCTAAGTCCCAACTGACATATCCCTAAGCTCTGATACCAACCTAATCTGTCATGCCCCGGGTGTAAACCAGAACCCGGGCCCGTCCACAGATCCGCCGTGCACACGGAATTTTTCGTGTACATGAAACGCTGGTAACATGCTCAGATATAAGAGATATAATAAAAGAGCAAAAAAAAAAACTGAACTAAAACTAATACATCTCAGACTGAAGCTGGAAATAAAATAAAGTAAGAACTGTAAATAAGGTACAAGTGTCTCTCCCAGCTCACCAAATAAATGCAAATAGCTGGCTAAAGCCAGACCCAAAAGTACAACTGTTTGAGAAGATAAGGGTACACCCAAAAGTACAACTACACTCGCAGTTGGGGTAGATGGTCTATCTAATCCGCAATTCTCTTACCTTGATCTGCCGCTGACGGCCCAGCCACTCCCGTAGAGGACTCTGCAAAACAAAGGGGGGAAAAGGAAAAAGGACAATGGGGGTGAGAACTACTATAAAAACAGTAGCCTCCCCTAGTGGGTTAAGCCTCAAACTCTGACGTGCCCAATAGGTCTACCAGAGGCAAAAAGAAAAGAAAGGTGGTATGCTATAAACGAAACCGCTGATACAAAGGAAGCTACCACTAATATGCCTCTAAATGCAGTGCCAGAAATAGTCACTATATGAATGCATCAGTAAAAGTGTCTGCCTGAATAAACCCAATCGATGGACCAGTAAAACTGGTACTGCCTACTGTGCCTGCCATATCGGGTATGCTAGCCTACGCATAGCACCGATGGGAAGAAGGAGTCTCAAGGACTCAAAGCATGCCTGTCGCACACTCCGGAGTGGCACTCGAGGGGAGCGATCCACACGAGTAAAGTAATAAGTCACAAGTATCATAATATAGCAGGACTGGATCACGACTATGCTCAAGTGGGAAAACCCGTCCACTAAAGAAACCCCGATTCCCAATCTGATGCACAAGTAAAGATCCGGTCAACCGCCCAATGTTCGCGGTCGCCGCAACACCCCACAAATCTCCAATCAAGTCCAATAATCGACATCCGGTCAACCGCACAATGTCTGCGGTCTCCGCAATACCCCAATCCACTATCAAATCCACCGTCCCAGACCCAATGTCCTGGCTACACTATCCCGAATCCCTGCTCGAACCCGAGCAACATGTGCCACATGTCTAACTAAAAAGGAGAAGAGAAGCAATCATGATTTCTCCTAAGTCAAATCCCAGCATGATAGTGTAGCAGAAAAAGGTGGCCTATCTAGATGACCATACAAGCATGCAAGTGTCCTCATGATGATAAAAGAAAGACAGATATCATTGTTCTTGCATCTACTAGAACATGATAACCCAAATTTTGTAAACAAACTCATAGGAAGGTTAAATGCTAACATGATACAAATCACTTTCCATATAAGCATGCAATATCCTCAAGAAAGATAAAGAAGGTTTATCAAGTAATAATCTCGCAAGGGGTAAGTCATCTGTCATAATCGCTATCCCCCTATGTATGTCCATAAAATCCTTAAGTAGTACCCACCAACAGGATGAATCATCTTGTCCTCAATATATTAGTCGATTTCACATGCAAGGTGCAAGGTTAAGTGCTAACATAGCTAACAATATATCCATACAAGCATGCATATTCCAACAAAGCATTAATCAATAAATCCTACACGGGGAAACTCTAATATTCCTAGTGAGTATGTCAAATATGAGGTCCACAACAACTACCCACCTCGAATGTGAAGCACGAATCCAAGCTCGCCCACTCACAACTAAAACCCCGGCTCACCACGAACATTACGAAAAACCCAAAACAGTTCTCTATTAATCTCGCAATTTAACACATAGTCGCTGTCCACAAAACCAGTCCAGAAAAAGCTCTATTTTCACCTGCGAGATGAACTTCGAAAATTCCAGAAAAACCACCGCTGCGCTCGTCGCGACGAGTAGATGAAGATCGAGTACTCGCACGCCCCGTTCCGACTCCTGTAGGTCAAGTTACAAAATAAACATCGCGGTAAGCGCGTCACTCCACAAGGACAAAATTCTGTAGCACTCCGCCGAGAAAATGTAGGATTTTTACCTTTGGGAAAACCTCAAAAAAAATCCAGAAAAATCACGATGATGCTCCATGCGATGTGAAGATGCGAAACGAGTACTTGCACACCTCAATCCGACGCTCGAGCGCGGAGAAATCCCAGAAAAACTCCGGTGTTGTCAAAAAACTCCTCCGCAGAAAAGGGGGTCACAAGATGGCTCGGAAACTCCAAGAAAAACTCAAAACGAGGGGGAGCTAAAAATATGAAAGTCGTAGCCCTACCTGTCGTGAAGACAACGGCGCAAGAATCGTCCAAAAAGACTGTCGGAGTAGCCCGGGGGAGTCCGCGCACCGAAACGCGACGGGAAGGGTCGCCGGTGAAGAAGCGTCGCAACGCGCCGATTCGCTGTAGAACTCGAAGAAGGTGCCTCCTAAAATCCCAGAAAGTCACCAGTAGATGCAGCACAAGTAGAGGATGAAGTTTGCTGAAGGTGTCTCTGTGAGAAACAGTCCAGAAAAGGAGGAAAAGGAAGGAAGGGAGTTGCTCGGGGCCTATTTATAGTCTAAACTCAACAAATGGGAAAATTCCCGCTGTGTCCCCGGTTTCGGGCGCTCGACCCAAATTCGGGCGCCCGAAACTGCTGAGGGAAGGCCCGCGAGGAGCGCCCGAATCCTCCCGGGCTTGACACGTGCCCCGAACACGGGACAGCGTGTGCAAGCCCGGCCAGCGACGGCCGCGTGTCCCCCAGGCGGTCAGCGGGGGTAGGTGGCGCCCGCGAATAGCCGGGCGCCACATGTCCCCGCGGTGACCGGTCGCACGTGCGGGCAGGCGCTGCCTGACCGCCCTGCCACGCACTCACCCCGAGGCGCCCCCCTGCGCCTCTGTGCACCGCGCTCGGTGAGCCTGCCAATGACACGATGCCACGTGTCCCCCACGCCGGGTCCATGCACCCGCATGGGGATTCCGTGGGCCGCGCACCGAGCGCCCACCAATAGTAGGCCGCTACGTGTCCCCCGCGCCGGGTCCATGCACCCGCGCGGGGATTCCGTGGACCGCATGCATGCGCCGGCCAATCCGGGAGCGCCACGTGTCCCCGCCTGGTCCATGCGCCACCCCGCGCCGCTCTGTCGACCGTGCGCTGCAAACCGGTCAATGACAGGCCGCCACGTGGCATCCCGGCGGTCTACGGTCTTCCCCATGCACCAAAATCTACTGTAAACTTCCGGGAGCCCGTTTTTGGGCATCCGGACTCAGAAAAATACAAGCAAATAACCGTTCCCAAGCGTTTTTCCGCGCTGAATCCAAATCCGACCTCCGTTTGGCCCAAAACCTTTTCTAAACTTCGGCAAAAATAGCCGAATGCCAGTCAAGATCTAGATACTACACTGGGTCCATCTAAGACATACCTTTGATGCATTATGGGCCCGACACACCAATAATAAGTGTTTTCACAATGTGGATTCACGGGAAAAGCTACATGGGGATCCGGACCACTACATAGATATAATTGAGCTCCTATGCTTTTAAAAGTACCAAGTCATTGGTGCATGTAGGTTTTTAGCCCTTGGATGAAAAGATGTGCTGTTAGAATAATAGTGGGCCCTTTGGGTTTAGCGGGTGGTTGTAGAATACCATAATCTAAGGAGTGAAATTAGTTGAGGGGATAGATCTAACGGTAGAAAACTTATAAGCACCAATTGCTTGGTGCTTTTAAAAGCATAGTAACAGGGCTATATATATATATATATATATATATATATATATATATATATATATATATATATATATATATATATATATATATATATATATATATATATATCAAGGATTTTAGTGCCGTAGCATGGGGTCGTGTCAAAAACATACTGGCACGGTGTTTGCCGGGCCGTGCCGATCATTGCCGGTCACAAAAAGTATATGTGTGTCGACATATAATGGCATGAAATATTTATTTTCTTTAGCAACAAAATTTTTTAATTACTTATTATGTATCTTTGTGACGCCCCACTTCCCAGGGGGTCACCCATCCTAGAACTACTCTAGCTCTAGCACGCTTAACTCTCATAACCTCTTGGATCTTGCTACCATCCAAAATGCTATAGCCGGGTTAAGAGATTTAGTCCTATTATATCATTTATATATAGGACTAATCCAAATTTCAGGGGTGTCACATTCTTCCCCCCTTTAAGCCCTGACGTCCACGTCAGGCTCAAGCACACTCACAAGCACCAGGCGATGTGAGACTCGTCTCGCTAGCCTTAGCCGACCTTGTGGGGAGCTGCACTCCACCCACAATAGTCATTAGCCGGGGAGCCTCGCTCTACCCGCTATATAACCCTGGCTCAGCCGAGACTTATCTCACATTTCCGACTGGTGAATGGCTCTGATACCAACTGTGACGCCCCACTTCCCAGGGGGTCACCCATCCTAGAACTACTCTAGCTCTAGCACGCTTAACTCTCATAACCTCTTGGATCTTGCTACCATCCAAAATGCTATAGCCGGGTTAAGAGATTTAGTCCTATTATATCATTTATATATAGGACTAATCCAAATTCCGGGGGTGTCACAATCTTTAGTAAATATTTTGAACTTTATTGAGAAAATTACTTAGTAATTTAAAGAAAAAAGCTTTTTGAGTTGTGTCATTGACACGGGGGTTGTATCGTGCCGGTATCTTGTTGTCAAGATCAAGGAATTAAGTATCTGCTTGTGCCTTACGGCACGGGGCGATACGTATCGTGCCATCAATTAGGGGGCATGATACAGGGAGGGTCTCGTTTGGCCCCCTATGTGCCGTGATACCCTCTGAGTATCGAACGAGACAGAATGATACCTAGAGGGTGTCACAGCACGTGCCAGTGCGTGCCCACACAGGCACACAATGTTTTTATGTTTTTTATTTTTTACTTCGACCTTTTTATTTTGGTTTCTCTCATAAAACTTTATTTTTGCTTATCTCTTTTCTTCTCTTCACTTCTACCTTTTCTTCTTTTCATTTCTACCTTTTATTCTCTTCTACACTCTTTTCTTTTCTCTCACATCTCTTCCCCTATTTTTTTTCCCATTTTATTTTTTCCTCCCCTTTTTTCTCATAAATTTTTTTTTTTCAAATATCTTATTATTCTTTAATCACTTTGATCTTAAAAGAAAACGCAAAGAAATAGCAAAATTGAAGATCTACTTATTAGGTAAGTCAAGAAATTTACAACTTATTTTTTTTTCATACATTTAGAATATATTTAACTTGTAAAGTTTTTTATACAAATTTTTATTAACAATTTATAAAAATCTGAAAATATATTCACTTGATTTAGTCATTATATGGTACATTTTTAATTTTCTTAGATGGATTTAGCATTTTGTGCGAGATTTAAGATATTCTCAACTTTGAAAATTTTATTATTAGATTTTAAATAGGAAAATTCTAATTAAATTGAAAACTAAATGGAAGCAATTGATATTTAAAGCTTAATGTATCTGCCATATGGTTTTATTGCTAATTTTTCATAAGTAAATCTTACAAGTTTTTTTATTTAAGTTTACGAAAAAGAAATTTTCTTGGATGAATCTTGCAAATTTTGCATACAATTTTTTTTTTTTTTAAATTTTATCTGATTTATATTTTATAATTTTTAAAATTTTTAAAAAATAAAAGATAAATCAATTTTTTTTTAAAAGTTAATCAATTTTATCATAAACTTGCTTAATTTATTCATCGTATGGTTTATTATTAAATTTTCATGGACAGATCTAACAATTTTTTAAATTTTTTTAGAAAATATAATTTTCTTCAATTTTTTCATAAATATTTTTTAAAAAATTTAAAATGAAAAGAAATTATCAGCGCACTTGTGGTCCTATAATAGTTAGTCTAGTCATTGTACAATCTTTTATCGAATCAATACGAATGGATCCTGCAGATCTTCATAAAAATTTAAAGAAAAAATAATTTTCTCTATAAACTATAATTGTATTTTATTTTACATATAAAGAAGAGTGCTGCTATATTTAGCTATTAACTAGTAGGCTAGTAAGTTATTATTGACATTAGATCAAGACAAATCAATTAACCAAAATTTATAATTATTACTCTAAAACTTTTAAAATAACATTATAAAGTTTTATTGGACCCAAAAAAGTGAAAATAAGATCGTGCCAAAGTGTGCTATTAGGAGGTTATGCGTGCCCATCGGCACGCAAGCGTGCTTGTGCCATACTGTGCCAGGCAACAGCCGGCACACCCCCGTGCGACAACACTTTAATTCTTGACCACGATATGGCACGGTGGATACGGCCCTTGCCAATGGATACTTAAATTCTTGATATATATATACACCAAGGAATTAAGGGTCGTGGCACGGGGTCGTGCCGAAAACTTGCTGGCACGGTATGGCACGGTGCGTGCCGAGCCGTGCCGATCACAAAAAATATATACGTGCCGACACATAATGGTATGAAATATTTATTTTCTTATGAAATATTTATTTTCTTTAGCAATAAAATTTTTTAATTGCTTATTATGTATCTTTATCAAATATTTTGAACTTCATTGAAAAAATTACTTGGTAATTTAAAGAAATAGGGGTTTTGAACTGTGCCATCGGCACGGGGATTATCGTGCCGGTATTTTGTTGGCACGATACGGCACGGTGGATACGGCCCATGCCGATGGATACTTAAATCCTTGATATACACACACACTTACGTACGCGCGCGCGCGCACACACGTGTGTGTATGTATATCAAGGTATTAAGTGCCGCTCAGCACGGGACGGCACGTACCGTGCCCTTATTAGGGGCGGCACGTACCGTGCCCCTACAATAAGGGCACGGTACGGGAGGGGTATCTACACCCCCCCTCCCTCGTCTCGGCGATACCCAATGGGTATCGCTCGAGACAGAGCGATACCCATTGGGTATTGCCCGTATCGTGCCGAGCTTCTTTTTTTTTTTTTTTTTTTTTTTTTTTTTAAAACACATGGTTTACAATAAACACATGGTTAAATACTTATTATATTTGTGAATTTTATTATTATATTGTTATTTTTATTTTTTATGAGGTATAGTTGTACTTTATATATATAAAAAATTGTTAGTATGTTAATTGGTGAGTATAACAAGCTATATATAGCCAATATTCATAATTTTTTGGCTAAACATTTCAAAACAATATTATAAGAGTTTATTGGGAACAAAAAAAATAAAAAAAAATCGTGCCATAGCGTGCCACTGGGAGGTCATGCTTATCTATCGGCACGGAAGCGTGCCCGTACCGTACCGTGCCAGGCGGAGAGCGGCACGCCCCCGTGCCACGACACTCATTTCCTATATATATATATATATAGTAGAGCTTGCATGCTTTTAAAATCTCTAGCCCATCCATGCTTGTGAATTTTTTACCATTGGATTTGTATTGGGATTTGTGTTTTTTTTCTTTCTCCCTCTTTAGTTGACTTTACAATAGCACAAATCTCAATACAAATTCAATGGTAAAAAATTCACAAGCATAAATTGGCTTGTACTTTTAAAAGTATATAAGCTCTACTCTCTCTCTCTCTCTCTCTTTATATATATATATATATATATATATATATATATATATATATGCACATATGTACATATGTACATATGTATATATATCAAGGATTTAAATATCCATCGGTACGGTCCGTATCCATCGTGTCGTATCGTGCCAACAAGATACCGGCACGATACAGTCCCCGTGCCGATGGCACAATTGAAAACCCTATTTTTTTTTAAATTACTAAGTATTTTTTTTTAATAAAGTTTAAAAGATTTTATAAAGATACATAATAAGTAATTAAAAAAGTTTGTTGCTAAATAAATATTTCATGCCATTATGTGTTGGCACACATGTATTTTTTGTGATCGGCACTCATTGGCACAGCTCGGCACGCACTGTGCTGTACCGTGCCGGCAAGTTTTTGGCATGACCCCGTGATGACACTTAAATCCTTTATACACACACACATATATGTATGTATATACGTACGTACACACACACACATGTGTGTGTGTGTGTTCGTACGTATATACATACATATATGTGTGTGTGTGTGTGTGTGTGTCTATATATATATATAGAATTGAGCTCCTATGCTTTTAAACTTACCAAGTCATTGGTGCGTGTAGGTTTTTAGCCCTTGGATGAAAGGATGTGTGGTTATGATGATAGTGGGCCCCTTGGGTTTAGTGGGTGGTTGGTGGAATAGCATGATATGAGGGTGGAAATTAATCAAAAAAATAGATCTAATGGTAGAAAACTATATATATGAGTCCAGCTACTATGCTATCGATAGCACAAATCACTTGGTGCTATCAAATTTTTTGCCGTTAGATCTACTCCTTCGATCATTTTCAATGCTTAGATCATACTATTTTTCCAACCACCCACTAAACCCAAAGGGCCCATTGTCATCCTAATCGCACCTTTCTTTATCCAAGTGTCAAAAATCTAATAGTACCAATGATTTGGTGCTATTAATAGCATAGTAGCCTAGTTCTATATATATATGTGTGTGTGTGTGCGTGCGCGCTCGCGTGTGTACGTACGTACGCACATGTGTGTGTGTGTGTACGTGCGCGCTCGCGTGTGTACGTACGTACGCACATGTGTGTGTGTGTGTATATATATATGAGCTCCTATGCCTTCAAAAGTACTGAGTTATTGGTGCTTGTGGGTTTTCGGCCCTTGGATGAAAGAATGTGTAGTTAAGATGATAGTGGGCCCCTTGGGTTTAGTGGTTGGTTGGTGGAATAGCATGGTCTAAGAGGTGAAATTTGTCAAAGGGATATATCTAACGGTAAAAAATTTACAAGCACCAAGTGCTTGGTGCTTTTACAAGCACCGTAGCCGGACTCTCCTTCTCTCTCTCTATATATAGAACTAGGTTTTAATAGCACCAAGTTATTGGTGCTATTAGGTTTTCGACTCTTGGATGAAAGGTTGGGCGTTTAGGATGATAGTGGTCCCCAAGGGTTTCGTGGCTTGTTGGGAGAATAATATGATCTAAAGGGTGGAAATAATCAAAGGAATAGATCTAACGGCGGAAAACATGATAGCACAAAGTGCTTGGTGTTATCGATAGCATAGTAGTCAGACTCATATATATTCATATATATATATATATAATTAGGTTACTATACTATCAATAGTACCAAACACTTGGTACTATAGACTTTTTGACCCTTGGATGAAGGGATGTACGGTTAGGATTATAGTGGTCCCCTAGGGTTTAGTGAGTTGTTGGTGAAATAGCATAAACCCTAGGAGACCTCTATAATCCTAACCGCACAACCCTTCATCCAAGGGTCAAAAAGTCTATAGAACCAAGTGCTTGGTACTATTGATAGTATAGTAGCCGGACTCTCTCTCTCTCTCTCTCTCTCTCTCTCTCTATATATATATATATATATTGTTACACTTCGGGTTAGGCTGAAACCTGGCTCGCCAACAGATCCGCCACTTGTAAATAAGCTACTATGTACAACTGATGTAAACCTGACAAGTACAAAGCCATCTCTCACTGTCGAAAGTATAAATACATGAATATCAGTATGTACAAAAACAACCCTCTCAAAAACCAAGTAGCACGGGTACTCCTCTAGTACAGTCAGCTCAACGGGAAGGGATCACAACAGCGGGCGTGAGAAATACTAAAAGGTGACTCAGTGGGCACTGTCACCAATGCTGACGATCTACCTATTAGGTTCAGTAGAGACAGAAGTAAAATCTACTGTACTAACTATACAGCTACTATGCCTCTAAACTAGCCATACAACAAAAAATGCCATGGAGATAAACACATGCATCAACTCTCAAATAGGAAACTAAGCCAACCTAATCTCACTGACTACCACAAAGGTCTAGTTCAGCCTGCGCCAACCTACCACCGAACAAGGTCTAGTTCAGCCTGCGTCAACTCTCAAATAGGAAACCAAGCCAACCTAATTTCACTGACTACCACAAAGGTCTAGTTCAGCCTGCGCCAACCTACCACCGAACACTACTTTTGAGATGGCGGGCCAGACACCATGACACCACCCTCAAGATGGCTGGCCCAATATAGGGTTGCCCTTTTGGGCTGCAACGACATCAACCTAATAAAGGCCAAGCTCTGGAGTGGCACTCGAGGGGAGCGACCCTACCGAGGAAAAGGCGTATCTTTGTCAAGCTCAAATACAGTTCCTGCAGGTTATAATCAATGCGAATGATCAAACAAATCAAAGAATCCAGTGTCCACGTGCCCATAGCACAATCCGGGATGCAACAGTCCAACCGGAATCGCCGTAACAACCGACGGCCTAACACCACTAATCAGACTACAAGTGATGTAATGCACAAAGTCCCAATTGAGTATATATGTGCTACTACAAGATAGTCCTCATACACAGGTAAAGCACTGCTCTATAAATACTGTAAGTATACCATACTCTGTGCATACAAGCTCAGAGTTATCAAAATACTATGTTATCACTAACAGTTTAGGGGGTTTTGTCAGTGTCAGAAATTTGATTCATTTTCACTTCTTTTAATCTAGGCGTCATATTCACATGACATTAATACAATGCACACGTATATCATGAAGAAAAGGACTGAGATGGTTGATCATGACAACACATCAATGTATCATTATGGCATTTTTCAAAGACATTTCGAGGATTTTATTTTCATTAAAATCGAATGATGTTCTTTTCAAAAATGATGTTTTTAATTATTCATATCATGCTCTTGACAGAAATTGCTGGATTATTTTGTTGTAATAGAAAATATAACATGGTTAAATTATTTTTGTAGAATTTTACTGCAGACGTTATATTTGGGAATCTTGATCCTTTTGTTTTATAATTCTTTGTACAGGTGCAGAAAATCATGTACTATTAGCAGAAGAAAGTATCAAACATGCAAAAGAAGCTGTGATGTTGGATATTAAAGATGGAAATTCATGGTGTAAGATTCTATCAAAATTTTCTGCTTCAGATGAAAAACATGATGCCATTGATGTGTATTTGTTGGCAACTTACATAGTGTCTGCATTGCTTGGCTTTTGAATATGGTGTTTGCGTTGCTTGGCTTTTGAATATGGTGTCTGCGTTGCTTGGCTTTTGAATGATATTTTCTTTTATTGTCAATCTTGTATATAATGCTATATACAGAAACAGAAAACCTTGAAAGCATTTGAATCCTATTATTACTATTGCGTATTTACTTACTACAGCCTACAGTGGATGTATTGTTTTATAGACTACTGTTGACATATAGGATAATAAACTAATCATTCTTTGTGGCCTTATTACTTATTAACTTTTCTTATGCTACTGTAATTTTATTTTATTTGATGATCAACTCAGGAGGAAGATTAATACAAGGATTAAAGTGCTATGGCACGGGGGTGTGCCGATCGTTGTTTGGCACGGTACGGCACAGGCATGCCTGCGTGCCAACAAATGACACGCTTACGTGCCAATAGGCACGCACAACCTTCTAATGGCACACTTTGGCACGGTTTTATTTTAGTTTTTTTTTGTCCAATAAGGTTTTATAATATTATTTTAAAAGTTTTTGAGTAATAATTATAAATTTTTGCTATATATTGATTTATCTTGATCTAATGTCAATAATAGCTTACTAACTTACTAGTTAATAGCTTAATATAGTAGTAGTCTTCTTTATATGTGAAGTAAAATACAACTATAGCTCATAGAGATAATTTTTTTTAATATTTTTTTATAAAAGTTTGTAAGATCTGTTCATATTGATTCGTTGAAGGACTGTATGATGACTAGACTAAACTAGAATAGGATTGCAAGTGTGCTGATAGTTTCTTTTCATTTTCAAAATTTTTAAAAATATTTATGAAAAAATTGAAAAAAATTATTCTTTCTAAATTTTTTTTAAAAATGGTAAGATATGTCCATGAAAATTTAATAATAAACCATACGATGAATAAACTAAGAAAATTTATGATAAAAATTCATTAACTTTTTGATTTTTTTTATTTATCTTTTATTTTTTTAGAATTTTAAAAATTATAAAATATAAATCGGAGAAAGTTATTTTTTTAAAGTTTTATGTGAAATTTGCAAGATTCATCCAAGAAAATTATTTTTTCTTAAATTTAAATAAGAAAACTTGTGAGATCTATTTATGAAAATTTAACAATAAACCATATGATATATACATTAAGAAAATTTAAATATCAATTGTTTCTATTTAGTTTTCGATTTTATTAGAATTTTTATATTTATAAATCCAATAATAGAATTTTCTTGTTTCTAAATCAAATAATAAAATTTTCGAAGTTAAGAATATCTTAAATCTAGCACAAAATGCTAAATCCATCAAAGAAAATTAAAAATGGATCATGTAATGACTAAATCATGTGGATATATTTTTAAATTTTTGCAAATTGTAAAGAAAAATTTGTATAATTTCATATTTCTTCATAAAAGAAACTTTACAAGTTAAAATATTCCAAATGTATGTAAAAAAATTTAAGTTGTAAATTTATTGACTTAACTAATAAGTAGATATTTGATTTTGCTAATTCTTTACTTTTTTTTAAGATCGAAATGATCAGAGAATAAAAAAAGATTGAAAGAAGAAATTAAAGAAAAAATTATCAGAAAAAAGGGAAGGAAAAACTAGAAAGGAAAAATATAGAGGAGGAGATGTGAGAGGAAAGAAAAGAGAGCGCAAAAGAGAAGAGAAGGTAGAAAGTGAAGAGTAGATATGAGATGAGAGGGATAAAAGTCTATGCGAGAGACCCGAAAAGAAAGTGGTCGAAGTAAAAAAATAAAAAATAAAAACTGTGCGCCTATGTGGGCACGCAGTGGCACGTGCCGTGAAACCCTTTGGGTATCGCTTTATCTCGTTCGATACTGAGACAGTATCACGGCACAGGGGGGCCAAGAGAGACCCCCCCCTGTACCGTGCCCGCTAATTGGTGGCACGATACGTATCGCCTCGTGCCGTTAGGCACGGGTCAAGGATTTAAGTGTCGTGGCACGGAGTTGTGCCGAAAACTTGCCGGCACGGTACGGTACGGTATGGCACAGTGCGTGCCGAGCCGTGCTGATGAGTGCAGGTCACAAAAAATACATGCGTGCCGACACATAATGGCATGAAATATTTATTTTCTTTAGCAACAAAATTTTTTAATTGCTTATTATGTATCTTTATCAAATATTTTGAACTTTATTGAAAAAATTACTTAGTAAATTTAAGAGAAAAGGATTTTGAACTGTGCCATCGGCACGGTGGCTGTATCGTGCCGGTATCTTGTTGGTACGGTACGACATAGTGGATACGACCCGTGCCGATGGATACTTAAATCCTTGGCACGGGTGGATACTTAATTCCTTGGATTAATAGATCCTCTTGTAATAGCAAAGTTTGTAATTCAATAGAAGTTACTAATAATCTTTTAGAAAGTGATTTCAAATGATTTTATCCAGTACTAGGCAAGGATTTAAGTGCCGTGGCACGGGATTGTGCCGCAAACTTGCCGGCACGGGATTGTGCCGCAAACTTGCCGGCACGGTATGGTAGTACCAGGCAAGGATTTAAATGTCGTGGCACGGGATTGTGCTGAAAACTTGTCGGCACGGTATGGTGCGTGCCAGGTCCTGTCGATTGGTCACAAAAAATATATTTGTGCTGACACATAATGACATGAAATATTTATTTTCTTTAGCAACAAAATTTTCTAATTGCTTATTATATATCTTTATCAAATATTTTGAGCTTTATTGAGAAAATTACTTGGTGATTTAAAGAAAAAATGTTTTGAGCTGAGCCATCGGCATGGGAGCTGTATCGTGCCGGTATTTTGTTAGCACGATACTACACGGTGGATACGGTCCGTGCTGATGGATACTTAAATCCTTGGTACCAGGAAAACTTATTTTGGTGAGATTAAAGTTTTGCATATTAGTTTCTGATCAAGGTCTCTTATAATTGGAAATAACAAGAAGGAAAGCTGAAAAGGTAAAAGAAAATGTGACACCCCAATATTCCCACATCAGATGGAATGGAGTTGTGATTGGGTATTGTTGGGGCCAAAATGTGGCTTGCGCGCGATCTGCCCGTGGGTGACCCTCTAGAGGTGTCGAAGTGCGCCGCGTGCCAATGGATTAAGCGATCGGGCCGAGAAGGGATCCGCTCGGCCGGGTTCTTCCTTTGGTAACTTCTCACGACCGTTCGGCTTTGGATAGTCGAATCGGATTTACGGAGGTTGAGAGGGAATGCTTGGTTCGACTTAGGATAGCCGAACCGAAAGGGGTGAGAAACGGTACGGCTGAGGAGCCGATTATAATTTTAAAGCACAAAAATATAAATAAAAACACGGCTGATGGGCCGGTTTACACTTTATATTGATTGGAGAGGGGATACAATGACACGGCGATGAACCGATTACAACTTTGAAGAACAAGAAAAAGGGATACAAGAAAGAAGGTAGAGATAGAAGGATTACAATTAAACCTACTCTTAGGAAGGCAGTAAAGAAAGCGGTAAATGTAAGTATGAAAAGTTAAGTTAACCTACTAGATAAATGAAGTTGGGGTGGTACCGGGCTTACGAGGTTGCCGTACCCCTTTTCCTTCGTTGGTTCGCTTATTTATACAGTTACGAATCAAGGTGTATACCCGCCGATTTAGAAATCGGCATAATTGAAGGGGAGTTATGGTGAATTTCTCAACCATTTCCTTTTGAGTCGATCATCCTCAGAAGAATAGTAGCCTTTTCCCGTCTAGGTTCGTCCCCCGATCGTCGCACCGGAACGTAATCTCCGGCGCTTTCCAATGCTGGACGCCGCTTGCCGTTCAGGGAAATTTGCGAGATTCGTGCCCATATCTCGCACTCTTTCCCTTCAAGATCTTTCCTTCTGCAATTCCAAGCAGCTAAGGATTGACCTTGACTTCGCCTCTTTCGTTGCCTGATTGAGGCGGTCTGGTATATTTCTTCGGCTGAGAGACGATCTTGGATGAGACGATAGTTCTCCTGTTGACCGCTTCTCTTGTCGGCTGTCTTCCCTACCGGCTGGCGCCTTCAGCTGTTGGCATTTGTCGCATCTTGTGTCTTAGTGTGATCGAAATCGGTTCGAATCGGGACGCAAACCCTTCTTCGGCTAACTTGTCCTTTCGTTAGTTGGTGTCTTCGTCCGATGACGTGCGCTTCGTACTGTACTGTCGCGCACAACAAGACGTAGGTCCTTCCTTTTTCGGCTTGATCAATCGAAGGTTGGTTTCGACTCCGCCTGCTTCGTCGTCTGACCGGGGCGGTTCAATGTTTGGTGGCAACCGAAGTTAGTCCTGGGTGAGGCACTGGTCCTCTTCATCGGCTGCTTCTCCTATTTAGCCGATAACCTATATTGCGTGCCGCATTCCTGCGCGGCTGGGATCGGCCCAGGTCGGGACGCGGATCTTTCTTTCTTCATCAGCTGATGTCATCAGCTGATGACATGCATCGCGCGCTGCTCTCTTCCGTGACCGAGATCGGTCTCTATCGAGGCGCGAGTCCCCCTTTGCTGGCTCAACCTCCGTCGGCTGATACCTATAGCCGATGGTTGACGCCACGTGTCATCTCCTTAAGGGATAAAAAATTCTGGTCTCAACAGGTATATAAGAGATATGGATACTAGTAATAATAATTTGGTTTAAGCATTTTGGGCTATGGTTTGGGCTCAACAAGTTATTATTGCTAGTGGGCCGGGTTGTTACATTTGGTATCAGAGCCAATCACCAGCTGGAAGTGTGCGACGAGTCTTGGCTGAGCCTGGATCTAGATGACAGGGCTAGCGAGACAAGTCTCACATCGCCTGGTGATCTTGGGCTGTGTGTGTGTTTGGGCTGACGAGGACGTCAAGCCTAAACCAGGGGAGTGGGAGTCTGTGACACCCCAATAGTCCCACATCGGATGGGAATGGAGTTGTAATTGGGTATATAAGAGATATGGGCACTAGTAATAATAACTGGGCTTAAGCATTTTGGGTTGTGGTTTGGGCCCAGCAAGTTATTATTGTTAGTGGGCCGGGTCGTTACAGATAGCCAGCCATGTGAGATGAATTAGATTGCATCAAGCATTTAGGTAAAATTGTATGAAACTAACCTAAACTCTCTGTGGGTTGGGAGGACTGCTAATCTTCGAAATTTAGATTTCACTACCAACCTTTCAAATTTATTGATTTGCAACCTGAGAAATTGTTGTATACACCTAAGGTATCCAAACATTCATGCACTGTTCCTCCATCTGTGTTTGATCGATGCCGTGCTATTAAAATTAACCGCCCAATTCTTAGGTAGGGAAAATTGCAGCTCATTTGATAATGGATATTGAACATTTTAGATGTGATGAAGGACGGATAAATGTGTGGTGCACGGATGTATTGGGTGCTGTGAATAATTACTGAGAGCCATAAAATTGCTCAAATCAGATGGATCGAAAGTTTTTAGTAATTCTAAAGTAACAGTTGCAACACCTTGCCACTACCAGAATCAAGTCAGATAGTGTCTATTAAGATATGGAGCAACGAAGATGGTTAAATGAAGAGGGAGATAATACCTTAGTTTATACTAAGGATTTAAGTATTCATCGGCACCGGCCATATCCACCGTGCCATATTGTGCCAATAAGATACCGGCACGATACAGCTCCCGTGCCGATGGTACAGCTCAAAATTCTTTTTTCTTCAAATTATTAAGTAATTTTTTTAATAAAGTTCAAAATATTTGATAAAGATACATAATAAGCCATTAGAAAATTTTGTTGCCAAAGAAAATAAATATTTCATGCTATGTGTCGGCACACATGTAATTTTTGTGACCGACACTTATCGGCACGGCCCGGCACGCACTGTGCCGTATCATGTCGACAAGTTTTCGGCACGACCCCGTGTCACGACACTTAAATCCTTGGTTTATACCAAGATATGATAGTAGATGATGATATATTTGATTTATCCATCTAAAGATTGTAATCCTCTCTTAGTCACAACCATTAAGGAAAAGGAATATCTGATATGTTGTCGGCTTCACTTAGTGCTGGATACAAAGGTGTTTTAGATTGGGAGTAAGGATCCAAACAATCAAATATGGAAAACCTGACCCCTACTTGGCTGCTAACATATATGTATAGACAACTTTCATAAATTACAAAGTTCTATATTAATTCCAAGTTTTGTAAGAAAGTACATTTTCCTTCTAGTGTGGACTCTGGATTTGTAGATGATTAAAAATGAATACCAATGATAGTGTGAGCCTCTATAAGCAAGAAGCTTCTGTCTTCGGAGTTTTTTTCAAAATAACCCTCTAAAATTTTATAAATTGCAAAACAACCCTATCAAATTTATATTTGTAAAATTAACCCTGCTTTTGCTATATCAGCGTCATGGAGGCCTGACGGTCAGAAGGCGGTGAATCGTTCACCGCCTTCTAAAGGCGGTGAACGATTCACCGTCTTTAACGCCTTCCTCACCACTAAGCCAATTTTCAAAGGAAAGTGGGTAAACCTCTTAAAGGCGGTGAATTGTTCACCGCCTTTAAGATCAACAAGAAGGCGGTGAACGATTCACCGCCTTTCACTATAATGTGGCTGTTAAAGACGGTGAATCGTTTACCGCCTCTAAGCTTAAGAAGAAGGCGGTGAACGATTCACCGCCTTTCACATAAACAAGAAGGCGGTGAATCGTTCATCGCCTCTAAGACAATGAAGGACGCGGTGAATAGTTCACCGCCTTTAACCAGTTCACAGACATAGGATTTTTTCCTAAGTAAAAAAAATCAGAATTTGTACAAGATTTTTCACAACAATCAAAATTTAAACCAAAAGCTTAACCACAATAAGACTTAACCACAACAATCAAAATTGAAACATAAAACTTAACCACAATAAGAAATTACCGATGAGCAACAAAAAAAGATCAACATAACAAAAATTTCAATAATACAAACTTTTATAAATATATGAATAGTAACATGAATGATCTAAAACTCAATATTGAGCTCGTCCTCTCCCTCAGCGTCCACGGCCACGCTCGCGTCCACGGCCACGGCCACGCCCACGCCCACGCCCACGACTACGCCCACGCCCACGCCCACTAGGAACAGCAAGCTCAATAATGGGTATATCATCAAGAGGCTCGATGGCTGCCAACTGATCAAGATTCTCGATAATAACGCCATCATCATGCTCAGGAATCTCTTGGATCTCCTGTGGCTGTGGTCGGTTACCCTCGAAAGCGGTCGGTGTCGATACAGGTAAGTGCTGCGATGATGACGATGTGAATACGTCGAAGTAAAATAAGTCCGTGATACTGGCGGCGGGAGCGACTCTGAAGTAGAAGGAAATGTTGTAGGGGCCTGAATGGGAGAAAATGGAGATAGTGGCACCTGATAAGGTTCGATAATGAATGAGGTCGAATAATGAAAGAAATTAAATTATAATTTTAGTGATAAAATAGTTAGTTAATTTGAATTTCAATACTTATTTAGAAATTTCTGCTGATATGAAGGTACCTGACGACTCGATGTCGATGCGTGAGCATGAGCTGGACCCTCTGAATCTCTGACAGTAGGTAGAATAGGTACTTTTTTTAGTACCATATCAATACGCGAACATATACCTGTCAAAGTCTCTAATATCGTCGAAGTCGAAGGAGGAGCATTAACTAACTGGCGTGTAGTGTAATTCGTCTGTTGTAATGCGTCGACCTGCATTTTAAAATACAAATTAAATTTATATTAAATATACAAATCATGTTAAATTTATATATATAAATTATTATACTAGTGCTCTCTCGATATGCCCACGAGGTTGGAAAGTCACCGAAGGACGCTGTACTGGACGATATATTCATCTTCTTGTTATCGTCCAATACTACTGCATATAAATGGATGCCGCCTGCAGAGGGTCATCACCAGCAACCGGCAGCTGATAAAAAATGTGTTCTAATCTCTCATACCACCTCTCGATGTGTGCAGTGTGAAAAACGACCCAATCCTCATCCGGACGCCCACTTGATGTCACGCGACGGATGGTCTCCACATTAATTGGTATATGCTAGAGAAGACCGAACTGTCGGAGGACTCGATCTGGTACATGGATCTCTACAATATGAAAGCAAATGATGACCGTTCTTGATCGCCAGACTTGCGAACCCTGATCACGGAAGTCCGGTAATGCGGCTATAATAGGATTTGTGTACGACATCCGTATAATCTGTTAATAACACAAAATAATCAATTAATATAAAAGTGGTTTAGAAAAAATATATTTAAAGTATTGAATAAAACATTTACATATCTAGAACTCTCTCTGCTGATCTAACGCATCTCGATAAAACTCAATGTCAGGAGTCCTGATATTAGCTCCGAATCGTAATCCAGCACCGTTGGCCCATCTAAATTATAAAATACATATATTAGTTCCATTACATTTGAAATACAATAAGTATCAAATAAGTTTGTCTTACCGGCAACCCAGAGAGCAATCTACTATATCGAGCAGTGCTAGAACGCCTGTAGGTCGACCGATATAAATATGGTCCCAAGCCCAAATCTAAAAATTAACACCAACAGCTTAATATAATAGATAAAATATTAAATACCAATATATTAATATAATATTAAAATTCAAATATTACACATTATATCTGTAATAAAGTTCCAAAGCAACGACATTCGGCCTTTTCGTTTAGTGAGTCAGCTCCTAGTGCTCGATAGAGATATGCCAAAGCAGCTGCACCCCACGCAAAATCGCCGCAGACCGCAAAATCATCCAAAAGTGGTAGCCTCTTCAGATGAATTCTATATCCGCTGGGATTGGGAAACAAACTACAACCAATGTGATATAACATGTATGTACGTGCTGTAGCTGCAACTACTCCTGTAGGGGCATTCGGGTGTATATGGTGGAAACGCTGATGTAACCAATCCGGACGAATCTGTCCACCACTGATGTCATTTGGCATATTTCCTAACAGCGCCTCACATAAATCCTCCCACGCGTGTAGTGCAGTACCAGTCACGGGCGGACCGTCCACACAAAGACCAGAAATAACCGCTTCATCTTGAAGTGTAACAGTCATCTCATCATGTCGGGAGTGGAAAGTCCGAGTCTCCTGTCTCCATCTCTCAACAAGTGCAGCTAATAAAGTCTGATCCAGCTGCACGCGTCTAAGTCGTGATACTCCATAGAATCCAGACTGTCGTAGTAGATCGAGCACTGCTGGACGGTCAAGTTCCCATTGATTTAGCTTGCAACCATGCTCTGTGAACTGAACAGCACGATACCCCTATGATGCAAAAAAATATAGTTAGATTATCAATTCAGCTTATTAATATTACGATAAATGTCAATTGAAATTTTTTAGCTTTTATTTCAGTCCTGATAAATCCTAACCTATGGAGATGCTGCTTTGATAGGACCGACGAATCAACTGCTCCCGCGTCCTCTAGATCTGCTATTTGTAATATGCAATGTTATATTAGTAACATAATAGCTAAAAGGGTAAAATATTAAGACAACATAAATATGAATTCAACAAGTCATACGCTGGCATCTTTGTTGCACTCTTTCTAAATTTTGTGGACATGTGCTCCTATAATGGCCTTCTTGTTTACAAATGGTGCATTTTTCTCGTTGGCCACCTCTATCGTCCATTATATTGCGTTTACGTGTAGATTGTGGGCGATCTTTCTTCCTTCGTATAGGAGGTGGTACAATCGGGGGGCTTTGGGGTCGTGGCCAGTGCCGTCTATCAGGAACATGATGAAAATGTGGTGCGTAAGTCTCACGATAGCAATCCATACTATACCAACGTGAACAAAAAATATGATAATCTATTCTTATTTTTGAAGTACTACTAGGACATGCGAGCAAGGTATTTTCGTTAGATGGAATTCGCCACATGAGCATTTCGTATATGTTCCATTCACAATCACTTTGTATGAGAAATCTTCAGTATTTACTTCAAATTTCATTAGGCCAAATCGTTGGACAATGTGTCCCTGCGCCGTGTCCATACCTTCCGTAATTATACTTGTATTTTAGGAGCTAGCGTACCCGTCATACTTTTACCATAATCATGGCGTTGTAAGAAATACGTATTAAGTTTATAAAATGTTGTCGCAACAGAAGCCGTGATAGGCAAAGCACGAACCCCCTTAAGTACTCCATTTAAAGTTTTAGAAAGATTCGTAGTCATTAACCCAAATCGTCGCCCTCCATCAAATGCCCTTGCCCAATACTCTTTGTGTCTTTCAAGATCATCCACTCACTTCCAAGCATCGTGATCCAACGCATCTAATTCTTCCTTTAGCTTATAATATTCTGTCGGTGTTGAAGCACTTCCGATTGAATAGAATTTATTTAACAAAGTATCGTTTTTGAAACGCTTATTCATATTTGCTTTTGTGTCGAAGACACCAACGATGCGAGTGACCCTGTCGTGGAGGATAGATATCAGTCACTATTTCCCTCAATCCAAGAAACTGATTAAATATAAAACAAATTGCTCTATTGTGAGTAACATATTGACGCATGTTGTGCATAAACCATCGCCAACTCCCTCCATTCTCCCCTTCACAAATTGCAAATGTTAAAGGATATATTCTGTTATTTGCATCTGCAGCCGTAGCTATCAATGCATGACCTTCGTATTTGCCGTACATGTAAGTGGCATCAATACTCACTACCGGCCGACAATGTGCGAATCAAGGAATTAAGTGCCGCCCGTGCCGCGGCGGCACGGGCGGCACGTACCGTGCCCCTCAAAGAGGGGCACGGTACAGGGGGGGTCTCGCACCCCCCCCCCCCCCAGTCTCGAGACAGAGCGATACCCTGTTGGGCATCGCATGCCGTGCCGACCGGCACGGTCTTTTTTTTCCTTTTTTTTTTTTTTTTTTTTTTTTTTTTTTTTTTTTTAATCACATGCGTAGAGTATTTTTTATTATTATTTTTTAAAAAAATCACATATTGTACGATACATATTTTTTTGTTTTAATCTTTAAGAGATTTAGGTTATTTTGTTCACTAACTAATTTAGGTTGTTAATTTAGGTTGTTAATAATTTAGGTAGTTATAACTAATTTAGGTTATAACTAATTTAGGTTATAAAAAGTAAAGAAATAAAGATAAAATGAGAATGTGGTTATAAATCAGATTTTTAAAAAATTTAAGTTGTTATTATTTACTAACTAATAGCAATCTAAATCTTTTAAAGATTTAGGTTTTATGATTAAAAATATTTTTTATCTCTTTTCCTTCTTATATTAGTTAATAAATAATAACAATCTAAATATTTTAAAAATCTAATCGGTACCCACATTCTCATTTTATCTTATCTTTCTACAATAACAACCTAAATCTCTTAAAAATCTGACTCGTACCCACATTTCCATTTTATTTACGTATCTCTCTATAATTTTGTTTGAAATTAACTTAATCATGAAAACTATAGCTAAAGGCGGTCCACCGTCTTTAGAAGGCGGTGAGCCTTCTGTATGTGGCGCTGATATGGCAAGCTGATATGGCAAAAATAGGGTTAGTTTTACAAATAAAATTTTGATAAGATTATTTCGCAAATTATAAAATTTTAGAAGGTTATTTTGAAAAATAACTCCATTGTACTTTATATATAAAAAAAAATATCAATATGTTAATTGGTGAGTATAGTAAGCTATATATAGCCAATATTCATAATTTTTTGACTAAACATTTCAAAACAATATTATAAGAACTTATTGGGAACAAAAAAAATAAAAAAAAAGTGCCAGAGCGTGCCACTGGGAGGTCAAGCGTATCCATCGGCACGCAAGCGTGCCACGTGTCGGCACGCAAGCGTGCCGGTACCGTACCGTGCCAGGCGGCGAGCGGCACGCCCCCGTGCCATGGCACTTCGAACCTTGGTGCGAATCCACGAATAGAAGGTCCAAATGACCAAAAAACACGACCAAAGCGACAATTCCCATCTGAGGGCCACCTATGATCCAGACGCCATAAAGTTTTAGGATTACTTTCCTTCAGCATGGTAAGATAACGAGGCAAGTCTGTGTATGACTGCTCCTAGCTCCCGTAAATAACCTGTAACGCTTTACTCCTTGCTTACCATGCCTTCCAATATGTTATGCCAACATGCAAAGTTGATCGCACTATTTCTTGAATTTCTTTTGGCGTTATATTAAGTCTTACCTTTAATGTCGGGAGAATTATTTGACATATAAGGCTCGAATTACAATTATGGTGCGCCGCGTTCAGCATTGGAATTACATGTGTGTGGACCAGCATATGTTTTTACACTAAAGTACGTCGTTTCTTTAGGAACTGAAGCATGTAATCTCTAAGGACATCCCTCTATCGTGCAATTAACAGTATAAGTCGTTTTAGTGGATTTTAAAACTTTCATTTGAACATTATGGTCAATATGCCACCGATCTAGAGCGTCCAATAAAGATGCCTTATCATGAAAGACTCGTCCAACTCAAGTCCCGTCAATGCTAGGTAGACTAATATTGATTTGTCAAATATTAAACTCAGTAGAATCTACGACATATTGATTTATCCAATTATTATCTGAAGGAAAATGCTCCAGATGATCAACAAATTTAATTTTCTCATCAGGATTGTCTACATATTTGTTGTTTACTCGTGGGTTGTCAATTTCATTGAAAACTGCATTTGCAAGAGAATTCAACCCTCCATCGTGATCATTCCAATCGTCATCCTCACTACTATAATGATCATCAATAATGGGTGCATCCTCATGATTACTATCATTATTATCACATCTCCTGTCAACATTATCACCTCCTTCGACAATATTATCGCATCCCCCGTCAACATTAGTAGCAAGTTCATTAATAGCAGGATCATTCCAATGTTCATAGGAAGCAGATAACCTGCACATTTGTTAAAAATATAATTCCAACATTACCACCTCTACGTAGCATTAATTAAAAATTAAAAATATAATTTGATTTATCTTTTCCTCCATTCATAAGGTTCTAGTTGTAGATAAGACATCCTAGGTTCTAGATGGGAGGTCGTGCATTGTCCACGTAAGGTCGTGGGTTGCGCACAGGTGGTCGTAGGTGGCACACATGTGGTCGTAGGTAGCACACTACTAACCGAGCAAGGAATAATAGTCTCAATAGGCAAATACTCACTTTCTCTGCAGTATATATAATGATTAACTCTTACCAAAAAGATAATAAATAGGCGAAATATTCACCAAATTATTAAAATTTTACTAACCTTGTCATTCTCACAGCACCATCGCTACAATATTTTGATCACCTATTATATGGTCGGATAAACCCACATCAATATAGTTATGAAGCATTCTCGTGTAATAACCTTGTGATTCAAAATTTTCTGACGGATGTAAATCTTTCTCAATGTATACCGTCACACAACCATAATGTTCAAATAACCCAATTATTTCCTCCAATGATTCATCATTTACTATTTTGTGAGCTACATATTCATTAGCGACAGTGGGGTAACGAATCGTGAATTTTAGAAGAAATTCTTCTCTTGTACAATTTGCTAAATGATACATTCTCATCTCGAAATTATTATATGTAGAATCGGAACGTATCGCGATTAATTTTTTTCGATCGCCGACATATTTTGGATCATCTCATCCATAATTAACTGTCCATCCCAATGAACACTTAGTGACATGCGACGATTAGCCATTTTAACTAAAAAAAATATATTTGTAAATAAGATATTTATACTACAATTACTATTTTATAAAATAATATAAATTAGTTAACTCATGAATATTAATAAGAAAAAGATAATGCGGAAGAAAAAAATTCACTCCAAGGCCTCGCAAATATGCGAAGACGAACCGAAATATCAATTCGTGACGATTCCATCTTCGCTCTCATATATACAATTGTCCTTTGCTCTTGGTTTGTGAAATTTGAGATTGCTCTCGATTTGAGTAATATCTTTTTAAACCAACTGTGAAAAAACACTCTAACAGATATAACTGTACGTGCAAGGAAGGAAGACGGCGGCAGCAACAACGAACGGCAGACGGCGACGACAGAAGTGGAAAGTCTGGAGGATGAGGAAGGAAAGAAAGAGAGAGAGAGAGACCTCATTGTGAGAGAGAGAGACATTGAGAGAGAGAGAGAGCTAACTCGGAATGAGAGAGAGAGAGAGGGAGAGAGATCTCTCTAAGTAAGAGAGAGACAGTAAGAGAGAGAGAGAGAGAAAGAGAGAAAGAGAGAGGGAGTTTAGGGTCAATGCTTCACCGCGACGGCGATGGCGATGGTGAGGGCGAGGCGACGGCGATGGCGAGGGCGAGGCGACGGCGAGGCGACGGCGATGGTGAGGGGATTGCTACGGCGACGACGATTAGGCACTGTGCGGGTACGGAGAGTGGGGAGAGGGAAAAGGCAATGTGCGGTGCGTGGTGAAGGGGCTGGAATAGTTAGAAAGGCGGTGGATCGTTTACCGCCTTTAGCGTAACCAGTTAAAGGCGGTGAACGATTCACCACCTTTATCGTTTCTAGTTAAAGGCGGTGAATCGTTCACCGCCTTTAACTAGAAACGATAAAGGCGGTGAATCGTTCACCGTCTTTTTCTTTGTCTTAGAGGCGGTGACGATTTACCGCCTTCACCACAGTTAGCAAAATCTGGGTAAGCATCTTAAAGACGGTGAATCGTTCACCGTCTTATTCTTTGTTTTAGAGGCAGTGAACGATTCACCGCCTTCACCACACTTAGCAAAAACTGGCTAAGCGTCTTAAAGATGGTGAATCATTCACCGCCTCTAAGACAAAGAAGAAGGCGGTGTCACGTCCCAGATTTTGAAATAGTTCTATTTTTTTTTTTTTTTTTTTTTTTTTTCTTCCAGAGTTCATCATTTTTCTCAGAACGCGACAGATCGCCACGTGCATAGGAGACCCTCTGTCCACGGAGTCTCCCTTATACACGCACGGCTAAGCGGCTGGAATCTATCTACCATATATCATCAACATAACTGAATCCATAATATCCTCAATAATCAACAATTAGTTAAGTTATTACAAAACAAATATGAACTAAAAAGCAACTCAGATTCGATCAGCATCTATCATGGGGACAGCTCTATCGTAACTGGCTCACTGGACCGTCTCGACATGCCACTGCCTGAAGGACCTGAAAAATGGTCACCCAGGGGTGTGAGATACAACATAAATGTATTCCAGTGGGCACGACGAGTCGAGAAATAGCAAATCGTACCTACCGGCATACTAAATCAGCGAATAGTAATAAATCAATAGGTAGAAGCTGATATACAAGGGAAATGACTGCAGGTAATCAAAATCATAGTGCTAAGCAGATATGGGTACAAGAATAAGAGCTAAGCATGCTGATATAGAATAATGTAACTATGCATCAATAGTAGAAACCAAGTACCTAATCGATACCACTATTGGTCACGAGGACCTCAGGCAAAACGCCGAACCTGGCACTAACCTGGCTGACATAATCCCGGCACCATCGGGTGCTAACCTGGGGGCTCACGGGTCATCCAATGGACCACTCTACCGGTAAAGAACACTGTGACGGTGGCCAAACCATCAGTGTACGTGAAGTACAGCGGTGCGTGGCGATCATAATGCTGATGCTCAAGTTCACGGTCTAAAGACCGGGTAATCGGCAACAAGCCGGAATCCCAATAGGGATGCTGATGTCTGTATATCAATCATATCTCATGCAATATGGAATACAAGGAACATGTATATCTGAGTAATCTACGTAATGACCAAGCAGGCATGATATATGTCCAAATATAAGCTACTGTACTATCATCTAGCTAATGACCAATCAAGCATGATACTGTCCAAGTATAAGCAAGAAGTAAGCAATCGAAAGGAATAAGCTCAAACTGAAATCAGGGCTAGTATGAATAACAGGGGTCCGACCAAGATGGTACCCTAGAGGGCCGAGATGATGAAGCCCGGACCGAAGATAAACCCACCTCAGTGTAGTTAGCCTCGCAATCTACAGAACTACTGGGATGCTGGCGCCGAACTGCTGGGCCCAGAACAACAAACTCTAATCAGCAAACGACTCACTCATACCCATCCCATTGTCACTACATAACCAGAATAGCTAAACAACGGACATATCCCGAGTCCTGGGATTTACCGAAAATTTTTGGAAAACCGCCGAACGACCGACTACGGCCCGAATAGTGTCTACAAGCATCCAAATGCGACCAAACTTCATATGTTACCCCGGAATGATCTTTTTAACATATCCGAGCGGCCAGGGACTATTTTGTAATTATTGGTGCGAAGTCGGGGTCACAATCACTCACGCAGCTCCCGAAAAGCCGGTTTTGGCTCCGGGAGCTCCCGACGTGAATCGGAGATCACTGGGCCAGCCAGAACAGTGCTGGGAACAGATAGAGGCAGCCGGTAATCAGAAACAATCACCCATTATCCTCGAAACGCGTGTTTAGCGCGGAATCGCCGTTAAATCGACAAATTCGCCGATTTACGGTTCGTTAAGCAAAATCCGCCCAACGAAAGTCAACGGAACCCAAACAAAGGGTCCAGGGATCATGTGTACATGGTCTACATCCACCTATCATGTTAAAATTACAAAAAGGCCCCTATGATTTTATAAAATTGCATAATTAAGTATATTTTAGCACTATTTAAGCCGTAACTAAATTTCCAGGGACTTTTAAACTGAAATACTTCATCAGTAGTTGGGCCTCGATGCTCTAAACACCATGCTCACTGTTTGGGAACAAGCCAAGTCTTAAAAACAGGAAATGGCCCATGACTATCATGCATTTAGAGCTCATGGTGGCTAAACCTGCACAACCATTTGCCCAACTGCAGATTGGAGGTGAGCATCATGCTCAGAGATCCAAAAATCTTCAGGGGCTTACCATTGGACCCAAGCCAAGCAGTTAGGAGAGCTGCTGGAACAAGGTGAACCAAACTAAGCTCAATTAGAGCTTGGTTCTTGGCAGTGGCCAACCCAGTTGCTTTGGGCAGCAGCCAAGGTGAGCAGCAGCAAGAGGGTATTTAAAAAGTTTAGGGGCTCACCTCAGTAGGGTTGTGGAGCAACTGAGGAGCTTGCTGGAGAAGAGGGAAGGGGCTTCCTCTTTGTTGGAGCACATGTTGGCCAAGTCCACCTCACCACTGGATCAAACTCCCAACTAACTTGAGCACCATCTACAGGAAGCTCCCAGAGGAAGATGAGGCACCACCCAACCAAGCTTGAGCCACCCAATGCGCTGCTTGGCCGAAGAAGATGGCTAATGCATAAAAATGGGGTCAACAATGGCAAGTTGGGTTCTAGCCAAGGATTTAAGTGTCGTGCCACGGGGTCGTGCCGAAAACTTGCCGGCACGGTACGGCACGGTGTGTGCCTAGCCGTGCCGATGAGTGCCGGTCACAAAAAATACATGCGTGCCGACACATAATGGCATGAAATATTTAATATCTTTAGCAACAAATTTTTTTAATTGCTTATTATGTATCTTTATCAAATATTTTGAACTTTATTAAGAAAATTACTTAGTAATTTTAAGAAAAAAAGGTTTTGAACTCTGCCATCGGCACGGGAGTTGTATCGTGCCGGTATCTTGTTGGTATGGTACGGCATGGTAGATACTGCCCGTGCCGATGGATACTTAAATCCTTGGTTCTAGCCATTATAGGTCACATGCAATGACATGGGAAGCTTACAATGGACCAGTAGAGCTCACCTGGGTGGTCGGCCGGTGGTGCGGGGCGGCGGCGGCTGGGTGAAGAACTCGGGCAAGGTAGAGCTCTAATGGTGGATCTTCAACCCGGGCTTCTTGGGTCCGGGCAAGGGCACAGATCGACTGCCCTTGATGCGGGGGAGCTTCCCAGGCAGGTGCCCGGCGGCGCGGGGCAGCGACGGCGCCGGGCGGAGGTGTGCGGCCAACCCAACAATGGTGCAACTCTAGGGCAGAGCCGTACGACGTCGATACTGCACCGCAGACCCTGGGACTTTGCAGGGATCTTCCTGGTGATCAGCAGAAGAGGGCCAGCATATTTGATCCGAGGTTGGATGGCCGGAAGGCACCTGCTCCCAGCTGCGGCCAAAACTTGGTTATTTGGCAATACTTGCTCTGACCAACAAGCTACTGCACCTGGGGCTTCAAAGCTGTGCATGGCAGACGCACTGGATGTCAGAAGAGTAATGGAGAGGGGCCGGGTGCACGAGGATTCAAAAGGATGATGCAGGGTGGCTTCCGGAACAACAAATAGGTTGATGAGCTCCACCCTGCCCCTCCCCCACTTGATCTTATAGTGCATGGCTTCCTCTCTCTCACATTTTTGAATTCGAACGAGAGGGAGGGGAGGGGATTTGGCATGTGCGGGCTTCTCTGCGTGAGAGGAGTAGGAGGAGGGGGCTACGGCTTTATCTCCTTGCTAGGTGGAGTTGTTGCAACCCACTTGATAGGTTTGTTGCACAATTGCTAGGTAGCCCCTCCACTTCTTTCCCACTTCACAAGAGCTCCCCACTGTAGCTCCAAATCGCAGCAAGGCCCCTCCACAAGCAAGCTTACGCGATTTAATCCATAAAATATTAGCATTATTGTGATTTTATTGCTCTTTCGACCGTATTTCGCGCTTTTCGAGGCGTATGGATCGCCGAAACGAAAAACATACTTCGCCACGTTGACCGGCTCGACGAGACCTTTCAAGTGATGATTTACTTTTTCGTGTTTCTGCCCGAATAGAAATCAGTTCTACTTTTTACTGTGTAAAATGCGGTTTGGCACATTTTTCGAGGCATGGGAGTCGTCAATCTGAAAAATAGCCTCCGCCACGACTTCCAGCTCGGCGAAACCTTTCGAGTGGTCAACTTGGTTTGTCGAGCTTAGATCTAGATACGTCGCAATTTAACCTTCTCTACAGTGAGGCTTACCGTCCGACACGCACTTCGATATCTTTGGGTCGTCGAACGTAAATTCCGACTGCTCCATTGTGCTCAGAATGGCGAGACCGATTAGATCGAGTATTCGAACTGTCGGATTTGGAATCCGAACAACGGATTTGGCCGACTTCTAAGTCGGAACGTCGGAAAGATTGGGGTTTACTATTCACTTAAAGTCATCCCCTTTTTACAGCTATATCTCTTTATACAGTTGTCGAAATCCACTGAAATCTTTATGAACTTGTTTTCTTTATTGATTTCAATTTTGAATTTCACAAATGTAACATCACTTATAACTTATAAGAAGTTTCGTCCCCGAAAGTTAAATACAACTAAGAATCAAACAAATGAGGAAAACGCTTGAGCATGTCTGACTCGCGCTCCCATGTGGCTTCGCGTTCCTTATGATTCTCCCATTGTACCTTGACATAGGGGATCGTTCTACTTCTGAGTTTCTTTTCATCACGCGCTAGGATCTTCAGGGGAGCTTCATCATAGCTCAGATCCTCGCGTAGCTGGACAGCTGTGGGGTTGATGACGTGCGAAGGATTCCTGGTATACTTGCGGAGCATAGAGACGTGGAACACATTGTGCACGTGGGCGAGACTAGGAGGAAGAGCTAGCTGATAAGCCACTGGACCAATGCGCTTGAGTATCTCGAAAGGGCCCACAAACCGGGGTCTTAGCTTGTTCCGAATCCCAAATCGCTTGATTCCTCTAGCTGGCGACACCTTTAGCAGGACATGGTCGCCAACCTGAAACTCTAAGTCACGGCGACGTTGGTCCACATAGCTCTTCTGTCTGCTCTGTGCGGTTAGCATTCGCTGTCTTGCCACTCGTGCCTTGGCTTCAGCATCATCCACTAACTCTGGCCCGACGATTCGGCGTTCACCAAAGTCGTCCCAGCAGATCGGGGATCGACATCGTCGCCCATAAAGTGCCTCGTAAGGCGCCATATCGATACTCGCCTGATAGCTGTTGTTATAGGCGAACTCCACCTGGGAAAGGTATCGATACCGGCCGTCTCCATAGTCCAATACGCAAGCCCGAAGCATGTCCTCCAGGGTCTGAATAACTCGCTCAGACTGCCCATCACTCTGCGGGTGGAAAGCAATACCGAAGTTCAGCTTCGTGCCCACAGACTGCTGCAGACTCTTCCAGAAATAAGACACAAAGCGAGTGTCCCGGTCCGAGACGATTGACACTGGCATGCCATGAAGCCGGACAATCTCGTCGATGTAGAGCTGAGCGAGTCGATCTTTGGTCCAAGTTGTATGGATTGGCAGAAAGTGAGCCGACTTGGTGAGTTGATCCACTATAACCCAGATGGTGTCATGTCCTCGCTGGGATCGAGGCAGACCAGTGACAAAGTCCATCGTGATCTGCTCCCACTTCCACACTGGCACAGGTAGTGGTTGCAGTTTCCCTGCTGGTCGCTGATGCTCAGTTTTCACCTGCTGGCACACCAGACACTGAGCCACATGCTTTGCCATGTCCGTCTTCATCCCAGACCACCAATAGTGCTGTTTCAAATCCCTGTACATTTTGGTTCCACCAGGATGTACTGTATACAGGGATTTGTGGGCCTCGGTAAAGATCTCCTTTCTCATAACTGGAACACACCAACGACCCTTGAATCGAATAGAGCCATCGGGATGCAACTGATAGTCCCTCAGTCTGTCCCAGAGAGATCAGCTCCCGTATCTTCTGGAATGAAGGATCCGGCTGCTGTCCCTCCTTTATGCGATCCAGCAGAGTGGGTTGTACCACCATCGCTAAAAGTCGAGCAGTCGACCCAGCTGGAACAACTTCCAATTCCAATCTCCGGAGCTCCTCTCGTAAGCGATCTTGCTTGGTGATCATCATAAGCCCAGCCGATACATGCTTTCAGCTCAGAGCATCAGCCACTACGTTAGCCCGACCAGGATGATATTGTATAGTCAGGTCGTAGTCCTTCAGGAGTTCGAGCCATTGTCTCTGCCTCAAGATTCCGACTGCGCCATTGTGCTCAGAATGGCGAGACCTATTAAATCGAGTATTCGAACTATCGGATTCGGATTCCGAACAACGGATTTGGCCGACTTCTTGTCGGAACGTCCGAAAGATCGAGGTTTACTATTCACTTAAGTCATTCCCTTTTTACGGCTGTTTCTCTTTATACAGTTGTCGAAACCCACTGAAATCTTTATGAACTTGTTTTCTTTATTGATTTCAATTTTGAATTTCACAAATGTTACAGGCGGTGAACGATTCACCTCTTTTATAGGGTTATTATGAACGCGGTGAATCGTTCACCGTCTTCACCGTCTTCTGGCCGCCATGCCTTCGTGGCGCTGATGTGGCAAAAGCAGGGTTAGTTTTACAAATATAAATTTGATAGGGTTATTTTTGCAAACTATAAAATTTTAGAGGGTTATTTTGAAAAAAAACTCCTGTCTTCACTTATAGAAAAATAATGTACCATTAAAATAGTTCTAGCGAGTCAAGTGCCTAGGAATAATAAAGAGTTTTAGGACTGGGGCCTACAATGATGCCACTTATAGAAGCTACAGTTGCAACTTTCAATACTATATATTATATATTTACTCATCTCCAACTTTTTTTTCCTTTGAACTTCATACGTATTTCCAAGTTTCTCCTTTGAAATTTGACTTTTATCAAGTCTTAGGAGCTGAGATCTAAAAGTAATGCCAAGTTTAAGAGGTAGAGCTCATCTTTTTCTATTGTTTAATTTCAGCCAGGTGATGTTACTCTTGGTTAGATTTGTCTTTAATTGAGTCTAGTTAAGTTTGATGTCACGCCCCGGGGCTCTTTGGTAAAACTTTTTGTAGGGAATACCATCGGAAAGCGTATGTATTTATAGGGCCGTCGCAACATAACATGACGAATAACGACAAATACTATAAAGAAGTACTAATACTGAAAACCAAACAAATCTTCCAGAAACTATTTAGTATAAATTCACAACTACTAAATGAGTGATACTAAATAACAGAAGGAGTCTTAAACGAAAGGGTAAAACTAAACTCAAAGATATTGCCACGGGGACATGTCTATCTAACCGCGCCCTCACGCACCATCCCGAACCTCACCTCTAATGTCACCTGTGGAAAATAGGGGGTGAGAAACATGTACGTATGTTTTCCAGTGGGTACCGCAACCTGCTGTAGGCAAGCTGTACTCATCGGTCAACAAAAAAGAGCAATAATATAAGTCTGACAAGTATGAACAATTATAACTGATACAATAGCAACAATAAAGGAGGAAAAGGGCTATGCGACTAAATGACAAAAATAGTACCGCTACTGTAACAAAAATAACCAACTATATGCATCAATTGGACAAACAGTCCAATATCCAAACGTAAATCTGAATAATGCCGTGTCGATTTGAAGACCTCAGGCAATGTCACACTTGTACTCAGTCACCGGGCATATATGCCCACTGTAAACTATATTGCATAGGGTTCACCCGTCGGATTGCGACCACTTTTCTGAAAAAGAACACCATCGCGGTGGCCAAACCGCTGATGTACGTGAAATACTCTATGAGCGGTGGCGATCGATGCTATATACTCAATAGCTAAGCCGTCAGCAAATAGCCGAGAGAAATAAATAGAAGGTCCACCAACCAATCAGGTCAAACAATGCCACTAAAGTAGTAGTATGACATTGACCAATCAGGTCAACTACCGTCATGTAATGAAATCAAGTGATAAAAAGTCTATTGGTCTATAACTCAAAGTAATCTACATGATATATCAATTGAAGTAGAGTACGTATAATAAGAGGTCAAGTGGTGCAAAAGATGTACACAACCATGGAGGAGAATAAGGGATAAAAGAAAGAAACCGAGTAGGTACCACTTACCGACTTCGGGTCAAAGCACTCACCTATAAACCAAATGCCTTAGTCCGTAACTCCACCAATGCCCCTAGGCGCCATGTGAACCAAGATATAAACACCGAATGTCAATATATACCGCTATGTGTCCACTATACCAACTGACATACCTATACCGTTCCAAAATGCACCACAACATGCTCGGAACATCAGTTTCACAATCCGACTTTCGAGACTAGACTAATCCCTGAGCCGACTGTACAAAAGTCCAAATGGCTCCCACATCAAATAGACAATAACCTGCAATATTTAGTCGCCAATAACATGAACCAGTGCGATCGGAACATCAGTTTCTTTAATCGATTTTCAAATCTCGCCGCAACCGTCACCTAATCCCTCAAGACCTCCAAAAACCCTTGGAGCGTCCCAAGACATGCCGTAGGTCCTCCTTAGACCACCCACTATGCCGAAACTCAACGAATTAGGTGCTCGGTCAGCCGCACGCAAGGTGCGCAACAACTAGGACCCTGACTCCAAAACTATGCCTTAACTGGTTCTAACCAAAGATTTAAGTATTCATCGGCACAGGCCTTATCCACTGTGCTGTATCGTACCAATAAGATATCGGCACGATATAGCCCCCGTGCCGATGGCACAGTTCAAAACCTTTTTTTCTTTAAATTATTAAGTAATTTTCTCAATAAGGTTCAAAATATTTGATAAAAATACATAATAAGCAATTAGAAAATTTTGTTGCTAAAGAAATTAAATATTTCATGCCATTATGTGTCGGCAGATATGTATTTTTTGTGATCGACACTCATCGGCACGGCTCGGCATGCACCTTGCCGTACCATGCCGGCAAGTTTTCGACACGACCTCGTGCCACGACACTTAAATCCTTGGTTCTAACGTATGCTGATTTTGGTGCAGGAACTAGCGGAAGACCACTTGCATATCATATTGCTGGTTTTGACTGGTGAGATCCCTCCAGAACACTTCTCATAAGTTTTGGAGTCCAAGCGCACAACCAGTGCACCGAAACGGCAGAGTTTTCGCCCCGACAAGTCTCAAAGTTGCCAATTTTGGCAATGGGACAACACACGATTACATGATAACTCTCGAAGTCATTTCCACTAGGAATGCAACTACAATAGAGCTCTGGCGAGCAACAAGTATGGTCATGCACTTCCAACTTAACGGTTAGGCCGAAAAGGTCCAATTCGGTATTTCAAACACTGTTTCGGTATCGGAATGCACGCACGATCTGTGTTCAGCCCAAAGATTGTCCCATTACTACATAGCTCCATAAATGTGACATGAACTCACAAATAATACCAACTATGCGATCGAAACATCGGTTCCCACTATCGATTTTTAATTTTCGTCGATATCTACGTAAGCTCGCCGAATAGCCATTTCAGCCCACTAAGGGACACAAACCACACTCTGTGTCTCGTAATCCCATCTGTTGTTTTGAAATGCACCAATTTTGGTGCCAGGGCAGGCGTTGTTTAGTGTAAAGCGAAAAGGGCTTCGGTGTTGAAAACATGCCATTTCAGGCTTCGGAAATACCGTTTTGGCATTGAAATCCACCATTACTTCTTCGTTGTCACCGGACACACCAGGCAATGAGGATTGACCAGCCAAGAAGGCTCAACAGTGACAAAAGGCAACCATGACGATGTTTCCGTGAATTTCAAATTGAAATTGCGTATTAACGGCCAATTTCGACGATTAATGCATCGTAATCCCTATTCGAGCTTCGAAACGATTCTAGACCTAGGACAAACGGTCCAATGGTCAAACATAGATAATTAATGCTACCTAAAGCAGCTAGTGTTGTACAATTGCTCTTAAGACCCTGCAATTTCTTATAATTACGTTATTACTATAGAATTTGAAGTTTAGTCTCGTTATCGATGCTTTCGTGACATGAAAGCCAACTAACAACACTAGTAGGTGGGTGGCGACATTCCGAACACCGTGCTTGTGATCCGGAGCATCAACGGCCTTTTCTTCATAATTAGGGCTGACACTAAGGCAAGCATAGGTACTAAAGAGATCGAGGGGGTACCATGTTTCCTCACCAGAGTATTGTTAGTGGCCGGAATGTCTAGAACGGGAAGCCTCGACCTAGATCAACCTCAGTCGCAACAACAGGGAGCACCAACAGCTTCGGGAGTTCTAGTGTGGCTAGCAGCGACCGGGGTTGGCCGGGAGGGGGCGCGGTCGGCTGGAGGGATTTTCAGGGAGGCTACGACTAGCGATGCAGCTTAGCTTTAGCAGAGATCCAATTGGATCTGGCCGCAAGCTCCAGCTAAATTCCGATTCGAGAAAGGCTCGGGGCAAAATGGCGGTGCCAAACGAGGGTGGCCAGAGGTGGGTGAACCGACCGCAGCGGTGAGGGTTGTGGCCAACCCGAGAGAGAGAGAGATAACCAAAGGAGAGAGTGAGAGATCTAGAGAGAGAGGGAGAAAGATCTCGGCCGGGCTCCCCGCTGGTCGGAAAGGGTCACCGGAGGCGGCAGGAGATGGGGCGACGACTGTGAGGTTGAACGGAGGGAGAGAGAGATATGGAGATAATTTTAGGATTTTTTATGTATTTTCTTTTATTTTTCTCTTTTATTGTAACAATTGTAGGGAAGTCCCTCCACTCTCTTTATGTGGCCATATCAATCCTCTCTTAGTCCTCTACGCACAGGAGTCCTCCGTTGTAAAATTTTTTCACTTTTCACACAAGAAATGATAACATTTTCACAGTCGGCTCCGTTTTTTCAATTTTTAAAAATTGCATTTTAGCCCCTCCGATCTACAGTTTCTTACTCAAAACTCACCCACATGTGTATTTTGCACAGTGGTACCTCCTATCAAAATTTCATACAATTCGGCACAAAATGTTGTGCTTTTTGCATAAAAACCCATTTTATCAGTTTTCTCTCTCGATCGTTTTTGTCTCCAAAGCATCACTTTATCGCACAAAACTGTACAAAAGCCCCTCTCATGACTTAAAGCACTGTCGGACCTCCGAAGTGGCCATTTTATTTCATTGAAAATTGTCCAATTAGATAGGAATGCCCCAACATTTCCGAAATTCATAATTAAAAATCTCGGTTTCTACATTTGAACTCTAGTTGTGCTTTACCTTTCTACTTTTCTGAACATTTAGACCAAACTATTGTTATTATCTTTTTGAATAATTAGAACCAGGAAAAGAGGGTTGTTTAGTTTGTTAAAAGGTAGTTCATGTTGGATAAATTATCTGATTGAGGTATCTAAACTGAGTAAACTGACCTTATTGTCCAAGTGCAATATCTACCTAGCATAAGATATGGTTAGTTGGGATATTTCGCATCCAAGTAATTCTGGATAATATAAGAATAAATTGCATACAGTACAAGGTGTATAGTATCTTCAGTTTATCTGTGAATCGATTACTGGATATTTTCTCTGTTCCTAACTCTGTTTCTCTTTGTAGCTCAAGTCTTCCCAGTCCACATCATCTGTTTGTTTTGTCCTTGCAATTTGATTTGTCCAGCTTTTGGCTTTGAATTATTTGTCTTATGTCTGATTTCAAAAGTTACAGCTCTTTTTGATACGTTATTATTGTCCTATGGCAGTGCTATGATTATGTGAGAAATAGTTTGGGCTAGATGTTAGAAAGTAATCCATATATATATATTTGTGCTTAGCTGCTTACTTTTTATCAGTATTTTTCTGCTTTCTAATGTGTATTGAGGTGTGATAACCATTGTAACCCAAGCATTCTTTTTCTGCTCTCTAATGTGTATGTTGGTGTGGTGAGGAAGAAAGTTGTTTTCAGATTTCAGTTTTTGTTTTCTGCCACATTCTTTTTCTGCTCTCTAATGTGTATGTTGGTGTGGTGAGGAAGAAAGTTGTTTTCAGATTTCAGTTTTTGTTTTCTGCCACAGAAGTCTGGAAAACTAAAACGGGTGTTGTTCCTAAAGTACGTAAAACTATGTCTGACAGAAAAGTATTCTACGTGAACCAAACACTTGGAGAACTCATTTTCAGTCTGGAAACTGTTTTTGGGCCTATTTTATGTGCAACCTCGCACCCCTCACAGATCAACCTCCCAGCAGACGATATAAAGAGGTCAAAATAATACTTGGGAAAAATCATGGTCATGGATATGCTTATCTGGTTGGTCTAAAAAGCAAAGCCCAAATGCTTTACCATATTAAGGAAGAAGAAAAAAATTTCCCTTGCACTTGATGAAGTATAAAATTTCTTTTGTTTTTCTGTAAGAATTCTACTTCTTGTTGAATATTTGATTGTTTTCTAAATGTGCTTTGATTGAGTTTCCTTATGTACATTTCTGTGTGTTGTCACCAATCTATAAACGGTCCATATGGATCATTGTAACTTTTGTTTTTGTTCCCTGTTACAAGCTGATTTGGTTGTTATCAGTATACAACAACCCCTACATAGTATGCTGAGCTGACTTGATTCTACATCCAGACAATCTTGGAAATGCATGTCTTACAAGTTTTTTCATGACGGGAGCCTGGGATCACACTATGCTTCATCAATCACTGAAAGCATATCAAAATGCTGTAAGATCATGTTCTTTCTGCCAATTTTTTTGGCTTCTGCAAATCATTTTAAAGAACGAAACCTGTGACTGACAATTTTTGTGTTGCAATCAGATCTTTTTTATTTGTGAAAGAAAATATTTCGTTAATAATTTGCGCTTAAAGGACGGTTTTCATTCAGGAGAAGGATGAAATGATGAAATCATATCCAGACCTTTATTTCAACAGTGCTACTGTAGGTGTTCAAAACCTTTTTTTTTTTTTTGCCCCTGCTATTTTAAGAGATTAGAACTACCTATTGTTGCAGTTGAGTATGTTTTTTCCCCTCTTGTTTCAGGCAAACAAGTATCTTGAAAATTATGGAAGGGCTCTTCATGGATTTGAAACTGCAGCTTTAAAGGATCCAGGCCTTGGTGCAGATGAGGAAGTTAAAAAGTTAGTAACTCTTCTAGACAAGCTAGAGGGTTCGATGAAGGTAACAAATACTTCTATGAAAACCGCATCCTTTGTATGATGCAGAAGGTTCACTAATCCTTGAGTACAAAACCATGCTCAATAAAGATTACTTTTTAGTGTTAAACATATAGTTACTGAGATAGCTAGCATAATCTTGCATAAATTGCCTGTAAATTTTTTCAATGAAAGTGTTTAAAACCTGGATTATCTTTCATTTCTCAAGGAATTCTTGCTTGCTTGAGTAGAGTATAATGAACTTTTCTTTCCTATGTGACTTCTTTTGTTTTTTCCCTCTCTTTTTCGTTGTTAATCAATCCTTCCCCAACGCAAACCCTCTTCTCTCTCTCTCTTGCATGTCGGAGAAAATGGAATAATGGAATATTTGGTTGTGGTATGACCAAGGGTAAGTAAAGAATTGCAAGTGACTGACACTTTTGTTGGGTCATTAGGTGTACACAAGGATTTAAGTACCTATCGCTAGGATTAAAGTACCGCTCCGTGCCGTACGGCATGGGGCGGTATATACCGTGCCCCCAAAATAGGGAACGGTACCGGGGGGGGGGGGGGGGGGGGGGGGGGGGTGTTGCCGTGATACCCCTGCAAATATCGCGCAAGATAGCGCGATATCCGTGCGGGTACTGCGGTTCGTGCCGCCCGTACCGCTCTTTTTTCTTTTGATTTTTTCTTTTTCTTTTTGTGCGAACCCCCCTGCCCCCTCTCCCCCTTCTTTGAGCTGCCTATATCTTTTTTTCTATTTTTTTTATGGTTTTTTTTGTGGGTTTTTTTCTTTTGGAGGGTTTTTTTCTTGTGGTTTTTTTTTGGTGGGCTTTTGTGTCACCATACGGTTTTTTTTCTTTCGTTGTTTTTTTTTCTTTTGGTGGGTCTTTGTGCCCTCCACCTGATTTTTTTTTTTTGTGGTCACGTCCCAAGGTCCATTTGTAAAGCCTTTTTAGAAACAGGGTCAATTTGAAAACAGAGTCAACAAAAAATGTCCCAATTTTTTTTTTTTATAATCTTTCCCTTGGGCCTGACAAACCTGCCACAAATATAGGAATTCTTGTGTACATACGTACAGAGTCTCCCCTGTGTTTACACGGCGTACCACATAATACAATATGACAATCACCAATCTCAACTAACAGAGGAAACATCAATCACAATGCAGATGCCCAAAACAGCTAAACAATCCTTAGAAACATGATGCATAATATGCTCTACAACGTCCTTGCCGAAGATGATGCAAATGCACAGATTATCAAACATTACTATTTTTTGAGAGTATTTCCCACTCAGAAATTTTATTTTAAAATTTAAGAATACAATAAAAACCAAAAATTCTTTTTAAAATAGTATTTTCCACACGGAAACATAATCTTTAAAAAACTAGCTACCATGAGGGGTAGAAATTATTTTTGTCATAAAACCAGATCAAACACCATATATTTATTAATCCAAAATCTTATTAATCAATCAAACAATCAGAGATAAACTGAACCACCAAATAATATCTAAATTATTTAGCAAATAGTTTAAAGGTCAAGAAGTGAAAAATAAACCATAGCAATGACTGGATAATACTCGGGACCACTAGGCTCACTAGCTATGTCGACACCTCATGTACCGTCCCGACCGTCACCTCCCACGACATCTAAAACTGGGGGAGAAACCAACTAGGGTCTCCTAGTGGGTATCGCAAGCCGACGAAGGTGACTTGTACTCACTGGCAACTGAAAGAAAAACAAAGGTCCGAGATACTATAATAGCTACAATAAAAAATCATATATGAAAAGAGAGTAACAAATGCACAACTACTGCTATTGTAAACTGAAAGTATACATTAACCGGACTGATAGTCCAATATATACCTAATCAACCATCGTGTTGGTCAAAAGATTGAGGCAATGTCACATCCTGCTCAACCTGGCATATAACCCTAGCAGGGGCCACATAGGACTCACGGGTCGGAAATACGACCACTTTTTCGAAATAGAAAAGAAGTGTTCTTTTCCTTCATTTTGAAATTATTACAAATATCAATTAACTGAGCGTTTGGATTATTGGAGTTATCATGTCATTAGTCGGATCGACTTCAATATCATAATTGCTCTAGTGAATAACTAAATAAAATAGATGGATGGGAGATAGGAAAGAAAGGGAATAATCATAAATAAAATATCTATCTTTCAGAGGTTCACTAAAAATTTGACTGTTGGCGGGTCTCTTTGTATGTGTTGTCCGGAAAGAGGAGGACTTAATGATTATTCGTTCGCCGGAACCAAAAGTGAAAATTGTTGTGGATAGGGATCCTATAAAAACGTCTTTCGAGGAATGGGCCAGACCCGGCTATTTCTCAAGAACAATAGCTAAGGGCCCTGATACTACCACTTGGATCTAGAATCTACATGCTGATGCTCACGATTTCGATAGATCACGAAATCTTGGTGATCTTCTCTATCTAATGAATGAGTAGTTCGTTTGGAATTCGTCTGCCCCGCACCCACCTCCGAGTATATGATTCAATAGGAATCACACAAGGGTAGATTGATAGAAACTTCTGGTAAAATACCCACTAGTACCCCAACAGATAAAGTACATTACATAGTCCGTTTTAGGGATTGGCGACTTACCCATTCAGTGACTTTGGCACTGGACGTTACCAAAATGGGTACTATCGGGTCGGGTGAATTAGAGAATAGACAGACATCTGTTGGCATTCCAACCTTTCTTCTCCTTTCAGGGCCTATTCGAAAGAGAATCCAGTACCTCCTGGTCGTGAATATCTGAATAGGATAAACCGGCCTCCATGGATATCTTTGCTTCGGAACAAAACAATTAGAATGAGGCTCGGTCAACTGGAATGTGTATGATGCATATGGGAGATCTTCTCTACAATTAGAATGAGGCTCGGTCAACTGGAATGTGTATGATGCATATGGGAGATCTTCTCGTTGAGAAGATCCATCGACCTGAGACAGAGAAAGAGAAGGGTCTATCTATTTTCTTTACTTATTCTATCTATTTTCTTTAGTTATTCAGTTAAACCCGCATCTTCAATCTTGTGGCGGATAGCGGGAATCGAACCCGCATCTTCTCCTTGGCAAAGAGAAATTTTACCATTCGACCATATCCGCATTTTCTTCCTTCCTGATACGCACATATATGTCCACATATATATGACATATATCATATATGCGGCTGGATCATATTTGTGCAGGGCCAGATACTCTTCCTCAGCCAGGCTTGGGCAGAATAGCAGAGCAAGCACAAGTATTATTAGTAGCATAGCAAAAATGCGTTCCTCGTCATTAATATGTTTGCTCGCGATAATTGTGGCCTATCGAGAGAATCGATGACTGCATCAAAGATGCACTGCTAGTACATTATCTGAGAATTCTTAATTGAAAGGATTATCTCGGATCTACGCCTCTCCCTGAAAAGGAAGTGATCCAGCCGCACCTTCCAGTACGGCTACCTTGTTACGACTTCACTCCAGTCACTAGCCCCGCCTTCGGCACCCCCCTCCTTGCGGTTAAGGTAACGACTTCGGGCATGGCCAACTCCCATAGTGTGACGGGCGGTGTGTACAAGGCCCGGGAACGAATAGGCCCTATGGATCCTATATCTATCTATATGAAGAAGAAATGATGTAAGGAAGGGTACTCTTATTTGTACAAATGGTACTTCGAACTTGGAACGAGCATGAAGAAATTAACGATACTTCTTTATCTTTTGAGTTGTTCTGCCGGATCGGTCGCTCAAGATCTTTGGTCTTCACCGGACCTGATGAAAAAAATTGGATCACTTCTTATGGATTCGTTGAGAATGATTCTGATCTAGTTCATGTCCTATTAGAAGTAGAAGGCGCTCCGGTGGGATCCTCACGGCAGATACCGTCAATTGCTTCTTCTCCGAGAAAAGAAGTTCACAACCCGTGGGCCTTCTACCTCCACGCGGCATTGCTCCGTCAGGCTTTCGCCCATTGCGGAAAATTCCCCACTGCTGCCTCCCGTAGGAGTCTGGTCAGTGTCTCAGTCCCAGTGTGGCTGATCATCCTCTCGGACCAGCTATTGATCATTGCCTTGGCAAGCTATTGCCTCAACAACTAGCTAATCAGGCGCGAGCCCCTCCTCGGGCGGTTCCAATTGGAATTTTGAGTCAATTGAGGAGTATGCCTATTTATTTTTGGTTCTAGGACCAGTAGTTCTTGGGATCGACTCAGCTCTCTCAAATTGTTTCTCATTATTAAGAAAAGGTAACAAAGATAAAATACGAGCTTGTTTTATAGCAATAGTAATTAATCGTTGTTGTTTCAAGGTCAATCTATTCACTCGTCTAGATAATAATTCTTATGTATCTGAATGCGAATATTTATTCGTTTTTCTTCGTAAACAATCTTCTTATTTATGATTAACATCTTCTGGAACCTTTCTTGTGCGAATACAGTTCTATGGAAAAATAGAACATCTTATAGTAGTGTACCGTAACTATTTTCAGAAAACTTTATGGTTTTTTACGGATCCTTTCATGCATTATGTTCGATATCAAGGAAAAGCAATTCTGGCTTCAAAAGGGACTCATCTTTTGATGAAGAAGTGGAAATGTTACCTTGCCAATCTCTGGCAATATTATTTTTATTTTTGGTCTCAACCACACAGGATTCATATAAACCATATAAACCAATTATTAAAAGACTGTAAGTTGTTTTCTCAAAATCTGGCTCTGTTTGGGTTCTGCGTAGCGGCCCAAACAGATATACCAATAGGGATGAGGTAAGGCTTATTAATTCCAGAACTACGAAAGTAAGAGGTCAGAAATCTTGGTATCCAAAGGCTCCTAAAAGACATTCCAATTTTGCTCCTAGGATTGAAGAAAAGATTATACGGAAGACTATCAAGACTTCCTAATTATCTACACTACCTACACTAACGTAGGGTCTACTGACTCTGTCTGGAATTAGATTGGATAGGCTGATGGGAAATCAATTTAGGAGAGAGGACTGAAGATACTTTGTATCCATACTTACGAGCGACTCCGAGTAACACTACTGCGGTGGCCAAATCATTGGTGTACGTGAAATGCACGCGAGCTATGACGATCGATGCAATATGATCAATAGTCAACCATCGGCAAGTAGTCGACAAGAAATCCACAATAGGAAAGTACCAACCAATCAGGTCATCCAATCTCACAGATATGCCATACCGACCAAGCAGGTCAAACAAATCATATAATAATGCTCAAATAAGTACCGCTCTATTACTAAATCATGATGAATATAAGTAAGATAAAAGTAGAACAAACAAAACATGAAGTGGTGATCAAGTGCTCAACATGTAAGGTGTGTATAATTAAGTAGAAAGGGAAGGGGAGAGAATGTCACTGAGTTAGCATCACTGTACCGACTTCGGATCGAAGTATTCACCTGAAATCAGACGAGGCACCTAACTCCCAAGGTGCTTCTGATCATCGACAGGACCTACAAAAGATTCACGGAGTCAAGGATTAAACTCTACATGACTCAAAGTCACAAATCACACAATCCCAAAATCATCGAGAAACCGACTCCTTTAATCGAGTCCCGAACCTCGCCGAAATTTTCGATAACTCACTTGAACAATTTCGAAACTCACGAAGTGCCCCGGAAGGTACCAATGTATACCGTGAACCACTCGCTGACCCGAAACACATCAATTTAGGTGTCCGGGCAGGAAACATGCGACCAACATTAACAAATATATTTAACGATAATAATGTCATAACGGGCTCTTGAAAAATGTTGATTTCGGCTCTGAAACCCTTCGCCGCCCACCCGCTATCTCCGGACACCTGAGACCAAGGATTTATGTATCTATCGGCACGGCCCATATCCGCCGTGCTGTATCGTGCCAACAAGACACCGGTACGATACAGCCTCCGTGTCGATGGCACAGTTCAAAACCCTTTTTTCTTTAAATTACTAAGTAATTTTCTCAATAAAGTTCAAAATATTTGATAAAGATACATAATAAACAATTAGAAAATTTTGTTGCTAAAGAAAATAAATATTCCATGCCATTATGTGTTGGCACACATGTATTTTTTGTGACCGACACTCATCGGCACGGCTCGGCACCCACCGTGCCGACAAGTTTTCGGCACGACCCTGTGTCACGATACTTAAATCCTTGCCTGAGACAGCAAGGGCAACCAGCCAACAAGGCTCGTCGATGATTACGGGGCATTCACGTTGATCGAAATGTGAACCCCGCTCCGAAAACAACATTAAATCGGCGGTTTTGTCGATTAACGCACCGAAACCGAAATTACGCTTTGCGAGGGCCAGCGAACCTTGGACGACCAGTCCAGAGGTCACATACTGTGGGTTCACGCTGCCCAAGGCAGCCCACAGGGCCTAATTGTATAAAAGTCCCTAACTACATATATAATTTGCACAATTATAATATTAAAATAGAGTTTATGGCCCGTTACCGAAAACCGTGCGCTTTGGAAGCTAACCAGCGACACAGGCTGATAGGTCTTGATGTGCTGAAGCCTATGCTCGCTGTCTGGAGAACGAACGGTGGCCGAGGAGCGTGCTGGGGCTACTTGAACCTTAGTTTCTAATGTCACCGGGAGCAACGCTGTCAAAACTAACACACAGCGTCAAATAGATTGCCGTAAAAGGGAGCACGGTGACCTACAGGACCTCAGGAAGGTCGTGCTCACCTGCTGGAAGGTGGTCGGCAACAGGGATGGCCAGAAAAGGTAGCTTGGCCAAAAACTGGCCCGAGCTCGGGCAGATCTAGAACATGGAGCAAGAAATACTGTTCCAGCTGCTTGGAAGCGTGCGCAGCTGCCGGGGGAGGGTGTTCCCGACGACGAGGAAGGACCGGCAGAGTCGGTGGCTGGCAACGGGCGATAGTGGCGGTGGTGCTGGAGAAGCCGCGGCCAACCCTTGTCGCCTACAAATTCAAGGTTGGATCTCGACAAGGGGTGGCCGGGGATTGACGGGGTGGCCCGGGGTGGTCCTTCGGTGCCCTAAGGCGATGGTAGAGGCGGCAAGAAGCGGCGGCGGCGACTGGCTTAGAGGTGTGGCCCGATCTGCACCAGATTTGGGCTAGCAACTTGTCACTGCAGAGCTGGCGCCATGGCGGCGCAGGGCTGGTTAGGGAGGAGTCGCGCCGGAGCCCAGGGACGCTGGCGGCGTGGGTCAGGGGTAGTGTGGCCGAGGGTGGAGTCCTTAGATCACCTTGGCTAAGAGAGAGATGGAGAGGGAGTTGATGGTCGACTTTTCGGCTACCGGGGAGATCGCCGCAGGGTGGGGATCGGTGATGACGATGTGAGAGAGGCCCTGTGGCAGCTGGGTCGCGAGAGGGAGAGGAGTTGTACGGGGTCAAGAAAACCCTAGCTATGGATATGTAGTCTCCGATAAAATCGCGCGTAGACCCCTCTAAACTATGTATTTAAAACTTAGTCCCTAACAGCGCATGTAATACGCACAATTGCACCTCCAATTACAGTTTCATGCAAAACAATATATGAAATGTCACATTTTTGCCATAAAAACCAATTTTACATTTTGGCCATTTTTCTTCATGTTTTTTTGTGATTTTGCCTCGCAGAATCCAGAAACGGTTCTCACCACCGCTTCCAACACTGTCAGACCAATAGAGTAGCGATTTTATTCCATTAAAAACGATCCCCGATTCGCGAAATTAGCCTTCTCTCTCTCGATCCCCAATTTGAATACAGTTTTAAAAATTCAAATTTCAAATTGAATTCAAATCCATCAAATTCAAAATTATAGTTATTACAATTTTTATGGTTTTTTTATGGTTTTTTTTTGTGGGTCTTTGTGCCCCCAGTCGGTTATTTTTCTTCTTTTGGTGGTTTTTTTTCTTTTGAATATTTCTAATTTGTAAAGCTTCTTTTTTGAAGAAGTGTAAAATTAGGCAACTTTTTATCGATAGTTTTTAAAAAGTTTGAAATTAGATCTACTTAGTTTAATTATTATATGGTCAAACTTTTAATTGTTTTGGATAGATCTAGTATTTTATATGAGATTTGCGACAAAATTATTTTTAACCTTGAAAATTCTATTTTTGGATTTAGAAGATTGAAAATATTGATAAAATTAAAAGTTAAATTAAATCAATTGATATTTAAATTTGATTAGAAGAATGTACTTGTGAATTTTATTATTGTATTTTAATTTCTATTCTTTATGAGATATAGTTGTTCTTTACATATAAAAAAAAACTTATCACTATATTAATTGATGAGTATAGCAAACTATATATAGCCAATATTCATAATTATTTGATTAAACCTTTCAAAATAATATTATAAGAGTATATTGAGAACAAAAAATTTTAAAAAAAATCATAGCAAAGCATGCCAGTAGGAGGTCATGCGTATATATCAGCACACAAGCGTGCCATGTGTCGGAACGGAGGCATGCTTATGCCGTACCGTGCCAGGAACCATCGGCATGCCCTCGTGCCATGGCGCTTTAATTCTTGACCCATAGGCACGGGCCGTATCCACCGTGCTATTTTGTGCCAACAAGATACCGGCACGATACAATTCCCGTGCCGATGGCACAGCTGAAAATCCTCTTTTCTTTAAATTACTAAGTAATTTTCTTAATAAAGTTCAAAAGATTTGATAAAGATACATAATAAGCAATTAGAAAATTTTATTGCTAAAGAAAATAAATATTTCATACCATTATGTGTTGGCACACATGTATTTTTTGTGACCGGCACACATCGGCACGACCCGACACGCATCGTGCGATACCGTGCCGACAAGTTTTCGGTACGACTCCGTGCCATGGCACTTAAATCCTTGGGTGTATGGTACTAAGTTGTTGCTTACTTCTAGTTTTTCTCCCTCTTTTTATCATTCTTAATCCCTAATTGTCTTAATTCCTCTTTTATTGAATGATAGGGTTGGTGTTGATACCTGAGGAATACAACACCTCTGTCTACCAAGGATTTAAATACCTATTGACACAAACTGTATTCATCGTGCCGTATCGTGCCAACAAGATACCGACACGATATAGCCACCGTGCCGTTGACACAGCTCAAAACCCTATTTTCTTTCAATTACTAAGTAATTTTCTTAATAAAGTTCAAAAGATTTGATAAAAATAGATAATAAGAAATTAGAAAATTTTGTTGCTAAAGAAAATAAATATTTCATGTCATTATGTGTTAGCACCTGGCAATATCATATATGGAAATCAATTCTAGGATGATAATTTCAAATAATAATATTTAATGTTTACAAAACATGTCATGGTTTCCAAATACATCCATCTTCAACTATTCTAAGTTTAGTTACAAATTTCATCTTTCCAAAATAATTCGATTACGTATGCTATCCAAAATACAAAATGGTTTAACTATCTCGGGAAGAACTATCTATCACGGGTCCTCACTCCTCGTCATGCTCCAGCTTGCCTGACTGTCTCGCCCCGGTGTCGCAACGGAAGCCCCCCAGAAGCGCTAACAGATTCGCCGTATGCATAGGATTACTCCCGCACATATGAAGTGTGCACGATTAATGCAAACAAAGTGAAAAATTAAGTAAAAACCGGAGATGAAATGGTATTAGAGATACTATAAACAATACATTACATATTACAAGTTCAACTATTCTTTACATTCTGTTTTCATATACAAAACATAACATCGGGCTGGCTCTATCAATCCTCCAGGGACGGCGACGCTATCTACCTCGCAAGTTCCTTGCCGGACTCGCTGGTGGATGATGAGGGCTTTGGTAAAGAAATCACAACGAGGGTGTGAGAACTATCAAAATAGTTTCCAGTGTGTTCAATCGCCAACATAGACGACCTACGCCACTAGGTCAACACGAGCATAGATAGTAAGAAACAGCTAAATAGCAGCAAAGTAATTGAAATGAAAAATATAGATGTGATCAAGGATTTAAGTGTTGTAGCATGGGGTCGTGTCGAAAACTTGCCAGCACAGTACGATACGACACGACACGTGCCGAGCAGTGCCAATGAGTGCCGGTCACAAAAAATATATGTGTGTCGACACATAATGGCGTGAAATATTTATTTTCTTTAGCAACAAAACTTTCTGATTACTTATTATGTATCTTTATCAAATTTTTTAAACTTTATTAAGAAAATTACTTAGTAATTTAAAGAAAAGAGGGTTTTCAGCTGTACCATTGGCACGGGGGTTGTATCGTGTCGGTATCTTGTTGGCACGATACGGCACGGTGGATACGGACCATGCCGATGGATACTTAAATTCTTGGATGCAAGGATTTAAGTGCTGTGGCACGGGGTCGTGCCGAAAACTTGCCGGTACGGTACGGCCAAAGAATAAAGTATCCATCTGTGCCTTACGGCACAGAGCGATACGTATCGTACCACCAATTAGGTAGCACGGTACAGGGTAGGTTTCTCTTGGCCCTTCTTGTGCCGCGATACTCTCTGAGTATCGAACGAGATAGAGCGATACCCAGAGAGTATCATGGTACGTGCCGTTGCGTGCCCACACAGGCACATTGTCTTTAATATTTTTTTTTATTTCGACCTTTTGTATTTTTTGATTTTTTGCATAGACCTTTATCCCTCTCATCTATTTTATTTTTTCACTTCTACCTTTTTTTCTATTCTGCGCTTTCTTTTTTTTCCTCTTACATCTCTTACTCTATTTTTTTCCTTTTTATTTTTTTCTTCCCCTTTTTCTCATAATTTTTTTTTTTAAAAAAATTTCTTTCAATCTCTTATTATTTTTTGATCACTTCGATCTTAAAAGAAAAAAGTAAAGAAATAGTAAAATCGAAGATCTACTTATTAGGTAAGTAAAAAAATTTACAACTTAAATTTCCTTTCCATACATTTAGAATATATTTAACTTGTAAAATTTTTTTTGTAAAGAAATATAAAATTATACAATTTTTTATTAACAATTTACAAAAATTTAAAAATATATCCACTTGATTTAATCATTATATGGTCCATCTTTAATTTTTTTTTACAGATTTAGTATTTTGTGCGAGATTTAAGATATTCTTAACTTTGAAAATTTTATTATTAGATTTAGAAATATAAGAATTATAATAAAATCGAAAACTAAATAGAAGCAATTAATATTTAAATTTGCTTAATGTATATGTCATATGGTTTAGTATTAAATTTTCATAAATAAATTGCACAAATTTTCTTATTTAAATTTAATAAAAAATAATTTTATTGGATGAACTTGCAAATTTTTCATAAATTTTTTTTAAAAAATAACTTTCTCGGATTTATATTTTATAATTTTTAAAATTCTAAAAAATAAAAGATAAATAAAAAAAAATTAAAAGTTAATTAATTTTTATTATTCATAGTATGGTTTATTATTACATTTTCATGGACAGTTTTTATAATTTTTTTAAAATTTTTAAAAAATAAATTTCTTTAATTTTTCATAAATATTTTATAAAAATTTAAAAATGAAAAGAAACTATCAGTGTACTTGGGGTTTTATTCTAGTTTAGTCTAGTCATCATATGATTTTTCATCGAATCAATACGAATGGATCTTGCAAATTTTTATAAAAATTTAAAGAAAAAATAATTTTCTCTATGAACTGTAGTTATATTTAGCTTCACCTATAAAGAAGGCTACTACTATATTAAACTATTAACTAGGAAGTTAGTAAGCTATTATTGACATTAGATCAAGACAAATCAATACATAGCCAAAATTTATAAATATTACTCTAAAACTTTTAAAATAACATTCTAAAATCTTATTGGACTGAAAAAACTAAACTAAAATCGTGCCAAAGTGTGCCACTAGGAGGTTGTGCGTGCCGACGGGCACGCAAACGTGCCATTTGTCGACACACAAGCGTGCCTGTGTCGTATCGTGCCAGGCAACGGCCGGCACACCCCCGTGCCACGGCACTTTAATCCTTGGGTACGACACGATGTGTGCCGGGCTGTGCCGATGAATGTCGGTCATAAAAAATACATGTGTGCCGACACATAATGGCATAAATATTTATTTTCTTTAGGAACAAAATTTTCTAATTGCTTATTATGTATTTTTATCAAATATTTTGAATTTTATTGAGAAAATTACTTAGTAATTTTTTTATTAAAAGAAGGGTTTTGAACTGTGCAATCGGCACGGGGGCTGTATCGTGCCGGTATTTTGTTGGCATGATACGGTACGGTGGATACGGCCCGTGCCGATGGATACTTAATTCCTTGCTTGGATGCGATAATACTATTATGCCTCTACAAGAATGAAATCTATTATTGGTCAACAGATTTAGTAATTTATCCATCAACTGTGTTAATCGACTTTATTAATATTGCCCAATCGCGACGACTGGCTCTGGGTCCGGTTAAGCTTGCGCCATGCCTGTCAAGTCTCTGGTACTGCATGAACCCGCAAAGGTGCCCAACTAAATCGACTTGAATACATGCCAGCTATTGGGCAACACCTTCGGCGACCCTGCTCGTTGGGGCGTGACCACCCTACGTGAGTAACACAAGTAGCTGAGCGCCATTTGGCTCTTGTAGGCTATGGTCACATGTCATGATCAATTAGATCTCATAATACTTTTGTTGTCTCTTTACAATTTTGAGTTCCCAGTTTTTTGAATTTCCTTCTATATCTCATGCATATACAACAGTGTAGTAATATAACCATTATCTCACAGTAATCAGAGCAGTACTAAATCATGCATGGAATATAAATAAGAAATGTGACATAGAGGAAGGTCACCAATTTTGGAGTAATATCACCCAGCGAAAAATTACTGAACTTGCTATACAACAACCCTATGCTCCTGTAACCAGTACAAAACCTAAACAGATAAAGTTTATATATATATATATATATATATATATATATATATATATCGGAAGGAAAATACTAAGTGTACACCCTATTTGGGATGAACATCTTACACCCCACCCATCCAAGGGTGGAGTGAATTCCACCCATCACTTCGAAGTGATGGGTGGGTGGAGAAGCCTCCACCCTTGGATGGGTTGAGTATAAGATGTACACCCACTTTTGAGTGTACATGTAGCATTGCCCGTATTAGAATCCACCCTTACAACTTCCCACACCCAAGGTTCCCAATTATTACACTAAACCAATCTTTTTAAAGAACTATTCAAAACCCCCATATCTATCACTACAATAGTTCGATCCTTACCTCTACTTTGCAAAATCCGAGTCGAAGCTTTAGAGTTTTCCTCCCTGAGATCTCTTGTTGCTGCCTCGGGCTCGGCTCAACTCCCAGCTTCAGAGGGCTCTGAGAATGTGGACTCAGCAGGCTTGAGGGTGGAAAAGGAGAAAAATAGGAAGAAGAAAAAGGAGAAGAATAAGAAGAAGATGTCTGCGAGAGAAAGATTGGAAAATTTCTCAGTGCAATCAGAGTAAAAATTTCTCGGGGGGGGGGGGGGGTGCGCTTATTTAGATGTAACAATTTAATTTAAACCCCTATAAAATATAAAATTTGCAGTATACAAAACATTCTGAGCCAATCGAGAATTTTTGGGTGCCCAGAGCATGTATCAGGTGCCCAGTAGAAACTTTTCCGGGCTCACCTAGTAAATTTCGGATTGCCCAAACCCCTTTCCGAAATGTTTCGGGCTCCCAAAAGATTTTTTCAATCGCCCGAATATTTAATTGGAATAGTACCCGAGCTCTCGGGTTGAGTGTGCGAGAGAAGTTTCGGGCGCTCGATTTATAGACCAAAAACTTTTAGGCGTCCACATGATCATTCAGACTAACGATTTAAGTGCCGTGGTATGGGATCGTGCCGAAAACTTGCCGGGGCACAGTACGGCACAGTGCGTGCCGAGCGGTGCCGATGAGTGCCGGTCACAAAAAATACATATATGCTGACACATAATGGAATGAAATATTTATTTTCTTTAGTAGCAAAATTTTTTAATTGCTTATTATATATCTTTATCAATTTTTTTGAACTTTATTGAGAAAATTACTTAGTAATTTAAAGAAAAGACGGTTTTCTACTGTGTCATCGGTACGGGGGCTGTATCGTGCCGGTATCTTGTTAACACGATGTGGCACGGTGGATACGGACCATGCCGATGGATACTTAAATCCTTGATTCGGACATCCGAAATTAAGTTAGTCCGAATTCAACTAAGTCAGTTCCAACTTCCATACAGATTTCGGGCACCTGAAACATTCTTTCTGGTGTTCGAAAATGCACTGAACTCGAGTTTCAGTACTTTAAAGCTTCCAGTTTTCATTTTTGCGTGCAATTCTCTTTAAACTCAAACCAACTTAGCGTGATATTTCCCAGCTCCTCACAATCGACCTACAGAACTATTTCACACTGAAACTCGGGTTAAGCCCATTAGAAGAATAGTAGGGTGAGAAACTATAAAATTTTTCAGTGGGCATAGCATGTCGTCGAGGGCAAGCCATCCCCAACTAGGTCAACAAGGAGTAATGATGATGTGGGTATGTAAAAAACTAATAAGAAATGGTATGTATCATATGCCAGAGTAAGTGATATCTACAACTAGTGTCAATGTGCAGCATACAAGATTTTACTCCTGCATCAGCTAGTATACTATGTCACCAATCTGACCCACTTCTCTACCTTGTTTAGGAAGAGACGCGGGCAGTTCATACTCAGCACCTTGTCTAGGAAAAGACTCGAACTAGTAGGTTAATTCTCAATTGCCCTGTTTAGGAGAAGATCCATACTAATAGGTCGAGTACGACTACTCTTTCCGAAGAGCTCACCTTACCATGGAGTGACCAAACCACCAAGGCGGCGAAGGGGAGCATAGCAGTTTTCGGCGAATCATCATGCTCATGATCAGTGTGATAGTAGCTGGGAATTAAGTACCGCGGCACGGGGCGACACATACCGTGGCGCCTAATATAGGGGCATGGTATAGGGGGGATCTCTCAAGACCCCCGTCTCGACGATACCCTGTGGGTATCGTGCGAGACAGTTCGATACCCACAAGGGTATTGCGGCACTATGTTGTGCCGAACCCTTTTTTTTTTTGTGCGCCTCTACTCTCTGCACCTCTTCTTTCTGTGCCGTGAATTTTTTTGTGGGCAGTTTCTTTTAGTGATTTTTTTTTTTTTCTTTTCGTGGTTTTTTTCTGTGGGTTTTTTTATTTTTCTTTTCTTTCAGTGCCCTTTCTCTCTTTTTTTATGCCGTTCGTGTTTTTTTTTTTTTACTTTTTTTTTTTTTTCTTTTGGTGGGCCTTTGTACACCCTACCTAGTTTTTTTTTTTTGTGGTTTCTTTTCTTTTTTGGATAGATCTTGAATTTTATATGAGATTTGCAACAAAATATTTTAAATTTTGAAAATTTTACTTTTAGATTTAGAAGATCGAAAATACTGAAAATATTAAAAGCTAAATTAAATCAATTGATACTTAAATTTGTTTGATTTATTTGTCATATAATTTATTGCTAAATTTTTATAAATAGATCTAATCATTTTTCTTAAAAAATTTAATAAAAAATAATCTTTTTCAAATGTTTAATAAATATTTTTAAAAGATTCAAATGGAAAGGAAATATCGAAGCAATTGTGGTCCTATTATAATTAATCTAATTATCGTGCGGTCCCTCGTCGAATCAATATGGATCAATTTTCCAAATGTTCATTAAAATTTTGAAAAAAAATGATTCTCTAATTTTGTATTTTATAATTTTTTTTAAATTCCAAGAAAAGAAAGATAAAATCAACATAATTTGATAAGTTAATCAATTCTCACAATTTTTCTAAAAATAAAAAATATATATTTTCTTCAAAATTTTAATAAATATTTAAAAAAAAAATAAAAAATAAAAAAATTATCGGTGTAATTGTGATTTTATTATGGTTGCTCTAATCATCATATCCTCTTCGAATCAATATATTGATCTTGAAAATTTTTGAGAAAAAATATAATTTTCAATGTGGAACTAAGCAGCCATCTTTCTGTAAAGAAGTAAATTTAAAAAATTATTCTACTTGTGAATTTTATTATTGTATTTTAATATTTATTCTCTATGAAGTATAGTTGTTATTTATATAGGAAAAAGCTTACCGCTATAATTGGTAAGTATAGTAAGTTATATATAACAAATATTTATAATTATTTGATTAAACCTTTCAAAATAACATTATAAAAACTTATTGGGAACAAAAAAAAAAAAATCATGCTAGAGCGTGCCACTAGCAGGTTATGCGTATCCATCGGTGCCACGTGTCGGCACGGAAGCGTGCCTGTGCCGTACCTTGCCAGAAAACCATCGGCACGCCTCCATGCCACGGCACTTTAATCCTTGGATAGTAGTAGTACACTACATTGCCTCAAGCATCGGTCTATGCTAATCCGCATGCTACTGCTACTTTGTCCATAATGTTCCTCTGGTCAACTTTAACCAACTAGCATGCTCGTATTACTACCACAACAATGTCACAGCAAATAAATGATATAAGCTTGCCATCAACTTATGAGCAAGGATTAAAGTACCATGGCACGGGGGTGTGCCGACCGTTGCCTGACACGATACGGCACAGGCACGCTTGCGTGCCGATACATGGCACGCTTACGTGCCGACGGGCACGCACAACCTCCTAGTGGCACGCTTTGGTTCGGTCTTATTTTAGTTTTTTTTGTCCAATAAGGCTTTAGAATATTATTTTAAAAATTTTGGAGTAATATTTATAAAGTTTGGCTACGTATTGATTTGTTTTGATCTAATGTCAATAATAACTTACTAACTTCTAGTTAATAGCTTAATATAGTAGTAGTCTTCTTTATAGATGAAGTTAAATCCAACTGCAGCTCATAGAGAAAATTATTTTTTCTTTAAATTTTTATAAAAATTTGCAAAATCTATTCCGTATTGATTCGATGAAAGATCATATGATGATTAAACTAAACTAGAATGATACCCCAAATGCACTGATAGTTTCTTTTCATTTTTAAATTTTTATAAAATATTTATGAAAAATTAAAGAAATTTATTTTTTCTAAAAATTTTAAAAAAATTATAAAATTTGTCCATGAAACTTTTAATTTTTTTTTGATTTATCTTTTATTTTTTAGAATTTTAAAAATTATAAAATATAAATTCGAGAAAATTATTTTTTTAAAAATTTTTATGAAATATTTGCAAGTTCATCCAAGAAAATTAATTTTTCTTAAATTTAAATAAGAAAACTTGTGTAATTTATTTATGAAAATTTAACACTAAACCATATGACATATACATTAAGTAAATTTAAATATCAATTGCTTCTATTTAGTTTTTGATTTTATTAGAATTCTTGTATTTCTAAATCTAATAATAAAATTTTCAAAGTTAAGAATGTCTTAAATCTCACATAAAATACTAAATTCGTATAAAAAAATTAAAAATGGACCATATAATGATTAAATCAAGTGGATATATTTTCAGATTTTTTTAAATTGTTAATAAAAATTTGTATAATTTCATATTTCTTTACAAAAGAAACTTTGCAAGTTAAATATATTCTAAATGTATGGAAAAAAATTTAAGTTGTACATTTTTTGACTTACCTAATAAGTAGATTTTCGATTTTACTATTTCTTTTAAATCGAAGTGATCAAAAAATAATAAGAGATTGAAAGGAAAAAATTTTAAAAAAAATTATGAGAAAAAAGGGAAGAAAAAATAGAAAGAAAAAAAATAGAGTAAGAGATGTGAGAGGAAAGAAAAGAAAGTACAGAATAAAAGAAAAGGTAGAAGTGAAAAGAAGAAAATAGATAAGAGAGGGATAAAGGTCTATGCAAGAAACCAAATAATACAAAAGGTCGAAGTAAAAAAAAAAAAAATTAAAAACAGTGTGTCTGTGTGGGCACGCAGCGGCACGTACTGTGATACTCTCTGGGTATCGCCCTGCCTCGTTCGATACTCAAAGGGTATCGTGGTACAGGAGGGCCAAGAAAAATCCCCTCTGTACCGTGTCACCTAATTGGTGGCACGATACGTATCGCTCCGTGCTGTAAGGTACGGATGGATACTTAATTCCTTGCTTATGAGTATGAAGGAACTTAAGTAACAAATACACAAAGGCTACAATAGTTCATAACAAACAAGGAACTTAAGGAACAAATACACAAAGGCTACAATAGTTCATAACAAAGAAGGAACTTAAGGAACAAATGCACAAATTCTATGTGAATGGATGTGCCGGTTGGTGGTCTTTTCTATTGTTGTCATTGTTGGTTAGTTCATTATATGCCCAGGTTTGATGCAGAACACCTTCTTCAAAAAAACAAAGAAGCAACAATTTTTTTTTTAAAAATTGCTATTTTAGTTTTTGTACTTTGTTGCCGAACAAATCCTGTAGAGTACAGACTGAAGCAATAAGCCATCTTCCTGCTTACTCTGTTTTGTAGAATTGGTGTTTAAAAAAGCCAAAAGAAAAGCAACAATATGAAGCAAGGCCCTACGATTGTGCTTAGTCTTCATTCTCCAAAGTATACTTACATAAAGAATGTTATATCTCCTTTCTTGTGAATTTCTTTTTTGTAAATGAGTTAGATTAAGATAGAAATGAACCAAGAATCTGCAAGCACGGTTTGTATTTTTAGAGTTGCCTTAGAATTGTCCATAAATAATTATGCAGGAGCAGGTCCGAAGTAAGCGGTTAACATCACTCCTGTCATCCTTGGCTGAAGTTAATTGTAAGTGTCCACTTTTTGGTACTACTTGAGCATTTTGAAGCTGTATACTTTGGTCAGTTCATTTAATTGTTCAACTATTTATTACATTATTTGCCTTACTAGTGAAGTCATCGCACAAGAAATCCACCATAAATGTCCTTTCAGAAGGGTTGAATAAAGCGGTAGCTGTTGTGGGAAAAGTGCTTCTCTTCATAAAGCATGACAATATAGCACCATTGTGAGTCTTGCCATATTTGTATAAAATTTACGCACTGACTTTTCTGAATGTGCCGTCAACAATCTCTTATGGATGATCTGCATTTTATTTGCAATCTGAACTGTTTCTGGACCTAGACAAATTAGAGATTTGTGGGTCAACTGTATTGTCTATTTGAATACATTTAATATTAATTCTTTCAGTATCTTTCTTGCTACATTGTATCATATTTTAGTGCTACCTTATATCATATTTTAGGTGGTGATTTTGGCTTCTTTTAAAAGTCCTTGTTACTGAAATTTCATTTCATTTTAATTTGAGTCACCTTGTTCTCCTGCTGCATACAATTCTGCCATTGTAGAATAGCACTTCAATAAAATAAAAGATTAAACCATCAGTCTATCAATTTCAGATCTAAGTAACTTGGTTCTTCTGTGCTGTATCATTTCAATAGATTCAGTAAATCTGCATGTATTTTAGATCCTTGCAAATATGGAACATATGATAGGTTTTTTGTCTTCAGCAACTTATTCTGCATTTTATTTATTTTGCATTTGAAGACCATTTCAGTTTTTTAAAAGGTTAGGATAAGAAACAGAAGAAATACATAATTCCTCTGGTATGGTATATCGTGATCAGCTAGTGTCTTGTCATCTTATTGAGTCACAATGGTCCACACATTTTCCTAAACAAATGCCTATGCATCTTAGATGACATTTCCTATGTTCGTCATTTTACAGGTATTATTTGACATGTGATTTGGACCAGTCTTGTTTCATTCTATCGGTATATGGATTGCACAGTGGAGCGGTAAGTATTGCTCAACGTTATTTTTGACATTTTGGTGAATAATTCTTTTCTCATGTGTAGGTGGAAAAAAATCTCTTAGACCCTTTTTTTAGTAATAGCTTTTTGGTTGCCATTATTGAAATTTAATGACTGATTTCCTTGGTTGATAACTACCATAATTAAAATGTTAATGACTAGGTTCTCTAAATTTACTTTTCAAATAATTTTCACTCTTTGGGTTTTAGGGTTTAGGGTTAATTTTTCAAGGCTGCACTTCTTTCTGTAGGATTTGTTATTTATATTACAGTTCCATTAGCAAGTTACAAGAACAAAAAGGACATTTAGAAGAATTAAACAAAAGCAAATCTAGAACTAATGAAGTAAGGTCTCGTTTGGTATTGTTGCCATTTTTCAGCTTTTAAAAAAAATTCTACATGGTTGGATGTGCCGGCGGATGGACTTCCTACACTTTTCGTCAATGGTTAGCTTGCAATGCAACTGGTCAGGTGCAAGAAGGCATCTTTAAAAAAACATGGAAGTGAAAAAAGTAACTGCTATGTTATTGGTTTTGTTGCCAAACAAACCTCAGATGTGCTGATTGCAAGCACTCCACCATTGACCCACGCACTGAATGAGTTTACGTTATTAAAAAAAAAAGGCAAAAAAATGAAGTGATACCAAACAAGGCCGAAAGAAATAGATTTTAGGACAATGTGAAGTTATTTTTATTTGTAGAAATTCCTCATAGAAATAATTTAAACAAAAGCAAAACACTTTAAGGCCTAGTTTAGTAATGCTGTGACGATGGCAAAAAGACATTTTGAAAAGGTGTTGCAGCAAAGGCAGTGGTAAATAATCATTGTAGCTAAAGTAGGTCATTATTCAGTAAAACAATCTTATCACAGTTCTTTCACAGATTTTGCCATCAGGTTTTTATGGATAATTCTAAGTGTTGTGCTAGAGTTAAATATCTATAATAAAAATGTATAATGCCAATCCAATGTTGCTAAAGATGGACGATGCAAAACTTCTGTCTTAAAGGCAATTGTAATGCAAGCCTATATGCATAACACATGAAATAGGCAATTCAAGAATTGCTATTAAATTTTGAAAATGCATGAGCCGTGAAAATGAAGCTTCAAATCCCGCTAATAGACTAGTTTAAGAATTGAAATGACTCAATAAGACAGAGGATGTGAGATTATACTGGGGGTTCCCTCAACATCTGTCACAATGTGCTCAAACTATTGAATCTGATCAAAATGCCTCAATCAATTATTTGCGGCCCCTCTTAATAGCCACTTAGTTAGACCTTGGCTACAAAAATTAGGTCTAGTACGATTTCAGGGTTTAGCGTTTGGACTTGGATTACTAGATAAAGGTCGGATAAGGATTTGAGGTTGAGGAGAATGAAAGATGAAAAGAGGAATAGGAAAGAGGAAAGGATCTCCCTTGATGATCTCACTGTGTAGACCAGAGTAGGAAAAGAGAAAGCCAGCTGTGATCTTGGCAGCAGAGTAGGATTGGTTAATGTGATGCTGATGCTTCTTAAATGGAATCCACACGTGGTGCAAGCTTCGGGATGCATATCGAGAGAGAGAAAGCCTAATCATTGACTGTTCGAATGGACTGGGCCTGCTAGTGGGTCCTGTTGAAATTGTCCTCTTTCTTTGAATTTTTTGCGGGCTTTATCATCAATCCAAATATGGAAATATGAGTCTAAGGAAAAAAAAAGGACAATCTGGACTCACTCCAGACCAGGATTATTGCACGAAGGAAGGTTCGGGCAAAAAGCTTCAATTTAATTTTTAGAAAATCTTCAAAATGTTATACAAATGAAGAAGTTGTGAGGCTTATGTATAAATCTTAAGCCTTATCCAGTCTAATGGCTTTAAGATTTCATCTTATCAAAAAAAAAAAAAAACCCTATTGAATCTAACTAAAGCCAGAAAAATGGAGAGGTTGACTAATCCTTGTTTTACCAACAAATAATCCGGACTAACTAACAAATATGAATAAGAATAACTGAATCCTCATGTAACCACCTAAAGAGAAAATTATATGTAAGAAGCTTAAAGATAAAATCTCTTTCAAACAAACTTAAGGATAGATCAAGCTTGATTTCTGGTCTTGCCTTCGTTGATAAACATCTCTGATCCAAAGGCTAGGAATATGTCTACACTTCAGCACATATGCTTGGTACCCATCAGCCCTGCATCAATGATTCTCCTGTTTGGATCCCAACCTTAGTCTGTTTCATTTTTTTAATAATTGTTTCCATAACTTCCATTCCTTTTTAAGTTGATCCTATGTCCTTTGTCATAATATCTTTAGATCACATTTTTGAAGTTGCAGCCCAAATTACTCCACCTAGCTTTATTAGAGTGAGTTCCTGAATGGTTCCCTAATTCATTTTCAAGCATAAACCATAGATAATATGACTAATATTGTTTTACCACGGTGCCTTACTTCTTTGCTCACTCTTCCCATCCTTCTTTATAGCCACTTATACTTGGCCATAATTGATCACCTATCAAAGATATACTCTACAATATTGATAAGAAAATACAAATGCAAAGCCACTATTTTGACCAAATCAAGATAATAATAGTTTTACATTTATATGAAGGATAGTAATGCTTCCTTGTATTTTAGCTATAAACAAAGTTTTTCCATCTGCGGCTTTAACTAATGTAAATATTAAGTAAATATATAAAGAATAAATTATAATAGTTAGTTATTAGTGATTTGTTATTCCTAAACTCTATAACGAAAGCTTTAATTTTTCAAGTGGAGCACTTTCAAGTTTTGGGTTTTGACTAAAAGTTTATAAAGGTGTTTATAGCTGTGTTTTCTATTTTTTGATTTAGATCAACCTATGTTTACAAGTAATTTTTATTAGGTTAAATTATATCCATAGTCTTTCAAATATTTGGTGGGCAACATTTTGGTCTCAAGCTTTCTAAATTTCTGGTTCTAACTTTCTAAATTGTTGTAATTAAGTCCCATCGTTAGTTAAAGTTGACTGACGGGTGGCATGATGATGTGGCAGAGACGTGGCATCCTATTTATTGCCGCATCATCACCCACAACCATTATGATGACATGGCATTCCAATCACTGCCACATCATCGCCGCATCACTAGGACGGAGGGAAGAGAGGAAGTTCTTGTTTGCACTTGGTGCATCAAATCATCCATGCACCACAAGTAAAATATTTTTGATGCATGATTGCATGAGAAATAATTGTCTTGAGTTGACAATTTTTCATATGTTGGTCTTTTTGATGCTAAAGATCACATTCAATGTATTTTGTTATGGTTTGACGACCTCTTTGATTTTATTTTCTTTTCTTATAGTGCTTTGTTGATCTGGTCACCTGACGAAAGAAAATTTTCTCCATTATCTTTTTCCTCCTTCCTAGTGATGTGATGGTGATGTGATTGTGCTAACATGCCACATCATCATGTTGGTTGTGATTGGTGATATGGCAATAACTAAGATGCCACGTCACTACCACTTCAGCCACACCTCGTCATTCAATCAACTTTTTTAAAAAACTGAACTTAAATTGTAACAATTCAAGAGGTTTTAAGCCAGAATTTATAGCGAAGTAGAGGGCTGAAGTCCTACCCTCTTCATTGTTTGAGGACTACTATTCTCATCTATTTACTATCGTGAGAACTGAAGCATCAGTCATCTCCATGAGAATTAGTAATGAAACAAAATAATTACATTCTTGGGAACAAAAAAAATTTAGTAGATCAAGATCAAAAGGAGCAGAAATTTCACTTTTCTTTTGCACTATAAGTTTGAATTTTGGTGGAAAATACATTCTGCTTTCATTGATAAAACTACTGATAGCTGAGATTGATCTTCGATAACTATTTTGGATTGTATTGACGCTCTTGCCTCTTGGAGGAATCAACTCTTCAGGAAATCAAGAAGCAAACAATTATCAGAATAGAACAGTGGATGTTTATAACTGTAACCGAAGATTTGAAAGAAAAAAAAAAAACTTCTAGAAGGAGAGAAGAAAATTGTCAACAGTAGGTAGTCAACAATGCAACTCAGATCTCAATCAGTTTGCAGACAACCTAACTTCAAGTGGTGATGTTGGGAGAGGCGATCTTGAAGCTTCTTGTTTTGTACAAAAAGGGGCGACAAGGGTTTGTCATTTAGAAATTGGGAGAAGGGATAAGTTGTTGGCCTATTATACTTTGTAATTATGGTTTACATGGGGTAATTTGGTCATCAAACTACTTTATTTAAGGTAGAACGCAGTGTCAATAGAAGTAGCAATGGCATCAGGTCAGGTGAATGGTTTTAGTCTTAGTTATGGACTCAGACAAGAATGAGAAAAAGCATACTGGAAGAAAGGTAGCATACAAATAGGCTACCTCTGGAACTTTGTTTTATCCTTAGGGTTTTGTCCTCCCTCTGCCTTTACAAATCCTTCTACCCTATATTTAAAGGCTACTATGGAGTTTGAATTTCATATATTTCTCTATCAAATTTTTGCATACATTAAGGGATTATATTGCTACCTACCATTAGTATGATACCATTTTACATTGTATATCCTTGAAAATAATTGATTTTTTATTTCCATGTAAACCAAGTTTTATTTCTTGTTGATAATAAACATTTATGAATTTAAAGCTCTCTTGTCATAGATCAAGGAAGGTGATCGTGTTACTTTGGTGGACCCTTTTTACCGTGTGATGAATTTTGCGTGGAAAGGCAAGGTACATCTTGAGGATTTTATTACCCAATGTCATTCTTCTTTTTTTTAATATCGTTAAAATGCACGTAGATGATCCACAAGTTCATACTTCTCTGAAGGAACATTTCTCTTGTTATCATCACATGTATCAGTCTCATGAAAAAAAAAGAAAGTACCATATACACTCGAAGGTTACAGCAACTAGGATTAGGAAGTTCACTCTAATTTTGTGAGAAATTTAGCAAATGATGCCTAACAATTATACATCATTTTGGAGCAGATTTTCTACTAGTTTATTGCTTCTGTCAGAATGGGAAGCGGGCTATAGATTAATTGTTTTTGGCTTAAAAGGGCATCTACATTCATGAAGTATGTTTTGGTGAGCAAGTTCTCGAGTGCCATGTATATGCCTACAATTAATGGCTTTCAAGTTGGAACGAGAATTTATTTTTGTGGGGTAGTCCATTTAGGAAGATGCCAAATTTCTTGATGCAAATATAAAATAGGAAATTGGACACGTCAGAATTCTCAAGAGTAAGCAAAATTTATGAAGAAAAATGTGGAAGCATTATGAGCAGCATTTTTGGACCGTAAAGTCTCATTTTTTCCTTTAGGTTAAGAAATTGTCTTTAGAAGAGCTGTCTATGCTGATAGCAAGGATTTAAGTACCCATCGGCACGGGTCATTAAGTACCCATCGGCACGGGTCATATCCACCATGCCAACAGAATACCGGTATGATACAACTTCCGTGCCAATGACACAGCTCAAAACCCTCTTTTCGTTAAAGTACTAAGTAATTTTCTCAGTAAAATTTAAAAGATTTTATAGAGATACATAATAGGCAATTAGAAAAATTTGTTGCTAAAGAAAATAAATATTTCATGCCATTATGTATAGGCACACATGTATTTTTTGTAACCTGCACTCATCAACCCGCCCGGCACACATTGTGTCGTACTGTGTCAGCAAGTTTTCGGCATAACCTCGTGCCACGGCATTTAAATCCTTGGTTGATAGTATATTAACATATATATAGGTTAACATCCAACATATAGAAGCTCTCATCTAAAGAATTAGAAAAATATTATGATATATATTCAAGCCCATTCCATTAGTTTAGGATGTTGGATTAACATATCGTATTAAAACACTTCCTAAATGCTTCACATTTCGCTTCCTCTTTTGCATTTGGGGTGATCATACAATTAGCCAGAATGACATTTTCCATTAGACAGAAGGTAACCAGTAGGCAAAGGCAAGCGTATCATCGATTGGTACTGTGGAGTTGTGATGGCAGATTGTTTCAGTCAAAGAAAATAACTTCTGCCACATTTGACTGTTAAAACTTAAAGAACTGTTGAAAATTGTATCTATGTACGAGTCTTGGTTTGGAAGAAACTTTAAAAAAAGCCAAACAATTGAAGGTAAATCTTTTGTTATTGTTCAATTCATGACAAATTCTATCAGCTAGGGAACAAAGGGATAAAGTTCTAGTTCTTTTCTTTTTTCTTCTAGGGTTGGTTGATTAGGATGGCTAAAATATAGAGATTCGTTGCATGGCTCCACTTTTAGATGGTTTTCTGGTGCTTTGTGCAGATACTTGGGCACCATAGCTAGGGCAAATTAAAGTTGGAAAGCAAGGATTTAAGTGCCATAGCATGGGTTCATGCCAAGCACTTGTTGGCATGGTATGGTATGGTACGTGTCGTGTTGTCAACGTGCCGTATCGTGCCAATGTGTGTTGTTGACAAGTTTACCTGTGTGCCAACACACTTCAACGTGGAATATTTAATTTTTTTAGTACTTGTATATTCTAATTGCTTTTAGTATATATTCTTTATGAAATCTTTTGTAGAGTAGAGCTTCTTGTCACAGACTTATGCTTTTGACTCGCAAAAGCCTGTGCGGCGTCCGCCTTCCTCCTCGAAGATGGACAAGTTTGTCTCGATCTGGCTAGTTCGGACCTATTTGTCCTTAAATAAAGTTGCAAGAAAAAGAGAGAAACTTTTGCGAAAATTGCAAATTATATTACTTAGAGAAATATGGTACAATATTCTGGGAGTTTGGGGCTTGGGAAAGACCTAAGACTCCTTACTATTTATAGACCTATTTCCATTATTACAAATAAAGATCCACTATTTATTATTTCTAGAGAATCTAAAGAACTGAGTGACTTTTAGGCTGCCGCCTATGGCTCCTCAATTTACTGCCTACATTTAATCTTAGAAATTTTTGAGTTGCCCATGACATTCAACTCTCTAAGGTTGTAATGCTTCGGTTCGCATACGTTGTGATGCTTCAGCTCGTATAGTAGTTTTTGGAAGGATCCAAAATTATGCCCTTTTGAGTTTGTGTCACTACCAAGGGCAGACGGGGGATAGATTTCACGATGCACGTGACATTTTGTACTCTTGTGAATGAGAAGGTCTTTGTTCTCATAACTCGTTTACAATGATAGAGAGTTCAAATCAATGATCCATACTATTAAACATGATCTCTATTACTTTTGAATTACCTAGAAACCAAATATCATGATTTTTTTAAAAATTACAGTCAAATCTATTAAGTGAATATAAAATGAATAGTTAAAATCGAACAACTTTCTAAAAGTAGAAGATTCTTTGGTTCAATAGCAGAGCTATTGATTTGGATCTAAATAGTGAATAGAATTTTTTATCAAAAGCTTCAGTTGACTCCGATTGTACTACACCGTTAAATGAAAAAAAAATAATGGCCCATGCTAGTTGTTAAAATTGTTAATTATTAGGCATTTTGATCATCAGATGTGACACCCTAGGATTTGAAATAGTTATATATATAAGATATAGTAGGGCTAAATTTCTTAATCCGACTATAGCATTTCCTGTGGTGGCTAGGCCCAAGAGGTTAAGAGGGTTGAGCGAGCCTAAGACTAAAGTAGTTCTAGGATAGGTAATCCTCCGCAGGGGGGGGGGGGGAAGGGGACACCCTTAGGATTTATGGAAGTCCTAGATATAAAGTGTAGTAGGGCTAAACCTCTTAACCCGATTATAGCATTTTGGATAGTGGCTAGACCGAAAATGTTGAAAGGGTTGAGTGAGCCTGGGGCTAGAGTAATTTTAGGATAGGTAACCTCTTGGGAAGCGGGGCGTCACATAAGGTTAATGATGCCAAAAATTATGAATTTTGATTTTTTTAGAAAAATTTCCGAGGGCTCACCAAGGATTTAAAATAGTCCTAGATATAAAGTATAGTAGAGCTAAACCTGTTAATCGGGTTATAATATTTTGAGCCGTGGCTAGGCCGGAGATGTTAAGAGCGTTGAACGAGCCCTAGGGCTAGATTTGTTCTAGGATGGGTGACCCTCCGGAAAGCAAAGCGTCACATTAGGTAAAGATGATGCCAAAAATTATAAATTTTGGTTTTTTTAAAAAAATTTTGGGGGCTTACCAAAGATTTAGAATAGTTCTTCTGGATACAAGGTATAGCAGGGCTAAACCTCTTAACTAGGTTATAACATTTTGGGCGGTGGCTACGCTGAAGATGTTTAGTGGGTTGAGCAAGCCTAAGGTGGATGATGCCAAAAATTATGAATTTTGGTTTTTTTAAAAAAACTCCCAGAGAGTCACCCAGGATTTAGAATAGCCCTAGATAGAAAGGATAGTAGGGCTAAACCTCCTAATCGGGTTGTAGTATTTTCGGCAGTGGTTAGGCCAAAGATGTTAAGAGGGTTGAGCGAGCCTAAAGCTAGAATAGTTCTAAAATGGGTGACTCTATGAGAAGCAGGGTGTCACATAAGGTAGATGATGCCAAAAATTATGAATTTTGGTTGTTTAAAAAGGTTTAAATAATCTAAATTATGTTTAACAGTATAGATTATTAGTTCGAAAGCTCTATCATTGAAAGGGACTGATTAGTGTAAATCATAATAGTAGTTGGACTCATCTTTGTACTTTATTAATATAATTATTTTCTAATTTTGAGTAATGCGGGTTTTGAGCTGTGCCATTGACACGAGGGTCGTATTATGCCAATGCCTTACCTGATGGAAGGCTTGCTAACCGGAAGGCCCCGAAATTGTGGGCATTTAATTTATTGTTGGACTGTATTATGCTATATTGTAGATTTATCAGCTCTTGCACTTATGTGTCTCTTGAGATTTACTAGGAAACTGATCTCACAAGTCTGCTGGATGTTTTCATGTAGCGGACGCCTTAGTGAGTTGATGTAGAACCAGTTTTTAATTCCCAGTTAAGTATTAGTAGGTCAGGACAAATCTAGCACTATATGCATAGAACTGATGAATTGTATTTGACTCGTCTAGCATTAAACCAAACGCGGTAATGTAGGATCAGTAGTAATCTTACTTAAAAATCTCATATATTCGGTTATGTCGAAATAATCTGTAATACTAAATAATGCGAACCAAACGCGCCCTTAATTTAGTTGATTTGAGATGTAATTCTTTAATTTTAAAATTTTAATGTGCTGTTTATCTTTTTCATATTTAGTTTGTATATTTATTTTTTTTGATTTTTTTTTTTCGTAAAGCAGAGCTACGAATTCAGATCGATACGGGTGGATTTTGCGGAACAAATTTTTGTTAATGAAAAACCGCCAGCTCCTCATCATTCTGTACGGGCTACACTTCGTTTACAGAATAAGTCATGAAATTTCTCTGCAACAGATATGCTGTATTTCATTTTTGTTGTAATATATGTACGAAATCTGTACTCAGGGACAGGTCATGTATGATCGATCCTCAACATGTTGAATCTATCTTGCTAATCACGACACCGGAGTTGGTATAATTACTTCCAATGTGCAGTGCCTTTCTCCTTTTATCTTTTTTTTTTTTTTTTTTTTCAAATTAACATGTCTGACAACCAAGATATGTTAAACTCTGGAAAAAAAAAAAAAAAAAAAAAAAAGGTTTGGGGCAATCAAGTCGACAAAATGTTGTTGTTGTGATTCTTTCTTTTTGTCCGGTTCTATCGGGTTGATGTGTGAGCGGCCATCTGATAAACATATTTTTGTGAATTCCACAATACTGAACTTGTGAAAAGATTAATTGCAATTTTCAAAAAGGGAAAGTAACTGAGAACGTTGATCATCTAACTGAAATCATCATTTACTAAGTCTGAATTGTAATCAATGGATAAAAAGCCTTAAAAACTTGTTCCTTAACCTAAGGCCTCACAATTCGTGGATCGCTTGATGAAAAATTAATTGGGTGCTTGTAAGCAAGGTAATTTAGCTGAGTGCAACTTCATTGAGTAGTGCTTCGATAAGATCTTGTTGAGATAATTTGGTAAAGCTGTTCAAAACAACTCTCGCTCAAATTTTATGGTTTCATTTAATTTGGAAGATTTTTTTTATCAACATCTCAATAATTTCAGGTTGCATGGAAAAGAGACAATGATTGAAATTATAAGAATTATAAATCTTAATACTACCGATTAGATTTAAATATTCTGAGTTAGTGGTCCTAGTCGGGCGAATTATTAATGCTAGTGTGGTGGGATAAGAATTATGATTAAAAATATAAGAATTAGAGATTTTAATATTAATAACTATGTTTAAATCGATGCTTTAGATCTAATGAATAATGAATTTTATTATCATATACTAAATTTAGCGGGGGCTCAACGAGCAAAAAGTGAGGCCCTCACCGTAATGTTAGTTTGTAATTTAGTTTACTGGCCTTGCATAGACTCTGGAATACATCCGGTACAAAAAGGAAAACTAGCATAGCCAACGAGTACTGTCCTCAAGTAACATTGACGTTAGCTACTAAAGCCAACTTTCCTCAGCATGTATCAACAACTTCAAAGCCGTAAATAAGTTGGGCTGAAATTGCTAGGAGCAGACCCGAGGGATTTTCGTGGCTGTTTGGCTGCTTTTGGCTGCTTTATATTTGCTTGCGCCGAACTCAAGGTTGACCGCTGACTGCATCCGGTTGTCGACCAGTTTCGGTTTTCGACAACCAGTTTCGGATCAAACGATCAGGTTGAGAAAAAAAAATCTGCTCAACCGGGTTATTTATAATCAAACATGAGATTAAGTTCAAACAGCAAGTCCAGCCTAGGAAAGCCGAACCGATTCTCGAACAGGAATTTGAAAAAGCGTCATAAAATGGACTCGGCCTAAAGAGCCAAATCAACTTGTTTTGCTTGGGATGAAACTAGTTACAGGATTTGGGAGTCGGTTACAAGGATTAGAACTACTTCTAGAAAATGCATAAAAATTACACTAGAAAAACTATAGAGAAAAGCTATAAATTTAGACTAGAAAAGTAGTATATGCATAAAATTGAAACAAAAAGGAAATAACAGTGGTCAGCTGACTTCCAAAGTTATAGGACCCTTTTCTAGAGGAAGATTCATCTATTTATACTAGTGCGGATCTCTCTTGAAAATGTTTGCCATTTAAGGGTGGTTTGGTTGGATGTATAAAAATAATATAGTTGAAAATACGTGCAGCTGCAAATGTTGCAGTTGTAACTACACTTATTCTGTTTGGTTCTATACAGTTGCAACTACTGTAATTACATTTATTCTGTTTGGTAAGTTAAAATTGATATTTGTATTTGTATATTCTATTACTTCGTTAGAGAGGTTAGATTGCCTTCCCTATATTTATTATTATTTTTTTAGAAGACATTTTTTTTAACAATATTATTTTTTTTATCAGCGCTGTTTTTTGTAATGGCATTTTTTTTTTTTTTTGTAACGGTGTTGTTCTTTTTAATGGTATTTTTTGTTTTGAACGGTGTTATCTTTTTTTTGAATGATATTTTTTATGAGTTATTTTTTTTTAACAGCATTGTTTTTTTTTTTTTTTTTTTTTTTTTTTTTTTTTTTAACAACGTTGTTGCTTTCTTTTAGCGGCGTTATTTTTTTTTGAGTGGTAAGATTTTTTAAAAAATTTTAAATGGCGTTATTTAAAAAAAAAAAAAATTGAGCGGTGGTGTTATTATTATTTTTTAAACAGGTGAGCCTATGCAGATGCAACTACAGCAGTTGTGCCTAACTACATCGAACCAAACAAAAAATTTATGGTTGCATGCATTCGCTGCAACAGTTGGAAATGCATGCAACCAAACAGCCCCTTAGAGTAATGGCGTATAATTCGGCCAAGTTTTTTTCCTAAAATCACTCGCCACTTTGGGCAATGGCCTGATTCTTGGCCGCGTGTGATACCCTAGTAGTCCAACATCGGAAGGAAATGGGGTTGTGATTGGGTTTATAAAGGACATGGACACTAGTAATAATAATTGGGCTCAAACATTTTGACTATGTGGTTTAGATCCAACGAGTTATTATTACTAGTGGGCCGGATCGTGACAGATTACATTTGGTATCAGAGCCAATCACCAGCTGGAAGTGTGCGATGAGTCTCGATTAAGCCACGGTCTGAAGGACAAGGAGACAGGTTATGTCAGGATCTGAATGACAAGGCTAGCGAGACAAGTCTCACATCGCCTGGTAATTTTGGATTGTGTGTGTGTTTAGATTGATTAGGACGTCAAGTCTAAATGGGGGGAGTTTGTGACACCCCAATAGTCTCACATCGGATGGGAATGGAGTTGTGATTGGGTTTATAAGAGACGTGGACACTAGTAATAATAACTGGATTTAAATATTTTAGACATGTGGTTTAGGCCCAACGAGTTATTATTGCTAGTGGGCCGGGTCGTGACACTGCGACTGGTGGAGTGTGTTTGGATCAGGATCACATCGGCCACGAACTCCACGCCATGTGCTTTCGCCCGCTTGATCTCAGGTGTTATTCGCCTAGTCCGCTCGGTTTCGATCCTTAATTCTTGTCGGTTCCTAAATCAGTTGACCGATACCACGTTTAGTTTCAGCCGATTCACGCTTATGCCTCATTCGGTTTTAGGCATTTTTCCTCGGCTTATTACATACCTCTTTCGCTTTTGTCTGAGTTGATTGACTCAATTGACTGACTTTTTACCACGCGGCATGCCATCTTTTGATTTGGCTGAACCAGTCAATCATGTTGACCGTACCTCCTTCCACGTGGCAATTTTCTCGGTTTCAACAATGCCCTCTCGGTAATCGTCTAAAATGACATTTAGTCGATTGACGGTGTGTTTGATTAACGATCAACACGTGTAACCCCTCAATCCTACGGTCGCTGATTTTTTTCTCTTTTGCCCTAATCAGATCTTTTCATTGTAAATGTCGTTGTACTAGAGAATAGCAAACGGCGGCAAACCCTTCTTCTTCTCGATAAGCATTCTATTCTTTTCTCATTCTTAGATGCCTCATCTTCTCTCACAAACAACCATTTTTATCTTCTTTCTTTCCATTCGAAAAAATTGAACTCCCTTTTCTTCGCAAACGTCCTCTATTCTTTCTTCAATGCTTTACCTTCTTCGCTGGCGCTGCCTTACGTTACTCCATTTTCTTCAAACATCAGCATCGATTTTCATCTCCTTCGTCTATTAGAAGAGAATCCACTGCATTTTCTTCTAGGCCCCTCCTTCATCGAGGATCCGGATGAGAAAACCTTCCCTTTTTTTACCGACGTCATCCCCTTGACGGCTAACATCGTCTATTTGAGTTTGTGGACTTCCACTAAAACCACAGAGAAGAATCTTCATACGTGGCCCACGGTTTCAAATGCTTACATACAATGGCTCGACCGAGTTCAGGCCGCTTATGGAGATTTGTGGAAGGAAATGGGGATATTCAATGCAATTCAGCTTTCCCGTAACCCATACCAAGCCGATCATTTACTCCTTGCCTCGGCTTTATGTTTATGGTCACCTCGGTCGAATACTTTTTTTTTTTTTTTATCTCCTTGGCTCTATATTTTTGATTACTCAACATAACTACTATTACTAGTCTCCGGCCCCATGGTGTCGTCCTCTCTTCGACTTTCACTACCGAAGGTACGGACAAATTCACTTCTCTCCTAAATCCGAAGACGGACTTAGCCTATACCAAGTTTTTTAAATTATTTGCGGGTCAAGGACAGGGCCCAATTAAAAAGGACAAGCACACAGCTTTCCTTTTGTACTAGCTCTGTCACAGTTTGTTCTGCACCCAGTCTCAGAAGATTAATTGGGATTTCATACCAATCATCGTTGCCTTTGCTAACGGTGAAGCACTTTCTCTTGGTCCCTATTTTTTATCTTTTTGTACCAAGAAATATACAAAGCGATTAAGCTGACTTCCAAACGGAAAAACAATATTATTATTGGCCCTAGATGCGGCATTTTTTGGTTTCTTCAACTTTGTCTTCAGCTGTATTTTCTTTCTCTCTACCACGCCTCGCTTCTACCAAAGGCCCTTCAACAATTTAACTCCTATGGTTTGTGCACTATTTGTGCACTATTTGTGTGGTTGTCCCAACGATTTTAAATTTTATATTCGGGACAGCGGTCTTATTTCGGGGTGTCCCGTGGGTTGGGGTTATATTCCGGTGAGTCGGTACGGCTAATCGAAAGATCTACAATGATTCTTGTTGAGATTCGTAACTCCGATATTATTCACAAAGGTTATCAAGGTTGGGTCGTGGGTTGAGGTAATTAGCGGATTGGACTTGTTGTAGGTCTAGGCTTAGACAGGGAGCACAATCAAGAAGGGGTCAGCGACTTGAGTTTTAATTATTTGAGGTGGGTACTCTATGCTAGTAGGTGGTGAGCTTGTATCATATTTTTTTCTCTCATATGCCGGTTTTATTCCCTCTATCTCTATTATTGTCTTGCATATATATATGCTAGGTTTGGCATATATGGTGTTTATTATTTATCTGAGTTTCTTTGGATCTTTGGGTCCGAGGGGTTGGTCATATGGCATCATAGTTCGTCTAATAGTCTTACATCGGATGGGAATGAAGTTGTGATTGGGTTTATCCATTTAAACAATTTAAAAAACTTACAAAGTAATCCGATAATATAAACATCATGATAGAATCCACTGCTAATAATAATCGAGAGCAACTAAATCTTGATCATAGTAAAAGAACACTGATAATAAATGGTACTGGCCAGCTATCTAGCTAGCATCAAGGGATAGCTCTATCACGGAATCCTCACATTACCATCCCGACATCCCACCACCCGACGAACCTGAAACTGGGGTCACCAGAGGGTGTGAGATACAACTAAATGTATCCTAGTGGGTACAACGAGCCGGAGACGAGCAAGTCGTACCTACTGGTATACAATAATCAAAAGGCGGTAAAAATGAGTAGGAAATGCTAGTAAGGAAGCAATAATTGTAAGGCATGTATAGAGTGATAACTGTGAATCAAGCATGGATCAATAACTGTAAAACAAGTATGGAAGCAGTAAAGGTAAACATGCATCAACATAACTGATAAGAAAAAATACCCAATCATGTGCCACTGTTGGTCACGAGGACCTCAGGCTAGTGCCGAACCAAGTCTAACATGTACCACACACCTGCTGAGTAATAACAAAAAGGGACTCAATATCGCCCGGTCCCACAGGTGCAGCCATGTAAAACGGGCTCACGGGTCTCGTAGACCACTCTACCGGTACAGAACACCAAAACGGGGGCCAGTCCGCTGGTGTACGTGAAAATGTACAGCTGGTGCATAGCGATCTCAATGCAGATGCTCAAGCTCGCGGTTAAAAGACCGGAAACACGGTGAATAGCCGAAAACTCCCAGATGGGATCCAGAGTCAAACATAGTGCCAGTAAATGCCATGATAACGACATATCCTCTTACTCTATCGTGCAATAATAAATCAGAATTAAAAGTAATGACAAGAAGGTAGCAGTAGGAGATATCAATCACACAAAGACCGGGAGTGTCAATTACACTGAGGGAATCATGGCATATAAATGTAAAGTAGAGATAAATCACAGTGTCATCGAATATCATAATGATAATCATGTCCTCCTACTCTATCATGCATGGTAATCCAGGAATAATGACAAGATACAAATGTAGCAGTAAAAGATATATCACTAAGCGACTAGCAAGTCACAATCGACTCATGAAACCGAAACGAGTCAAGATCCAGAAAATCGTAGACTACCAACTAGATTATCTATATTCTCGGTGCCAAGCAATGCCATGATGACAATGATATCCTCATACTCTACATGTATAGTAATCCAACATACGACAGGTGACTGAATGTAGCAGTAGGAGATATCTAACAAGAACGAATAGGAGTGTTTAATAATACTAATCGTGGCATATATATATGCAAAACAGGTATGAATCACAGGAATGCTAAGAGTGTCAATTACACTGAATATCATGGTATGTCACAATAAGCAAGATTAATCATAGAGCAGAAAAACTGAAGAATGGCTAGCAAGATAACCAAAGGGTCCGATCGTCTACGGTACCCAATCAGGTTACACTATGCCAATGCCCGGATCGGAGTACCCACCTCAATGTAGACGGTCCTGGGATCCGCTACTAGGCTCACGTACAGGCTTCTGACTGCTCGGGCTTGAATCAGAAACACCTATCAGTGACTGACTCACTCACAACCACCCCACTGACTCACAATGAACCGAAAGACTAAACAGTGGACTTCACTTAAGTCCCAGGATCCGTCGAAAATTCTGGTAATTCACAGATTGACCACTATTGGTCACTAAAGTCAAATGACAATCATCGGCGAATAAGTGGTCCCAACCACTTCGCCAAAATCCTCGGTTTCCAATTAACCGGAACGTTTTCCCAAATCTCGAACATTCGCACCCAGTCGATCTCTTACTCGAAAAAGAGGCTAAAACGACATCATCGTCGTTCGAATGAGGGCAAACAGTCCAAGGGTCCAAACTGCGACGTTCGCACTGTCCGGGGATGCCAACGTGTGCAATTTGCACCACAAAACACTACCGATGAAATTATTTGCATTAAATAATAATCTACACAAAAATGGATCATACCTCTCGTCCCGCGATTTAAAATCAATCTCACACCGATTTAAAGCAGTAAGCGGTGTCTCGTAAGGCGTGCTGCTGCCCGGGATCCGTTCGGTGTCAAAAAGCTTATATTCGGGTCAACCAGGGCCGCAAACAACAAATATAAGTGATAAACACTAATGCTGCGATAATATGCAATTTGAGAAAAAATACGTGCAAATGAGGCGTTCCGGGTGTACTGTGTTCGTCTGTCGAAGAAACGATGGCCGCAGAAATTTTCGGGATGTAAAACGGTGGATGGGATGGCAGAGCAGTGTGCAAGTGCTAGGTAGTGCGGGGGCACAATTAGTGCGCAGGCCACGCACGGGCAGCGCGCAGACGGCGTGGGCACGGGATGCACGCGGTGGCGTGCGGCGCAAGCAGCATGCAAGCGGCGCGACACAATGAGGTGAAAGCAGCGCGGTGCAAGGAGGCGCAGTGCATGGCGACGTGGTGCAGGACGGCGTGGCGCTGGCTGCGCGTAGGCAGCGCGTGGAGTGTGCAGTGCTGGCTGCACTGGGCTACATAGGCGACGCGCGGCGCAGACTGGGTGCAAGGCAGGGGGCGGCCAGAGCAGGGGCGCGCGCAGGCAGGGGGCGGCCAGGGCAAAGGCGCGCGCTGGCGGCGCGCGCGGCACGCGCACAGGGCGCGTGCGGCGCGCTCTGGGTTCTAGGCGCACGGCAGGAGCAGCGCGCACGCAGGGGATCGCGCAGCAGTAGGGCGGCGCTGTGCGCTGGATGCTGGGCGCGCGGCAGCAAGGTGCGAGGGATTTTTTTTTAAAATAACCTTAAAAATTTTTAAAATTGCAAAATAAACCTTTCAATTTTTTTTTTTGCAAAAGTAACCCTGCTTTTGCCAGCAGGGCGCCATGGTGGCGGGGTAATCTGAAGACGATGAATGATTCAGCGCCTTCAGTGTATTTGCTGAAGGCGCTGAATCATTCAGCGTCTTCACAAAAACCCTATGAAGACGCTGAATGATTCAGCGTCTTCTGCATATATGCTTAAGGCGCTGATTGAATCAGCGCCTTAAGCATATATGCAGAAGACGCTGATTCATTCAGCTTCTTCTGCATATATGCTGAAGGCGCTGAGGACTTAGCCAATTTAAGCGAAAATTGGCTAAGTCCTTAGATATAAGTGCTAAAGACGCTGAACCATTCAACGTCTTTAACATCAATGTTAAAGACGTTGAATGGTTCAGCGCCTTTAACATCAATGTTAAAGACACTGAACCTTTCAACGCCTTTAACATCAATGTTAAAGGCGCTGAACCATTCAGCGTCTTTAACATCATATGTTAAAGGCGCTGAACCATTCAGCGCCTTTCACATCATATGTTAAAGGCGCCGAACGGTTCCGCGTCTTTAACATCATATATTAAAGGCGCTTAACCATTCAGCGCCTTCTTCACCACTAAAACCACCCGCGCGGGCTACAGTGCCCTCACTTTCTCTCTTCAATTCCGCCGCAGTCTCCCCTCTCCGGCACAGTGCCTCCCCCTCTCCTGTCGCCGTCGCCGTCGCCGAGAGGAAGCCCATTGTCGCAGTCACCGTCTCTCTCGCTCTCTAGATCTCTCACTGTGAGCCTCTCTCCCCTCTCTCCCTCTCTCTCTCTCTCTTTCTCTCACTGTGAGAGAGGGATCTCTCACTGTGAGAGAGGGATCTCTCACTGTGAGATCGCTCACAGTGAGCGATCCCCTCACTGTGAGATCGCTCACAGTGAGGGATCCCTCACTGTGAGAGGGATCTCTCACAATGAGAGAGTTCTCTCACTGTGAGAGAACTCTCACAGTGAGGGATCTCTCACAATGAGGGATCTCTCACTGTGAGAGAGATTTTACTGTGAGAGAGATTTTACTCTCACAGTGAGGGATCTCTCACAGTGAGAGATCGCTCACTGTCACCCTTAGCATTACCTTGCGAGATCTCACTGTGAGAGGTTTCACTGTCGCTCTCTCATTGTGAAGTTCAAATTAGTATTTTAAAGTGCTTAATTTTTTTTGTAGTTAAAATGGCTAATCATCGCATGTCGCTAAGTGTTCATTGGGATGGACAGTTAGTTATCGATGAGAATGGTCCAAAATATATCGGCGGTCGAAAAAAATTAATCGCGATACGTTCTGATTCTACATATAGTAGTTTCGAGACGAGAATGTATCGTTTAACAAATTGTACAAGAGAAGAATTTCGTTTAAAATTCACTGTTCGTTGCCCCAGTGTCGGTAATGAATATTTAGCTCATGAAGTAGTAGATGATGAATCATTGGAGGGAATGATTGGATTATGTGAACATTATGGTTTTGTGACGGTATACATTGAGAAAGAGCTACACCCATCGGAAAATTTTGAACCGCAAGGTTATTACACGAGAATGCTCCACAATTATATTGATGTGGGTCCTTCCGCCAATGTAATGGATGATCAAAATATTCTAAGCGAAGGTGGTGTAAGAATTACAAGGTTAGTAAAATAACATAATAAATTGGTGATTTGTAATTTTCTTTAATTGAACTTAATCATTATATATACTGCAGAGAAAGTGAGTATTCGCCTATTGAGAGTGTTGTACCTTGCTTAGTTAGTGTGCCACCAACGACCACATGTGTGCCACCTACGACCACACACACGCAAGCCACAACCTCACGTGGACAATTCACGACCTCACGCGGACAATGCACGACTTCCCGTCTAGAACCTAGGTTGTCTCATTTACAACTAGAACCTTATGATTGGGGGTAAGTACTAATCAAATTAATTTTTAAATTAATGGGATGTGGAGGTGGTAATGTTAGAATTTTATTTTTACCAAATGTGCAGGTTATCTATTTCCTATGAACATTGGAATAATCCTGCTATTAATGATTTTGGTACTAATGTTGACGAAGGAGGTGATAATATTGATGAAGGAGATGCTAATGTTGACGGGGGTGGTGATAGTGATAAATCATGAGGATTCACCAATCAATGATGATCACAATAGTAGTGAGGATGACGATTTGAATGATCCATCATTTGATATAGAAGATGATCATGATGGAGGGTTAAATTATCTTGCAAATGTCATTTTCAATTAAATGGACAACCCAGAAATAAGCAACGAATATGTTGACAATCCTGACGAGGAAATTGAATTTGTTGATCATCCGGAACGTTTTCCTACAGATAATAATTGGATAAATCAGTATGTTGTAGATCCTACAGAGGGTGATATTCGACAAATCAATATTGATCTCCCTAGCATTGACGGGACTTGGGTTGGCCGCGTCTTTCGTGATAAGGCATCTTTATTGAATGCTCTAGACCGGTGGCATATTGATCATAATGTACAAATGAAAGTATTGAAATCTACTAGAACGACTTACACTGTCAAATGCTTCGTAGAGTGATGTGCATGGAGATTACATGCTTCGGTACCTAAAGATACGACGTACTTTAGGGTAAAAACATATGCTGGTCCACACACATGTGTAATTCCAATGCTGAAGGCACACCGTAATTGTAATTCGAGCCTTATATGCCAATTGATTCTCCAGACATTAAAGGCTAGACTTAATATGACACCAAAAGAAATTCAGGAAACGGTGCGAGAGACTTACCATGTTGACATAACATATTGGAAGGCTTGGCAATCAAGGAGTAAAGCATTACAGCTTATTTACGGGAGCTGGGAGCAGTCATACACAGACTTGCCTCGTTACCTTACTATGGTGAAGGAATCTAATCGTGGTACTTTATGGCGTCTGGATCATAGGTGGCCCGCTACTGGGATTTGTCGCTTTGGTCGTGTTTTTTGGTTATTTGGACATTCGATTCGTGGATTCGCACAATGTCGGCCGGTAGTGAGTATTGATGCCACACATACGTACGGCAAATACGAAGGTCATGCGTTGATAGCGACGACTGTAGATGCAAATAATGGACTATATCATTTGGCATTTGCAATTTGTGAGGCGGAGAATGGCGGGAGTTGGTGATGGTTTATGCAAAACCTGCGTCATTATGTTACCCGCGATAGAGCCGTTTGTTTTATATCTGATCGATTTCCTGGATTGAGGGAAATAGTGGCTACTATCTATCGTCTAGCACAGGGTCACTCGCATCGTTGGTGTCTTCGACACATGAAAGCAAATATGAATAAGCGCTTCAAAAACAAAAGTTTGTTAGATAAATTTTGGCAGATCGGAATTGCTTCAACACCGACGTAATATAATCAGTTGAAGGAAGAATTAGATACGTTGGATCACGATGCTTGGCAGTGGGTCCATAATCTTGATAGATATAAAGAGTACTGGGCAAAGGCATTTGATGGAGGCCGCCGGTTTGGATTGAATACTACGAATCTTTCCGAATCGTTAAATGGGGTACTTAAGGGCAGTCGTGGTTTGCCTATCACGGCTTTTGTTATGGCTATATTTTATAAGCTTAACAAGTATTTTTTTGGTCGCCGTGCTCACGGTGAAAGTATGACGGACGTGCTAACCTCTAATATCAAAAAAATAATTGTGAGGACCCGGATCCCCGCGATGGGTTTACTGGTTGTTTGGCAGCTTACGGAGGCCTTCGTGGTGTGTCGGTGGTGTTTGTGCGCAATTTGGACACAAGTGATGGAATTCAGGCTTAAAAAGGGATCACGTGGGTAATTGGAGGACCCGTTGAGTGTTTAGAAGTGGTTTCACGCGAAACGGAGATCAAAATTGGACTCAGTGCGAAGTTTGGACAAAAGAATACCTTTCCGGATGCCTTCGGAAAATTTGAGGTTTGGAATTTGGCAAAACGGACATCGGATTTGTATTCAGCGCGCGAAAACGATGAAAATGGACTATTTACTTGTGTTTTTCGGAGCCCGGATGACGCGCACGATTTTCGAGGCCATGGTACTATTCCGGCGGCCGACGGGCAGCGGCAGAGCGGGCGCGCGGGAAGGCGCGCGGTGCACGGGAGCGTCGGGCCACGTGGCGTTTTTCTACTGGTTGGGTGCGGACACGTGGCGGGCTTGGGTAGGTTGGTGTTGTGGACCGGGACCACGGAGCAGGTTGGGACTGCCTCGGAGCGCGTGCCTGGCAGGGTGCGCAGGCGGCGCTGGCAGCGCGCACATGGGCGCGCCAGGCGCGCGTTGACCCAGTGCTTGCCACGTGTCGTCGTCCGGGGAGGGCCACGTGGCGCGAGCTAGGTGGCCAATGCCGCTGTGCGCTGTATTAGCGGGTGACGTGGCGGAACCGGATAAATCCGGGCGCTCCGCGAGGCAGCAGACTGCGCACTGTTGGCGCCCGAAATAATTCGGGCGCTCGGAACCGAGGACCTATTTGTCATTTATTGATTTGTTTGTGGAGCCTATTTAAGGACCCAAGCCGCCTTCTTCTTCCCTTTTCCCGTGTTTCCGAGCCTTCCCTCGCCTCGGACCCTTTAGTAAAGTCGCTCCCCGCGCTGTGCTGCATCCACCTGAGGATTTCTGGGATTTTATGTGGCACACACTTCGAGGTTTCCTTTTTTACGGCGCGGCGCGACGCTCGTTCATTTGTGATCTCCTTCGTCGAGTTTTGGTGCGAGGACTCCCCCGACTTACTCCGACCACCTTTTTGAGCGATTCTTGCGCCGTTGGATCCGCGACAGGTAGGGCTACGATCTTGGTATTTTCAGTATCCCCTAGTTTCGAGTTTTTCTTGGAGTTTTTCCATGCTTACTGGGACCCTTTGTTGCTGTGAGGATTTCGGGGACAGCAGGTTGTTTTGTGGATTTCTCCGCGCTCGAGCGTCGGATTGAGGCGTGCCTATACACTTTTTGCATCTAGTCGTCGCGAGGATTATCGTCGTATTTTTCTGGGATTTTTCTGAGGCTTGCCCGGAGGTATATTTTCTCCCTTTATCTGTGCATGGGTTTACAGTTGTGTTGTTGAGAGGTTTTGCGCACCCTGTGTTGTGGAATTTGTAACTCGGCCTACGGGGCTCGGATTGGGGCATACAGGTACTCGTTTCGAAGGGCTCGACGCGACGAACACAGCAGTATTTTTGTTGGATTTTTCGGAGTCCTTTCTGCTGGTGAAAATATTGCTTCTTTGGGATTGAAGTTTCATCTTGGACAACACTCTTGGAATATTGTATAAATTGTAATTTTGGACTATATTTTTGTATCCAGGGGTATTTGTGGGAGAGTTTGGGGCAGTTAAATTTGTGAGAATCAGTGGATTGTTCTGGTACAGTTTCTGCGAGTTGGGACTTTGGACAGTTAGCACCTTCAGGTGGGTGGCCTTATCTCCAAGATTGATGGACTAGACATTAATTCTATTATAGTAGGACTATGCATGATTGTGAGTTTATTGTGTAGCATGCTAGAATGTAAGAATTGATGTTCCTGATGTAGTTGGATTGATCATGTGATTTACTACTTCCTAAAATCTGTTAAAGTATTGTTATCTTGGAACTTGACCTAGCACCCTCGTCATATGTTGTATGTGTAACCAGACTAGTAGAAAACCCTTATCTGGGCTAGGTTTATTTATGCTTTAGACATCCACACTGTTCTTCTATTCCTGGACATAGTGTCTTCCTCGCCTGGGTAGTGGGCCGAGCGGTCGAGTTTCTTCTTAGTGTGGGATGCATCTTAAACTCGTGCTTGGGGGCCAAGTGGAGTCTGGTAGATATAGCTAGTCATTTATTTTTGGCGGGAGCCGTTTGGGTTGACGGTGATCCCGAGATGTCGTGTTCCTCGATTTAGGTGTCGCTACAGTGGTAGTGGCAGTAGTGTACCAGTGACAGCAGGACCTTGAACCCAGAACCTTTTTGGACACACATGATTTTTAGTCAACCAATGTTTTCTTCCAAGCATCGTAGGGTCGCCTGAGTCTGTTCTTGTTTGATTGGACAAAGGCATTAGCTCTTCGAGGTTTGGATATAAAACTTGTTTTCAAACTGTTTTCCTAAAAAGAACTAAAAATGATTAAAAATGGATTTCTCTCAGATCAAATGGCTTTCAGTAATAAATGTCACCTTTTCCTATAAACTTACCCACTCGAGATGGTTCGAGTGGTCTGGGTTCTAAGGGCTGCCATTTCTCTGGGTCGAGAACAACGAGGGGCTATGCCTAGAGCATGTTCTTGTTTGATTTGGGTTGTAGGTTCTAGTCTTTCGGGGTTCTCGGACCCTTCATTGTTGCCGGTTGTGGAGTATACCCGGCTAGTGAGTTGCATGTCGAGCTGTTATTCTTCTAGGGGCCTTTTCTGTTTCTGTTTCGGGACGAAAGCTACGGGGACCGTGCCTGGAACCTGTTCTTGTTTGATAGGGTTGTAGGTGTTGGTCCTTTGGAACTTTCGGGCCCTGGCTGGTTCCCTCCGCATGTTTTACCGAGGGAGTTGTGTTCCCGAACTGTAAGGAGGTCGGAAACTTCGATAGGCGGAGTCTGGATTCTGTTCTTGTTTGATTGGGGTTCTAGGCACCAACCTATCGGGATTTTCGAACCCTTATGGTGTCGGTCCTTTCTGTGTTACCTGTGAGTTTGGTGATCTGTTTTGGGGAGCCATTGGGTTGACGGCAGTCCTAGCTGTTGGATATTTTCAGCTAGTGAGTTAGAGACGTGATGTTGGTTTTGTCGATCTTGTTGATCGTGGATTTGGACTATAGCCTGCATGAGCCACATTGAGCTCGACAGAGATGCGCTGATACTTTCCTCGGTGGGGTCGCGCCCCTCGAGTGCCACTCCGGAGTTGGGCCTGTTACTTTGCTATCGCGACTTGTCGACGCAGTCCCTCTGACTGGGCCAGTTTTGGCAGTCACGGACACCCTACGGTAGACCCGTCCTCTTGTGGATGTGCGGCAGTAGGTGGGCGCAGGTTTGACTGGACCCTATATGGCAGTCAGTGTAGATTGGGTGACTATATCTGAGAGTTAGTAGATGCATCATGTTTTCATCTGTTCCACTTTTTGAGCATTTAGATAGAGGCATGGTAGCTGTAGAGTATTTTCCAGCTCTTTCCTTTCAGCATTACATTTGTTACTTCATGCCTCTAGTAGACTTAGTGGGCAGACCGTCGGGCTTGTTGGCGGCACCCACTGAGAACTATTGTGGGATGTAGTTCTCACACCCGTCGTGGTGTCTTTTTCCCCAGGGACTTCTACTCCTGTTCCTGTTGCTCCAGTTGCTGATCCTGCTGATCGAGGTGAGGGAGTCGCGAGATAGATCCCTACCAGTCGTCTTCCTGAGAGAGTAGATATACCCCCTCTTTTTTTTTATTTTTTTATTTTTGAGAGTTGTATTTTGAGAGACCTTTGTAGTGAGGTTTAGAGTTGTACTTTTCTTTTACAGTTTGAGTGACTTATGTATTTTTGTGAGGACTTGGACTGTACACTTGTGGAGTTGTATTTATTTTTATTTATAGCAGTTTACTTTTCAGCTCTGATATATGTATAGTGTAGTATCTTTCTTTCGCAGGTTAGTCGCTTCGTCTATACGGGGCTTCCCGTATGGGCGGCGGATCTGTTGGCGAGCCCGGGTCGCAGTTTTGACGCCGGGGCGTGACAATAATTACCGAAAATATAGATACGGCGCGGGGACATCGGGTTGACCGATTTGGACTAATAGAATTTGAAGTCAGATCTGGAGATTTCTCCTTCAAAGTGATCGTGAATGGAACAAATGCAGAATGTTCATGTGGTGAATTTCATCTAACGGGAATACCTTGCTCGCATATCTTAGCAGTTTGTAGTACAACACATAGGAGATTAGACTATCATATTTTTTGTTCAGTCTGGTATAGTACGGACTGCTATCGTGCGACGTACGCACCACATTTTCATCATGTTCCTGATAGACGGCACTGGCCACGACCCCAAGGTCCCCCGATTGTACCGCCACCTATACGAAGGAAGAAATGTCGTCCACGATCTACACGTATTCGTAATATAATGGACGAGGGGGGTGGCCGACGAGGAACATACTCCATTTGTAAACAGGCAGTCCATTAAAGGAGCACTTGTCCACAAAATGTACAAAGAGTGCAACAAGGACGTCGGCGTATGACTTCCACAATTTTATTTATCTTGTCTTAATAGTTGCTATTTTTTAGCTATTATGTTACTAATATGTATATTATATATTGCAGATGGCAGATCACGAGGACGCGGGACCAGTTGATCCGTCGGTCCTATCAGAGCAACATCTCCATAGGTCAACATTTATCAGTACTGAGGTAAGAGCTGTAAAATTTCATTTGATAGTTTATTGTATTACAAATAAGCTGAATTGGTGTAAAAGCTAATTATATTTGTTTTGGCATTACAGGGGTATCGTGCTGTAGAGTTCTCAGAGCATAGGCGCAAGCTCAACCAATGGGAGCTTGACCATCCAGCTGTACTAGATCTACTCCGACAGTCTGGATTTTACGGGGTAGCACGCTTGAGACGCGTGCAGCTGGATCAGGCTTTACTAGCCGCCCTTGCCGAGAGGTGGAGACCGGAGACCCAGACGTTCCACTTTCGCCATGGTGAGATGACCGTCACACTCCAGGATGTGGTGGTTATTTCAGGTCTCCGTGTCGACGGTCCACCAGTGACGGGAACTTCACTTCAAGAGTGGGTGCTGATATGCGAGGCATTGTTGGGAGCTGTGCCCGACGAAATAAGCGGGTTGCAGATACGCCTAACGTGGCTATATGATCAGTACAGCCATATACCTCTAGATGCCCCTACGACATTTCCCTCGACGTCAAAGTCACTCCCGCCTCCTGTATCACGGACATCTTTTGCATTGACATATTCACGTCATCGTTCCTTGTCATCATCACCACAGGAGATCCAACATATTACTGAGCATGATGAGGGTGGTATTATCGAGGAGCTCGATCAATTGGCAGCGGTCGAGCATCTTGATGATATGCCGATTATTGAGCTTGTTGTTCCTCGTGGGCGTGGGCGCCCGCGAGGGCGTGGACGCAGGCCTGGCCGAGGAGGTCGAGTGAGAGGATAAGCTCAAAATTGAGTTTTATCTCAATTTTGAGTTTGAGGGTGTATTATTAACATTTTTGTGATTATATTTTTTTGTTGTTACTCAACTGTTATATCTGAATGTTATGAAATTGTTCCACATAGTTTCTGAATGTTTTAGCTCAATATCTAGATGTTGTGAAACTTGTTGTACTTTTTTATTCTGTTATGAAATTTGCTGTACAAATTTTGTTTTTTTGAGTTGAAAAAAAATTCTTGTCTTTACTGTGGTTAAAGGCGTTGAACCATTCAGCGTCTTTACGCTTATGTTAAAGGCACTGAATGGGTCAGCGCCTTTAACATATGATGTTAAAGGCGCTGAAAGGTTCAGTGTCTTTAACATTGATGTTAAAGGCGCTGAACCATTCAGCGTCTTTAACATTGATGTTAAAGACGCTGAATGGTTCAGCGCCTTTAACGCTTACATCTCAGCACTTAGCGAATTTTCGCGAAAATTCGCCAAGTCCTCAGCGCCTTCAGCATATGTGCAGAAGGTGCTGAATGAACCGGCGTCTTCTGGATATATGCTGAAGGCGCTGAATCATTCAGCGCCTTCAGCATATATGCAGAAGACGCCGAATCATTCAGCGTCTTCATAGGGTTTTTGTGAAGACGCTGAATTATTCAGCGCCTTCAGCAAATACACTGAAGGCGCTGAATCATTCAGCGTCTTCAGATCGTCCCGCCGCCGTGGAGCCCTGCTGGCAAAAGCAGGGTTACTTTTGCAAAAAAAAAATTGAAAGGTTTATTTTGCAAATTTTAAAAGTTTTTAATGTTAGTTTAAAGAAAATCCCAAGGTGTGGAGCACAAGCGGCAACAGCCTGCGGGCGGCGGCCCGCGCATGCGGCACGCTCGCAAGGCGCGTGCAGTAGCGGCGGCGGCTAGCAGAGTGGCGGCGGCTAGGGCATCCGAATCTAGAGGGGAAGATTCCACCTCTTCGCCTCTTCAGCTTCGACGGCGACGACGACGGCGGGGAGGTGTACGGATGAGAAGAAGGGGAAGTTTTGTGATGACGGCTGAGGAAAGGAAGAGAAGAGGGGATTAGGGTTTTAATTAGGGTTAGGGATTTAGTTTAGAGAATCTCTAATTCTAATTCCCTTAGCAAACAATTTCGAAAATTACCTTTACCTCCCTAACTTCAATTCTCTTTGAATTCATTCCAAATTCCGAAATTTCGAATTTCTAAATTCTTAAGAAACGTGCCAAAAGCCAAAACGTTCCAAAACAACTGATTTTATCAATTTTCATATGCAACAGCTGTAATAGATACCGAATTTCCCGTAAATCGATTTTTCGATCCGATTTACGCGCGAAAACTACATTTCTGGGAGATCCGGAAATCGGATTTAAGATCCGATCGCACCACCGTCTTCAGCTCGACGACTCCATCAGAGTGACGATTTTACTTTTCCAAAAATCTCACTAATTAAATTTTTGGTCAGATCTATCACATAAACTGTGCATTTTTCGGGAGATCCGGATATTAGATTCAAGATCTGACTGCACAGTCTTCAACTCGATGAAACTGGTCAAATAGTGTCTATACTTCGTCGAGAATGGGTCAGATTAGGCCAATCAATTAACAGTTCTCCAATACACCAAAAATCTAAATTTTGAATTTCAGAAAACTCAGAAAATGATTTAAATTAAATTTTCAGATTTGAAAAAAAAATCCTCGAGTATTATAGTACCCATCAGGTATCTTGTAAACAAACCTGTAACAGGACACAAAAAAGCACAATATCAAAATGTTTGCAAACAGATACTACGAACTTATGTAGTTGTAAGGTTACAAATTATGTGGAAAATCGTTGCAAAAATGTTGCAAATTTTTGTAGCACATAGATAGAACAATTAGTTCTAAAAAATAAATGACAAATAGAAGATGAATAGCATCATCCCAGAGAGGTTAAAGATTGTTTACAAACTTCAAATTTTGATTACTACTCATTATAAGTAAATGTTGCGCGTCTCACACAATAGATCTCTCGAAAACCATTACAATACTCGCATTCTCTGCACGAGTCAACAAAAGTCCCAACTCCCACATGATCGCCAACTTTGAAGCGTTCAACATCGAACCGACCTCTCGCACAACTCCTACGATTTCGTGCCTAGAGAGATATCAAACTTATAAGCAACAAATACTCGTATTGAATTTGATAATCTATTTTGGAACTTCAAACAAATTGATACTTCTACGAGAAAGATCAATAACTAGTTTTACAACTGTAGCTTGGTAATATATATACAAAACTATGAATTCGAAGAACATACCCAGGCACCATTGGGTACAGTGCATCACCATGTTTGTTCCTTGGCCAGACGATTTCGGCATAACAAACCCCACAATGCGTTATCTTTATCGAGATGTCATCACTCCTAAGATCCCTGTATAAGTTCTACTACAATTAGTCCCTCATGGTTTATAGTTGCTACTCTCAATTAATATTAAAAACATGTACAAAGCAACAGTGACACAAAAATTTTTGAGAGAGAGAGATAGCATGCTACATGTTTTATTCAATAAGTAACTAAACTTAGCTACAACAGTGAGACAGCCAGGCCTCAGACGAAGAAAGGCGACAAAAAAAAATTGACGTTAGCTTCCCACAACTCTACAGCGTGTCTAATTCTTTCAAATTCACGTAATGGGTTCGAGCTACTCTGATTGAAGGTTGTGTTATTTCTATCTAGCCAAACTGTTCACCAGCTAGCCGCTACACAACCAACCGCTTATCTGCGTCCTGAGTGAGCCCTCTCTTCTAAATCTGATCCCAGAATGACAACCAACCGCTTATCTGCGTCCTGAGTGAGCCCTCTCTTCTAAATTTGATCCCAGAATAATTTAGCATCTCCTACTTCAAATAATTTAGCAAGGTCACGACGCGGTCTGGCTCATAGTGGATCGATTGACAAAGTCGGCCAATTTCCTACCCATTCATACGACGTGGACCCGAGACCGTTTGGCGCAAGTCTACATCAACGAGGTTGTGAGATTGCACGGGGTACCGGCATCGATTACTTCGGATAGAGACACACGATTCGTGTCAAACTTTTGGCAGAGTTTGCAGCGGGCTTTGGGAACCAAACTGCTTTTCAGCACAGCTTTTCACCCCGAGACCGATGGACAATCAGAATGGGTGATCCAGATCCTCGAGGAATATATGCTTCGAGCTTGTGTGCTCAATTTGGGAGAAGGATGGTCACGCTATCTGCCCCTCGTGGAATTCGCCTACAACAACAGTTACCAGGCTAGCATTCAGATGGCGCCGTATGAAGCGTTGTATGGGCGTCGATGTCGATCGCCTATCTGTTGGGATGACTTGGGAGAGCTGAGGTTTTTGGGTCCGGACTTAGTGGAGGAGACCGAGACAAAGGTGCGCCTTATCAGGCAGCGGTTGTTGACCGCCCAGAGTCGGCAGAAAAGCTATGCAGACCGGAGACGACGTGACTTGGAGTTTCAGGTAGGGGAACACGTGTTGCTCCGGGTTTCGCCATCCAAGGGGATTAAACGGTTCGGTATAAGAGGCAAGTTGAGCCCGCGGTTCGTTGGACCTTTTGAGATTTTGGAGCGCGTTGGCCCAGTAGCTTATCGCTTAGCCTTGCCACCAAATCTCGATCGCGTGCACAACATATTTCATATTTCGATGCATTAGAAATACCTCCCTGATCCGTCGCATGTTCTCGATGTTTCTTCTATGGAGCTTCGAGAGGACTTGAGCTTTGATGAAACACCGGTCCGAATCTTGGCATGTAAAGACAAAAAGTTGCGCAACCGGATTATCCCCTATGTAAAGGTGTCGTGGAGTAATCATGAAGAGCGCAAAGTGACTTAGGAATTGGAGTCGTCGATGAGAGAGTGTTTTCCAGACTTGTTTAGCGTGGGTTGAGGTTAAGTTTCGAGGACGAAACTTCTTTTAAGGGGTGTGTGATGTAATATCACGAACTGTCTTGTGTTTCTTTTAATCCTTTTGAATAAATTAGTTGTTTAGGGGATTAATTAGCGGGATTCCTCAGGTACAGTGTCGGTGCGTGCGAGTATTTTTCGGTGTTAGAGCTCGAAAAAGGGGAACGACAAAGCGATCAGATCTGAAATCCGATTTGCGGATCTCCCGGAATGGGATTTTGAGGGTTTCGGTACTTGTATGGTGCACGGGAATCCGTGCCACGTGATCGGCATGCTTTTCGAGGAGATGGGAACCTTTTCTTTATATATACCGAAAAAGGGTTTTATTTTGTACGTACGAGAGAAATAGAATATTTATTTAATACTTTTTAAGAAAACGAAAACCCTAGTTCGGAGAGAAAAAGAGAGTGATTCTTCTTCCTCTTGGATCACCGTTTCGGAGGCGGGGAGCGGAACCGTATTTCTTTTCTTCAACAGCGAAGATCGAGATCGGGTCGTCTTCCCCATTAGTGTAAGGTTAACGGTTTCTTCTCCCTCGCGTTTTTTTTTTGGTCGTTCATCGTTCTGCATTTTCAGGGTTTTTGGGGTTTTGCGTTTTTGGGTTTTGCCGTCGCCGCGTCGCCGCCGCACGGCCTGGGCGCACGCTCCATGCGCGCCACGGAGGTACCGCACGTGCGTGCAGCTACGCAGGGCTGCCACCGCGCGGGGCCGCACCGCGTGCGGCGCGGCCGCGCGGGGATGCCGCCCGCGCGGGGTCGCACCGCTTGCGGCGCAGCCGTGCGGGGCTGCCGCCCGCGCGGGGCCGTACTGCTTGCGGCACGCCCACGCGGGGCCGCGTTGCGCGCCCTCGCGGGGCTGCAGCCCGCGCGGGGCTGCCGCCCGTGCGGGGCCGCACAGCATGCGGCGCGCCATGCGGGACGAGTGCCGCGCGGCGCCGCCGCCGCTCAGTTCCGCCTTTTCTTGTGCGCATTTGGCATCTTTGTTTTTACGGGCAAGTCGAGTCTTACCGTTATTTTTGTTGGGGATTTTTTTTTTGGTCCGGGAGTCGTTCGAGGGTGCGGGTCAATTTCTAATGTTTCGTTCGACGCGATTTGAGGTGGGTACCTTCTTCTTGCATTTTGGTTGTGGTCTCATATGTGATACGTAAGAGTAAAGTAGATGTGCTAATGAATCTTGACTAACCCCTTTTTGTATGAGTATCTCTATTATCACACATTGACTTCGGTCATTATGCTCATGGCTGCTTATATGCACACCAGCGGTGTAGAGTACCGGAGTTTCGGGCAGTGTGCCGACTCCACGGGGCAGCCTGGTATTGTGGAAATACCTTCAGCAGGTTCTAATTTCGTTTACAGGATGGTTCGAGTGGTCCCGGAGCGACGTGGAAGCTTTTTTGTAGAAAAGTGAGTTGGCGTCGGATTGAGAGCTTGCGGGTCGAGCATTGGTTTCATGGATGGGTTTGATGTGAGTTGATCCCTTGGGACATGTGTATTATGAGTTTACAGAGGTGTTCGGTTGGTTTCGGGGTGATGCGGAGGTCCCGAGGCGAGAAAGTGAGTTGACGGGGCATTTCGGAGATTTTCTGGCTAGTTCTGGAGCTTTTGGGTGGCTTGGTTCCGGAACCAGCCATTTGGTTCCGGAACCAGGGCCCGTGTACCGGTACCAAGTGGGTGGTACCGGTACACAAGCACAGAAAGTGCCCAGTTAGCTCGGTTTGGTGCACTGTAGCTTGAGGTATGGGCTTCTTCTGTTCCAACCACTCCATCGTTGATTTTTATACCCCGGCACATGCTCCCTCTCCACCCATCATTTCTTATCCCCTCCTCCTTTTTCTTGCTGCCAGAGAAGAGAAAGAAGAGGAGGAAGTAGAGGGAGAAGAGAAGGTCTGTGAGCTTCGTGCTTGGTGGAGTTGACCCGGTCAACGTGCGCGCACGAGAGCACAATTGAGGTAAATTGATCATCGGAAATTATGGATTTGGATTTGTTTGTTCTCCTCTTGGGTTTTATTGATGGAATTGAATGGTAATTTGAGCTAATTTCCATCCTTGCTCCATTCTTGTGCTCTCGGGTTGAGGCAACAGGCTGGGATTACTGCGCAAATCCGCGGCACTGTGCAATGCTTGTATTCGTGTATTGGGTGATCGGTTTGTGCTGAAATTTTTGTGGTGGCCTAGCTGGGTGCTGTGGAGGTTGACTGGAGCTTCGTGGATTTTTTCGAGACGCGCAACGGCGCGCGTGCGCGCGAGAGGCGCAGTTCAGTTTTTCGTCAGATTTCGCCCGTTTCTTCACCGATTTCGGCGCGGCCTTCGGAAAGCATTTGAGGTGGGTTGGAATTTCTTCAAGATGTATGGAATGCCCTTTAAAGCTATTGAATGCATGTTGATCATGTTTAGCTTAATTATTTGCATAGCTGGTAAATCTGATAGTTGCCTAGAAAATTGTAGGAATACAATTGCAAGCCCCAGATATTTTTAGCATGATCTAGAAGTGATTTGACACTAGACTGCATGTTTAGTTGGCTTTATATTGGCATCTGAACCGTTTTAAAAATCGTCGGACCTGTTTTAATGAAAACTGGGTTTTGAAAAGAGTTTTAAAATATTGAGATCTTCCCGAGGGGTTGAGTAGGTTCAGAATGCATGTGTTCTCGTGCCAGAGGGCCGAGTGGATTTTTAGAGCATTATGAGATGACTTTCTAGTGTCATGAGAGAGTTTTGAGATACTTGAGTTCGCGGGGTATTGAGGATGTATTCCCTGATTGGGTTACTCTAGATCATGGGTCGTGTTCTGATTTAGTGGTGGAGATGGTTCTCCCACTTAGCCTTGAGAGTTTTGGGGGCTCTGGCAGATCGAGTCGTGGAGGTTTCCCGACTCAGCCACGGGGCGTGCATTATTAGATTGAGTCGTTGAGGGTTCTCCGACATAGCTGTGAGAGTGTTGGGCTTTCCTGTTCGAGTCGTGGAGTCTTTCTACGACTGCGTATGCTTGTTGAGCATTGAGATCCGATCTGTTTGATCGTGTATTTTAGCCTTGAGTCGTTGAGGGTTCTCCGACATAGCTGTGAGAGTGTTTAGGCTTTTCTGTTCGAGTCGTGGAGTCTTCCTCCGACTGAGTTATGCTAGTTGAGCATTGAGATCCGATCTGTTTGATCGTGGATTATAGCCTGCTGAGCCTGGCTTTTTATGCCAGTTATGAGATACTTGAGATACTTGAGTTCGGTGGGGTCGCTCCCCTCGAGCTACGCCCCGGGTGCGATGATGATACCGAGCCTGACGAGGCTGCGAGGTGATTACTGAGATGGTCCTAGAGGGACACCCTACGTAAGTCCGTTCCTTCGGGATGTGCGGCAGTGGATGCCTACGTAAGTCCGTTCCTACGGGATGCGCGGCAGTAGATGAGCGCAGGCTTGATTTGACTGGTCCAAAGAGGGACAGTCATTGGGATTGGGTGATATGTGTGAGTGAGTTTCATAGCCTGTTCATAGATGAGTTTTCCTTTGAGCATGATACTTGAGGCGTGTTAGCAGTAGTGGGTGTATGCATATCTTCATCATTTGTAGAGTTTCTTGAGCATGATGATTGAGACATGATAGCTAGTTCCTTTCAGCTTTTATCTATCTATCTATCTGCATACCTATCTGTTGTGCCTCCAGTAGACTTAGTGGGCATACCGTGGATATTGAGACGGTACCCACTGGGAACTACCTTTGCAGTAGTTCTCACACCCGCTGCGGTGACAGGTTCCTGTGGTAGCTATTCCGGCTTGGTTCGCGCGGAGGCAGCTGATCGAGGTGAGGACGTGGCCGTTTAGTTCCTTACCAGCACTGAGAGTCAGAGGTAGATGTACCTTGGGTATTTTATGACTCCACTTTTGTACTGGACATTCTGAGAGATCAGTGAGGATTTCTTGTGCTTTTGTAGCTGAGAGACTTTGTATTGAGATTTTTTATTATATCAGATGTTCAGTGGATTTCTGTAGCTACTGGTTCTTTTTCAGCTCTGATACATTATAGCTATAGATCTGACTTGCAGGGTAGACGCTTCGTCTGTACGGCAGTTTCCGTACAGATGGCGGATCTGTTGGCGAGCCCGGGTCGCAGTTTCGACCCCGGGGCGTGACAGATTAGGGTGGTATCAGAGCCTAGGAATATAGGTCGTTGAGGACTTAGTGACCCTAGGCTATTGGTTGGACAGTAGGATGACGGTCGTGAGAGACGTGATTGTAGCGAGAGTCCTGATTGAGTTTGTACCTCCCCCGAGGGATTGGGGCGAGTGATTTTACATGTTTATTCTCTAAAGTGATTATGTTGGCTGCAGACAACATAATACTTTAGAACGGTTAACATGTTATAGACTTTCGCTTGATTGGGTCGAGAGTGTTTGTGGTTTGGTTGGCCGTGACTGTTCTTCTTGTTGGCCCTGTGATGCCGTGCAGCGGCGAGGGCGTGTTTGACCTTGGATGAGGAGCCCGAACAGCGGGGGGCTGAATGGACAGAGCAGAGCGAGGTCTGCGAGTTACGGGCCCAGGTAGCTCAGTTGTTTAGGCGACGCGGCGCCAGGAAGAGAACACGGAGCGCGTGTTGCGCATGTTTGAGCAGAGAGTATCGTTTGAGGTATCGCCGTAGTACCTCCAGCCGCGACATCGTCGACTTCGGCCCCGTTGGCACTGTGAGTAGTGCGGGAGCAGCGAGAGATTGCTGATTGATAGTCGTGCATCCGCCAGTTCCATCCCCTACAGATTTCAGGGCGGAGTTGGAACCTTGGGAGGCCGGGAACTGGATTGCTGCCATGGAAAAGTTAGCTGAGGACTTGTTCATCCAGGAGAAGCATCAGGTGCCCTTAGTTGCGCACGTTTGGATAGGGACGCCGTGTGTTGGTGGCGTCGAGTCTGTCCCGTTGGACCATCAGGAGAGCGGTTGAGGATTTGGAGCGAGTTTCTATGATTGTTGAGCAGAGTGCCCCATGTCGCCCAGGATGAGGCCCAGGAGATTGATCATGTTTGAGAGGGGACTGCTTCGAGATGTTATCATTTTGGATATTCTCGACGAGCGACTTCAGATGCAGCGGTTGTGCATGCCCGATGGATTGACTGAGGTCTGTGATCATGTCCGAGAGGGACGGAGAGCGAGGGACTAGCTCCAGAGAGAGATGTCCAGTATCGCCTGATTTTGGGATAGTCGAGTGGATCGAGGTTGCCATGATTCCAGTCACAGGATCATGAGTCTCAGAGGAGACAGAGACTAGGATGTTCTCGACAGTCGAGGCACCAACAGCAGTATTCGTATGATTGTGTCTTTTGTGGTGAGCCGCATTCTTCGCTATAGAGTGACTTCAGGATGAGGGCGATGTTTTTCATGTGTTTAGTCAGGACATCTTCAGGCAGAGGGTCCCAGAGTGGTGTTCTTGGATTTGCCGCCTGCGACGGCACCCCACTACCCCTTCAGGATGCAGCGGTTCATCCGACTTACTGGTAGGCTGATTGAGCCGAGATGCCGAGGCAGATTGAGCGATGGCCACCAGCATCTAGTGGATGAAATGGTGTAGTTGGTTGGAGGACGCCAGGATAGTGGAGCGCGTCTTACCAGGTGTGGTTTTCTTATGGTCATCGGAGTTAGAGCATGTTGATGCCAACACCGCTGGTGTGTGCGTTACTAGAGCAAAGATAGCTGCGTGTGGGCCGGTGGTGGGACTGTTAGCTTGTGCACGTGAGGATCAGGTTCCAGATCACGTATAGCACATGGATGAGTGTTGCCAGTCCTGCCAGTGCAGATAATACCTTGGATTTGATCCTAGAGTTGTTAGTCCTACATCAGCTCCGAGATGTTGATATAAGGTTGGATAGGGATTGGTTATCCCAATGTGGTGCTATCTTGGATTGTCGAGAGTGGACATGACCCTCCGTGGACCTGGCCAGGAGGAGTGTGGTTATAGAGGATGCTAGAGCACGGCAGAGGTTGAGTCGTGGTCGTGTCGCTTTGCTAGCGACGGTAGAAGAGGTGCCTACGGCGGCACCGGGACTAAAGGAATATCTTTAACGCCGTGTGATTCCGGACAGGAGTTTACCTGATCTGATGTTGAAGCCGCCGTTTAATGAGACTGAGATCGAGTTAGTGATCGACGTGGTTTTGGAAACCGCGTCGACTTCAGCATCATCACTGGGAGTATCACTCGTGAGACAGTGAGAGAGCTGTTAGCGCAGTTGCGAGAGCCGAGGGATCGAGGGGTCTGTGTGACCCAGTACCACGTCGTGGGGATACGACAGTGAGGATCCGAGAGATTGATATTTTGGATGTGTTACCACACCGTTGATGCACGGTGGTGATGCCACGCCGTTGATACACGGTGGTGATGCCACGCCGTTGATACACGGTGGTGATGCCACGCCGTTGATACACGGTGGTGATGCCATGCCGTGGTATACGGCAGTGATGCCGCGTTGTGAGTGCACAACGGTGAGAGTGCTGTGACGATTCGAGCACAGTTAGATTTGGATCGTGTTGGGTTGATGCCTTGCGGGACATAGAAGGCTTTGTGGAACCCTACAGCTGAGGGCTGTGCCAGATAGGGTCTGAACCCGATAGAGACATTTTGAGCTTACAGTGAGGTCAAGCGGATTGACTAAGGCCCTGCGGCCTTTTGGATTTGAGGACTTGTGTGTTCCGGCGGTACTTGGACCGGGCTGTAGAACCAGTGTGAGTTTGAGCTCTACAGTGAGTTGCCGTGCCAGTGGTTGGTTAGTTTTATACTTGGGATTTATTTCCGAGGTGACATAGAGCACGAGGAGCACTTGAGGATATTGCTGCAACTTCGGGGAGATAAAAGTTGTTGGTTGCCAAGTTGAGAGAGTTGTGCTTGACTTGAAAGGTTCTGTGGTTAGGCCAGGTGTTTTCAGCTGCAAGGGTGACAGTGGACCCGACGAAGGGTGTTGTCGTTTGGGTTCGGCTTAGACCCACGATAGTGACAGAGGTCCAGAGTTGTGGATTAAACAGTGCCAGCTTAACTTTGAGGAGTTCAAGCTGTGGATGGTATTAGCATTATTGTGAATAGTTGCTTGAGATAGAGAGAAATTTGAGATATCTATCGATCCTAGAACCTGAGGTACTGGGTTACTCAGAAAGAATTTGATTTGAGGCAATGCCGGTGGATAGAGTTATTAGGGATGTATGTTTGAGCTTACAGTAACATCCCGACCAAGCCAATGTGGTCGCAGCTGCCTTGAATAGGCGAGCGGTGCAGTTTTGGTGTATGATGGTTACTCAGCAGATGCCGCTGAAAGAGTAATTGAGATTAAGGAGGTGTTCCCTGAGAATGTGACAAAAACTTGTGTTTTGGACTCGTAGCCCACTCCATTGGACAGGATTGAGAGGGAACTTCTCAGTGAATGCAGCGGGAGTACTGAAGTACAAGGACCGCATCTGTGTGCCCGTGGATTCCGAGATCCGAGAGCTGATTTTGAGAGTTAGGGGCTGAGTGTTGTTCCCGATGTTGGACTTCTTACCCTGTAGATGGATGTAAGAATGCTTTTGTGAAGCTCTCAGCATTGTGGTTGCTAAGGAGCAACAGAAAAGTTATGCCAATTGGAAGCAGGGAGTTTTGGTGACTTCTAAGAATCACTATCTGCAGAAATGTGTAGATTTGAGTTTTCGCGGGAAGTTGAGTCAGCGAATTGTTGGCATATTCGAGGAGTTAGAGCGCATTGGATCAGTTGCTCACCGATTTGCGCTACCGCCATGAATTGGCAAGTACCCACGAGGACGTTGGTGTATCCGTTCTGAGGGAAGTGTGGATTTGGATTCCTTGCATGATTTGGACTTCGTTTCTTTGGAGTCAGACGAGGACTTGGGCTATCAGGAGTGACCGGTGCGAATTCTTGCTCGAGAGACGAGAGAATTGCGCAACCGGATCTTACCTTTGGCAAAGGTCCAGTTGAGCCGTCTTGATGAGACAAAGGCTGCTTGAGAGCCTGAGGATGAGCTGAGAGTTCATATCCCCACTTATTTGAGTCACCCTCCTGAGTTTTGGAGTTTTTGGGTTTCGAGGACGAAACCGTTAAAAGGAGGGGAGAGTGTAGAGTACCGGAGTTTCGGGCAGTGTGCCGACTCCACGGGGCAGCCTGGTATTGTGGAAATACCTTCAGCAGGTTCTAATTTCGTTTACAGGATGGTTCGAGTGGTCCCGGAGCGACGCGGAAGCTTTTTTGTAGAAAAGTGAGTTGGCATCGGATTGAGAGCTTGCGGGTCGAGCATTGGTTTCATGGATGGGTTTGATGTGAGTTGATCCCTTGGGACATGTGTATTATGAGTTTACAGAGGTGTTCGGTTGGTTTCGGGGTGATGCGGAGGTCCCGAGGCGAGAAAGTGAGTTGACGGGGCATTTCGGAGATTTTCTGGCTAGTTCTGGAGCTTTTGGGTGGCTTGGTTCCGGAACCAGCCATTTGGTTCCGGAACCAGGGCCCGTGTACCGGTACCAAGTGGGTGGTACCGGTACACAAGCACAGAAAGTGCCCAGTTAGCTCGGTTTGGTGCACTGTAGCTTGAGGTATGGGCTTCTTCTGTTCCAACCACTCCATCGTTGATTTTTATACCCCGGCACATGCTCCCTCTCCACCCATCATTTCTTATCCCCTCCTCCTTTTTCTTGCTGCCAGAGAAGAGAAAGAAGAGGAGGAAGTAGAGGGAGAAGAGAAGGTCTGTGAGCTTCGTGCTTGGTGGAGTTGACCCGGTCAACGTGCGCGCACGAGAGCACAATTGAGGTAAATTGATCATCGGAAATTATGGATTTGGATTTGTTTGTTCTCCTCTTGGGTTTTATTGATGGAATTGAATGGTAATTTGAGCTAATTTCCATCCTTGCTCCATTCTTGTGCTCTCGGGTTGAGGCAACAGGCTGGGATTACTGCGCAAATCCGCGGCACTGTGCAATGCTTGTATTCGTGTATTGGGTGATCGGTTTGTGCTGAAATTTTTGTGGTGGCCTAGCTGGGTGTTGTGGAGGTTGACTGGAGCTTCGTGGATTTTTTCGAGACGCGCAACGGCGCGCGTGCGCGCGAGAGGCGCAGTTCAGTTTTTCGTCAGATTTCGCCCGTTTCTTCACCGATTTCGGCGCGGCCTTCGGAAAGCATTTGAGGTGGGTTGGAATTTCTTCAAGATGTATGGAATGCCCTTTAAAGCTATTGAATGCATGTTGATCATGTTTAGCTTAATTATTTGCATAGCTGGTAAATCTGATAGTTGCCTAGAAAATTGTAGGAATACAATTGCAAGCCCCAGATATTTTTAGCATGATCTAGAAGTGATTTGACACTAGACTGCATGTTTAGTTGGCTTTATATTGGCATCTGAACCGTTTTAAAAATCGTCGGACCTGTTTTAATGAAAACTGGGTTTTGAAAAGAGTTTTAAAATATTGAGATCTTCCCGAGGGGTTGAGTAGGTTCAGAATGCATGTGTTCTCGTGCCAGAGGGCCGAGTGGATTTTTAGAGCATTATGAGATGACTTTCTAGTGTCATGAGAGAGTTTTGAGATACTTGAGTTCGCGGGGTATTGAGGATGTATTCCCTGATTGGGTTACTCTAGATCATGGGTCGTGTTCTGATTTAGTGGTGGAGATGGTTCTCCCACTTAGCCTTGAGAGTTTTGGGGGCTCTGGCAGATCGAGTCGTGGAGGTTTCCCGACTCAGCCACGGGGCGTGCATTATTAGATTGAGTCGTTGAGGGTTCTCCGACATAGCTGTGAGAGTGTTGGGCTTTCCTGTTCGAGTCGTGGAGTCTTTCTACGACTGCGTATGCTTGTTGAGCATTGAGATCCGATCTGTTTGATCGTGTATTTTAGCCTTGAGTCGTTGAGGGTTCTCCGACATAGCTGTGAGAGTGTTTAGGCTTTTCTGTTCGAGTCGTGGAGTCTTCCTCCGACTGAGTTATGCTAGTTGAGCATTGAGATCCGATCTGTTTGATCGTGGATTATAGCCTGCTGAGCCTGGCTTTTTATGCCAGTTATGAGATACTTGAGATACTTGAGTTCGGTGGGGTCGCTCCCCTCGAGCTACGCCCCGGGTGCGATGATGATACCGAGCCTGACGAGGCTGCGAGGTGATTACTGAGATGGTCCTAGAGGGACACCCTACGTAAGTCCGTTCCTTCGGGATGTGCGGCAGTGGATGCCTACGTAAGTCCGTTCCTACGGGATGCGCGGCAGTAGATGAGCGCAGGCTTGATTTGACTGGTCCAAAGAGGGACAGTCATTGGGATTGGGTGATATGTGTGAGTGAGTTTCATAGCCTGTTCATAGATGAGTTTTCCTTTGAGCATGATACTTGAGGCGTGTTAGCAGTAGTGGGTGTATGCATATCTTCATCATTTGTAGAGTTTCTTGAGCATGATGATTGAGACATGATAGCTAGTTCCTTTCAGCTTTTATCTATCTATCTATCTGCATACCTATCTGTTGTGCCTCCAGTAGACTTAGTGGGCATACCGTGGATATTGAGACGGTACCCACTGGGAACTACCTTTGCAGTAGTTCTCACACCCGCTGCGGTGACAGGTTCCTGTGGTAGCTATTCCGGCTTGGTTCGCGCGGAGGCAGCTGATCGAGGTGAGGACGTGGCCGTTTAGTTCCTTACCAGCACTGAGAGTCAGAGGTAGATGTACCTTGGGTATTTTATGACTCCACTTTTGTACTGGACATTCTGAGAGATCAGTGAGGATTTCTTGTGCTTTTGTAGCTGAGAGACTTTGTATTGAGATTTTTTATTATATCAGATGTTCAGTGGATTTCTGTAGCTACTGGTTCTTTTTCAGCTCTGATACATTATAGCTATAGATCTGACTTGCAGGGTAGACGCTTCGTCTGTACGGCAGTTTCCGTACAGATGGCGGATCTGTTGGCGAGCCCGGGTCGCAGTTTCGACCCCGGGGCGTGACAAGCGGTTTGGCCACCGCACTAGTGTACTTTTCCGGAAAGGTGGTACGTTGACCCGTGTACCCCACAAGGTGACGTAGTGGGGACCCCTCGCGGTTACTTAAGGTGCTGCACAAGTGTCGTGGAGGGGTTAAAAGCAATAAGGTGAGAGCAAGGTGTTTTCTTTTGCATGCACTGTTTCGATTTAGAGGGGGTTACTGTTGATCCATGCGGTAGAGTGTGGATGCTCTGGTCTTCGGTTTGCTTTATTTCCAGTATTTATAGCATTTTGCACATATTACTTTTAACTCTTACTCTTTGTGTCGCTGACTTCCCACACTATGACAGGTTCGGTCAGAGTTGGGATCCGGGATGATAGTGAGGCCGCGACTAGAGGAAGTTACCCTCGTTTGGGGCTGGTGACCTCTCCGTTATTTCGTTTTTGATTATTTCGGTTAGTTAGCTTTGTGTGAGTGGTATTCATTTGTGGACGATGTGGATGTTGGACACTTCGTGATGAACGGTTTTTCCTTTACGTTTATTTTGGGTACGGCCAGTTTCAAATAAAAGAAAAGGATTGCGAAAATGGTTTTGAAAAGAATAGGTGTCGTGTGGACACTGTTTTACAAACCCGTGGATTTATCCTTTCAAAATTTAGGTGGCCGTCTTGGTTATTGCGTATGATTATCTTTTTCCCTCTACTTAACTCCATGACTGGTGTGGCTAAAGTGAAAAATCTCTTTGTGACGCCGTACATATACAAAGGAGACTCTGTCCGTTTGTGGGGTGAATTTGTATGTGTGGCGAGTCTGGGCACGCACCGGAGGGTGGGAATGTTTCGAAAAAAAAAAAAAAAAAACTTACACGTTTTCCGCTTATTTAAACCCCTGGGGCGTGACAACTCTTGTGATCGGTAAATATCTCACAACGCTCACCATAAAGGTAGTGCCGCCACAGCTTCAAAGCAAATACAACAGCGGCTAGTTCCAAATCATGCGTAGGGTAATTCTTCTCATAATCCTTTAACTGGCGTGAGGCATAAGCAATTACCCTACCATGCTGCATCAACACACAACCTAACCCGCTGTGGGAGGCATTACTGTAAACTACGAATCCCTCTCCCATCACTGGCAATGCAAGAATCGGCGCTGATATCAACTTCAGCCTCAACTCATCGAAGCTCTGCTGGCACTGTTCAGTCCAAACAAATCAGGTCCCCTTCCTAGTCAAACGGGTGAAGGGAGTAGAGAGTTTCGGAAAGCCCTCTACGAACCGACGATAATAACCTGCTAGGCCCAAAAAGCTTCGGACCTCTGTCACCGTCGTAAGTCTAGGCCAATCCCAAATGGCATCAATCATCGTCGGGTCCACCATCACTCCTGTGGCTGAAACCACATGGCCTAAAAATGAAACCTCTCGAAGCCAAAATACGCATTTTTTCAACTTGGCATACAACTTCTTCTCCCTCAGAAGTTGCAGCACTATCCTCAAGTGCTCCTTATGCTCTATGTCACTTCGGGAGTAAACCAAGATGTCGTCGATGAACACTACTACGAACCAGTCCAAGTACGGCTGAAATACTCGGTTCATCAAATCCATAAAGGCGGCAGGTGCATTAGTCAGTCCAAATGGCATCACTGTAAACTCGTAATGCCCATACCGCGTTCTGAATGCCGTCTTGCACACATCCTCGGCCTTCACCCTCAGCTGGTGGTAACCGGATTGGAGGTCTATCTTCGAGAAAACCACAGCTCGTTGAAGCTGATCAAACAAGTCATCAAACGATGGGAGGGGATACTTATTCCGGATGGTCACTTTGTTCAGCTCTCAGTAATCCACACACAATCTAAGTGATCCATCCTTCTTTTTTACAAATAAGATTGGCGCTCCCCACCGAGACACACAAGGTCTAACAAACCCTCTATCCATCAAATCTTGCAACTAGGCCTTCAGCTCTCTCAATTCTGCCGGTGCCATCTTGTAGGGTGCTGTAGTACCCACTTTCTAAATTCGTAATTTATTTTATTTTATTATTTCAATTGTTTAGTGGGGGTAAAATTTTGAGAATTTCTGGGCTGACCGTCGGGGTTTGCGGGTATTTTTAGGTGCTAGAGCTCGCAAAACGGTGAACGGTGACGCGATCGGATTTGAATTCCGACCTCGGGATCTCCCAGAAATAAATTTTGTTGTTCACTATCAGTTTGGGAGCGTCAGGATCCGTGCTGGCAATCGACACGCTTTTCGAGGTAATCTGGACCCCTCGTTTAAATCCCGATTGACTAAAAATGGGATCCGGGGGTTTGAGTTATTTTTCTTTCCTTTCATCGCGTTAGGTCAGAGCAGGTGCGAGCGGAAAACCCCAAATCCATATTTCCTCTTTTTTCAAGAAATCGGCATAGGGTTCCTGGCGGAGAGACATGGAAGGAGAATTGTTCCCGTTCTAAGAGATCGATCGGGCGAGGAGCGGGCGATCCTCTTCTTCCTCCTTCTCCAGCGAGAGGAAGGTGAGTTTTTCGTTTCTTGAAGTTTCTTTTCGTGACGGAGGCGATGTTCGTCATTTCGGGGTAGAGACCGCCGCCACCGCAGAGCCGCAGGCAACGCACCGCGCGGGCTAGTGCCGTGCGGGGCTGCCCGCAGGCAGCGCGCCGCGCGGGGCTGCCTGCAGGCAGGCGCCGCGCGGGGCTGCCCGAAGGCAACGCGCCTCGCGGGCCGGTGCCGCGCGGGGCTGCTTGCAGGCAGGCGCCGCGCGGGCAGGCTCCGCGCGGGGCTGCCTACAGGCAGCGCCCAGTGCAGGTTGGCGCCGCGCGGGGCTGCCTGCAGGCAGCGCCCCGCGCGGGCTGGTGCTGCGCGGGGCTGCCCGCAGACAGGCGCCACGCGGGCTGACACCGCGCGGGGCTGCCTGCAGGCAGCGCCCCGCGCATGTTGGCCCCGCGCGGGGCTGGTGCCACGCCGGGCTGCCCGCAGGCAGGCGCCGCGCGGGCTGGTGCCGCGCGGGGCCGCCCGTAGGCAGGCCGCGCCGCGCGGGCTGGGGCCGCGCGGGGCCGTCCGCAGTGTTACGGATTTTGTTTTGGCGCATTTCGTGAAAGTGTTAAGTCTTGAAGATTGAAGATGAATGAAGTTTGGATCATATACCTCAATATCAAGAAAGAAGAATTCAAAAGGATCAGGTAAGTTTAACTAAATATTTGTTGGTGATCCGAATACTTCTTGTAGTGTAAAAACACCTGGAAAATTTTTTCATTGCATAAAAATCAAAAACTGGACATGGGACATGTTCAGGATCCGGATCAGACATTCCAATCCGGATCCCGAAGGGTGTTCGTTCATACACTGGTTCAATCCGGATCGCAGCATTTCATGATCCGGATCCCGAACACTAGTTTTACCTTTCTACTTGCACGATCCGGATCAGGAATTGCAATCCGGATCCCGAACGTTGATGTTTGGTGAAACTGTATGAACGATCCGGATCAGCCAATCCGATCCGGATCCCGAACTATTGTTTTTCTGGAAACCGTCTTTCTTGCTGCTGCAATCCGGATCGCCGAAATCCGATCCGGATCGCCGTCCGTAAAATTTCCAGAAATGGTAGGTTTTTGATTCTTATCTCCTTCCAAATGTTTCTAACCTATAAATAGACCCTATGATTCTTTTTCTAGGGTTAAGAAAAATAGAGCCGCCATAATCAAATATCATCTTATACGACCCTAGATCCACATATAGAGAAGAAAGGAAATCATTAGATATTACTCTATGTTTCTTCATCTATATTGATTAGTTTGATTCTAGGTTTTCATACTCACATCTTGAGTTGAATCAAACTAATGAATACTTAGATGGTATTTCCTATCTATCTTTGATCTAAGTATTCGGCGGATCATCACCACCCAAAAACAACGATTTACCCCAAAATCGGCGCGTGGACTCGCGTGTCCTTGTGGATTCAAGGTTCAACCGCTCTCGTGGATTCGGAGCGAGGTACGTTCGTGGATTCGAAGCGTGCTACTGGGTGAAGACCGTGGATTCGGTCAGACGTCGTGGACTCGACGTTGGACGCCGTGGATTCGGCGTTGGACGCAGATCGTGGATTCGAGATGCGTTGCAGAGCGAGCGGAGAAGATCAACTAGGAGCGTATGGAAAAGGTTGAGTCGTCTGTGAGTACGGTATATCACCTTGTACGTGTTTAATTCTAGTGGATTTTGCCGTGTTATCGGTCCCGTGGTTTTTTTACTCCGGTTTGGAGTTTTTCCACGTAAAAATCTTGCGTGTTATTTTTATTTCCGCATTGGGTTTTTTATCGCAACGATTTTTGAGTGTTTAAACATTTACACCTATTCACCCCCCTCTAGGTGTTTTTTCCCCTATTTAGATCTATATTTCATATAACCCAACAAGTGGTATCAGAGAGGGAATAGGGTTGTAAACAATGGTTGAAGGTGAAAACATCAACAGACCCCCATTCTTCGATGGAACAAATTATGCGTACTGGAAAGTACGGATGAAAGCATTTTTAATTTCCATCGACGAACGGGTGTGGCAATCAATTGAATTAGGATGGTCTAATCCAACTGAATTTATTGGTGATGTTCGCACCATCAAACCTAGGTCGAAATGGACCAAGGAAGAGTTAGATTCATCTTCTTACAATGGCAAGGGAATTAATGCTATCTTTAATGCCTTATCTCAAACTGAATTCTCTCGCGTCTCGGCATGTGAGACTGCGAAAGAAATCTGGGATGTTCTCCAGGTTACACATGAGGGAACTAACCTCGTGAAGATTCAAAAGCTGCAAATGCTTATGAGCAGATTTGACTCCATTTTTATGGCAGAAAATGAATCTTTCACGGACTACTATACACGATTGCAAGACATCGTAAATTCATGTGCTAACCTGGGAGAGAAGATTCCAGAATTTAAGGTTGTAAGAAAGATCTTAAGAACTCTTCCTGAACGATTTCGCCCAAAGGTTACGGCCATTGAAACTATTAAACACCCGGACGAAATGCGTGTAGAAGAACTAGTTGGTTCATTACAAACTTATGAAATGACACTTACTACTAATTATTCTTCGGGAAAAGCATCCTCTTCTAAGTCTTCAGGTTATGCATTGAAAACAACTAAGGAAGAAGACGCGGATACATCCTCCTCAGACGATGACGAGAACCTTTCTATGGAGGACTTTGAGAAGCAACTCGCTCTCTTGACAAGGAAGTTTCGCCGCAACTTTCGAAGGGGTAATTCAAGTAAATCTCCATCCTTCGGAAAGTCGAAGAAAGGCAAGGGTACTTCAAGTTACAAGTCAAGAAAGCAAGAGAACTTTTCAAAGGATAAGAAAAGTTCAGAGGGACAAGTCTAATGCTTCAAGTGCCGAGGATACGGCCATATCTTAACGGAGTGTCCAACTAAGAATCCGTCGAAGAAGAAAGTGATGCAAGCCGTCACTTGGGATGACAACTCAACGTCAAATGAGTCATCCTCAAGTGATGAAGAAGAAAGCGTAACGGCATTCCACGCGTCCACATCTTCACCATTCATGTGCTTAATGGCAAGTACATCCGAGTCATTGTCCAACTCCACTGTTGAAAAGAATGCAACGGACAATGAATCGGATGATTCGGAAGGTGAAGATTTTGCTTTAGCCTACCACAGACTTTTGAGGGATTCAAAGAAACCGGCTAAGCAAAACAAGGGGTTGAGAGGGAGATTGCAGGATCTCGAAGAAGAAGTAAAAAGGGTAACTTCTCTCTCGACCGATCTTGAAGTGGAAAGGGATAATTTGATAAAAGCAAATGTTTCCCTTCAAGAGTCCAATGAGCAACTCGAGAAGAATTATATAGATATGGTGAACAAAGCGAATTACTTCTTGAAGCTCTACGGCGAGGCCCGACAGGAAAAATTGGAAATGACAGAGACCATTTTCTAACTCAAGGATGACTTACAGCAATTTTCTTCTGGAAGGAGTAAGTTGGATAAACTTCTTGGTCTTGGTCAAACAAACAAGTTCGGCCTCGGATACAATCGAACTGAAGACAATTTTAGTTCGGTTGGGACAGTCTTTGTGCCTCAGTCGGTATCTCCTCCTCCGACACCGGAATTCACGACAACCAACGACAACAAGCCTACTTCACCCTCTTCGGAATCGTCAAGCACAAAGGTATGTCTTCGTTGTAATTTTGCAGGGCACATTGAAAGAAATTGCAAGATTGGAGCTCAAAGATCAAATCAACCACATCTTGCAACTGCTACCAATAAGTTCACTCCCCGGAATTCAAAGAAGGACTTTTCAAAAGAAAAGAACATTGGTAGTACTTCAAACAAGACGATGACAAAAGAAAAAGATCAATCATACAAGACGTCTTCATCAAGGAAAATTTCTCAACCATTGCCAACATACTCTAAAACTCAAAAGGTTTGGGTATGCAAAGGTGAAATCTTTCCTTGCCTTTAATCTTCCTACGATTAAATTTTGTGTAGTTTATGTAGACTATTATTTTTCTTTCTTTGGACCAACTCGTCAACCATCTTTGGGAGGTAAATGGTATATTTTCTTATTGGTTGATGATTTCTCTAGATTTTCTTGGGTAGCATTTTTAAAAGAGAAAGATGATACTTTTGATTCTTTTCACGAGATTTGCCATCGTATTATGATTGAAAAGAATGAAAAGATTACTCGTGTTAGAAGTGATAGAGGCGGAGAATTCATAAATTCAAAATTCATTGATTTTTGCACTTCCAATGGCATTAAACATGAATTCTCGGCACCCTATACACCTCAACAGAATGGTGTAGTCGAGCGCAAAAACCGGGTTGTACAAGAAATGGCACGTGTTATGCTTCACAGCCGGAATTTACCGTTATATTTTTGGGCTGAAGCTGTGAACACTGCAGTCTATGTAATTAACCGCGTTTATTTGCGCCCGGGAACTTTTAATACACCATATGAACTATGGTTTTGTAGAAAACCCAACATCAAATATTTTCGTATCTTTGGGAGTCGGTGTTATATTTTGCGTGACCGCGAAAATCTTGGAAAATTTGACTCTCGAAGTGACGAAGGGATTTTCTTGGGGTATTCTACAAATAGTAGAGCATATCGAGTTTTTAACTTAGAATCTAAGACGATCGTAGAATCTATAAATGTTAAAGTAGATGAAGCTTTTCACTTTGCATCTGAAAAATCTACCCTCGATATCTCTCTAGATGATGATACACCTGCCATTGCATCTTCTCATGATAATACTTCCAATATTAATGATGCATCTAATGGTTCTTCAAGTTTATCTAATGTGCAGGAATCATCTCATGTACCTCCGAGTACTCCGTTACCTCAAACGTTACGAATCTCCAAGGATCATCCGGAATCGAATATTATTGGAGATCCACAAGAAGGAGTTAGAACTCGGAGGCAGTTGGTTTGTGGATTCGCTTGCTACGTATCTTTAATCGAACCAAAGAATATAGATGAAGCTCTTCAGGATGACTACTGGATTAAAGCAATGCAGGAAGAGCTCCATCAATTTGAGCGAAACAAAGTCTGGGAATTAATAAAGCCTCCAAAGAAACACAATGTGATAGGTACCAAATGGATTTTCAAGAATAAGAAAAATGAGGATGGTACTATCATCAGGAACAAGGCACGATTAGTTGCTCAAGGCTACTCTCAAGTAGAAGGTATAGATTTTGATGAAACTTTCGCCCCTGTAGCTAGACTCGAGTCCATTCGTATACTATTTGCTATTGCTTGTCATTTTAAAATCAAATTATTTCAAATGGACGTCAAGAGCGCGTTTCTAAATGGGTTTTTAAATGAGGAAGTTTATGTGGCTCAACCGAAAGGTTTTGTAGACCATAAACAACCTAACCATGTTTTTCGTTTGAAAAAGGCTCTTTACGGTCTGAAACAAGCACCGCGAGCATGGTACGAAAGGTTGACAAAGCACCTTTTGGAGAAGGGCTATACTCGAGGGGGAGCTGACAGGACTCTCTTTGTGAAGCATTATCAAAACAATTTCATTGTAGCACAAATCTATGTCGATGACATTGTATTTGGCGCAACAAGAGATAATGATGCTTCTAAATTCGCGGAGACCATGGAAAGCGAATTTGAGATGTCCATGATGGGCGAATTGACTTATTTTCTTGGATTGCAAATTAAACAAAATGATGAAGGTATTCATTTGTGTCAATCCAAGTATGCAATGGAGTTGGTTAAAAAGTTTGACTTAGAAAATTCGAAGGATTTTCCGACTCCAATGGGAACTAGCCACAAGGGACTTGGAAGTGAATCACATAGTGAGAATGTAGACGAGAAACTGTATCGAAGTATGATTGGGAGTCTACTTTACCTCACGGCTAGTCGCCCGGATATATCCTTTAGTGTTGGGATTTGCGCGAGATATCAATCAGCACCAAAGGAGGTTCACCTGAAAGCGGTGAAACGGATCATCCGGTACATCAAAGGATCAATTAATTTCGGAATTTGGTATCGTATGGGAACTAGTTTGGATATTGTTGGATACTCAGATGCCGATTGGGCAGGATCAGTGGATGATCGGAAAAGCACGAGTGGTGCATGCTTCTATCTTGGCCATTGCCTTGTTGCATGGCACAGTAAAAAGCAGAATTGCATAGCACTCTCGACTGCCGAAGCGGAATACATTTCAGCGGGTAGTTGTTCAACCCAACTCATTTGGATGAAAAGTGTGTTGAGCGACTTCCGGATTTCAGCATCTTCGGTAACAATTCTTTGTGACAACACAAGTGCAATTAACATTTCTAAAAACCCTGTGTTGCACTCTAGAACAAAACATATTGAGCTTAGATATCATTTTCTTAGAGAGCTAGTTGAATCAAATACTCTTCAACTTTCATATATTTCAACTGAAGATCAATTAGCTGACATTTTAACAAAACCTTTGGATCAAAAACGTTTTATTCATTTGCGAAAAGCAATTGGAATGCTTTCCTTGAAATAATTCTTTTTGAAACCTTTGCTTAGGTTAGGTTCTGTTTTTGTTTTGTTTTGTTCATTATCTATGTTTGTACATAGGACATTAATTGAGCATAGATCATAATTGACTTTAATTGCATCTTTTCACACATTTAGAAATTTATTATGCTTTTGACATCATAATATTTCACTGTTGCAATGATCATTTACATTAATTAAGTTATCTTCTAAGTGATCAAAGTCAATTCCTCTCTCAATGATCTCTTGGTATAGTCATTATCTTATTTGACTGCTTAGTCGAGTATGAATGCGAGATCAATTTTTGGTTGAATACCGTATATATTAAATAATTGATAGTCAATTGAGGGGGAGTCAAAGAAAAGTAAAATGCTCAAAAGATTTGGAAAGAGTTACATCCCAATGAGGAGTGTGAAAACTACCACCACATGGAGGAAAGAGCTACCACCTCGGTCGTCCGAGTACTGTGTGCAGCTACCACATGTATACCAAGCATGGTTGTTCAATTTTTGATTAAGTAAAATGCATATTGAGATACTTGACTCTGTCAAATTTCAAGGTTGGTATAAGGTGGGATTTTAAAGAAAGATGCTCATAGAGCCACTCCTTCAACAGATTGTCTAAATACATTATCTAACTTATGTGGGATTTCAAACATCTATTGATCTTGGTATTTCATTTTCTTTACCAAATTGATGATTTGATAAAGGCATTACGCATAAGATCATGTTAGATGTGATTGAAGTTGTTCAACTTTAAGGGATTTAATTTTTGTAAATTTTCGTTTCATTTTTGGATATTATTGATAGATTTGGGCATAATCTAATTCTTGTTGTATGAAATGATGTTTTTGTTTAAAGTTGATACACAATTGTGCTTACATACTTTTTCTGGATTTTATGAAATTTTTCTAAATTTTTCTGAAGAAAAAGTTGGAGCCGATCCGGATCGGGCAAGCTGATCCGGATCCCGAACGCAGGCTTCTTCCTGCGACTGGCCGATCCGGATCAAAATCTCGATCCGATCCGGATCACGGCTAGGGTTTTAATAAGAACAAGAGGGTTTTGATTTCTTTTACCTTAATCTTTTGTTCTCAAGTCTCTAGAGCCTCTCTCTCTAGAATTCTTGCACCTTGGAGCTTTCCTAACTCAAGTTCTTCGAATCCAAGTAAGTTTTATTGATCAAAATCTCGTTTTTCACAGTTTTTCTCTATTTTCTTCAAAACGTGATGAGATTTTTCTATCTTTTTCGTTTGTGAATAGTTTTTGGTCAAATTTCTTTTGAAATAAGAACTCTGGGTAGATTAGTTTTGATTATATGCTAGGTATTCTCCTGATTAACGAATTTTTGGGCTTCGATTTCTGAAAATTCGGTTTTAGGGCATATAATAGGAATTTTTGAAAAACATGCAATTGATCTATTTTTAAAATTCTTTTTGCAAAAACTAATTTGATTCCTAATCTCTCTACATGATTATGATTGTTTGGGTACAATTTTTCAAATTTTTGAAAATTAACAACTTTTTTATGTGTTCTTGAGTTATTGCTCACAGGATTTTCTTCTCACAAGAAACTAATAGCAATGGTGATCACGTGGATCATTTTCCTTCTAGCAGCTATGGTACATGCGAGAGACACTGTCAAGCCCAAGAGGGCTAAGAAACCGAAGAAAGCTAAAGATGATTCCGATACGGAATCTGAGACGGACTCGATTGACTGGGATAACATCGAAATCGAGGGAACTACTCCAATTGTCTCCAAAGGGAAAGCCCCTGCTGAAACCTCAAAGGCTCCAGCCACTGCAGCTGAAAAAGGGAAAGCGCCAATGGAACCAAGTCCAGTTGGAACAAAAAGAAAAACCGGTGCAAGAAAAAGAGGCAGTGCTCAGGGAATTTCCATTGAGCAGCCAGTTGCCAGCCAGCCTCCTCCACAGGACTTCATCAGCTCCGCAAGAATCAAAGATTTTGAGAAGAGGGAATGCATTGGCGAGAGACATGTCAATGTCAAACCAATGAAGGAACGATCTGCAGTCTTTGGGATTTTGTTTGACCAGGTTGGTCTTGCTCAAATTTGCAACTTCCCTGAGACTATGGGTACTGTCCACACTCAGTTCGAATGTTTTATCAGAACGCTGCAAGTCTAATTGATCACGATGATGGACGTCGAGAATTTCATACTTTGGTTAAAAATATCAAAATCAAAGTCACACCCCAACTGATTGGAGATGTGCTAGGTATGACAGCCAGAGCTGATGGACTCCATTACCTAAAAACTCAAAGCTTCAACAACAACTCCTGGAGAGTTGTAGTCAATGGAATTTGTGTTCCGGATACTTTGTCAACCGGAAATTCTGTTTTCTCTAAAGAGCTTCGACCAGAGTATCGGTATATAAACTTCATTGTCTGCTACAACATTCTTCCCAACATGAATACGAAGGTTCTTCGATGGGACAGGATGTTATTCCTCTATCTTCTTGGAAACCCGGCCGTATTGATGGGAGCAAACTTGAATATTCCTTATCTCATTTGGTCAAGGATGGCGCGGTATGCGGAACACTCTCACCCCACAGAGAGACTACCCTACCCAATGATAATCATGCACATCCTTAGAAAGTTTAAAGTCGATACAAGCGCGAGCTCTTATATGTACAGTTTGGGCACCATAAATGAGACGACAATTGTGAAGTCCCTCTCGACGAAGCCAGATGAACCCATAATACCTCCTCACCGGCAAAGAGCTCGACCACAAGCAACTACTTCTACAGCTCCTGTTCCACCAGCACAGCAGGCACCTCCATCCACTTCTGATGATGATGCTTCTGTCAGCTCAATCTTTAAGGAACAACAGCGACTCTCAAACGAGCAAGAACGCATGTCTATTGAGTTCGCCGAAATGAAGGAGGATCTCAAAGAAGTTAAGAAAGAACAAGCTTTGATGGTCCAAGATCTTAGAGAAGTTAAGAAGGAGCAAGCTTCTATGAACAAACGGATCAAGAAAATGTTTCAGAAGTTTGGGTGTATCAGTTCCGACGACTCTGCATAAAGTTTTTTTTTGTTTTGTTTCTAATCCTTTGTTTGCAGGTTTTTAAGTTTGTGTATTTATGATTATCTTATTCAGCTCTAAAAGTTTCTTTATGTTGAACTTTTTAACTCTCCTTGTGCTTTGTAATCTTTGGCTAATTTTTGTGACAAAAAGGGGGAGAGAGAAGTATAAACTTTGAACACTTTGATACAATGTGGAAACTTTGAACACATTGATACAATGTGGTTGTGACACATTGATACAATGTGGGTGACACATTGATACAATGTGGTTGTGAGAACTGTGAGAACTTATTACAAACCTTGACTTTGGTGAAAGGTAAGTATCACAACTTCTGGTTTTTATCTTGTGATTTGTTGCATGTCCCTACTAACTATTTGACTAACTATTTGGACATGTATTATTACTAACAAGTTGTTTGATTACCTTGATTACTAACAAAGCAAAGTTATGACATTTGAAATTTTATTGCTTAGAAGATATGTCAATGTTTGATTGTGATCTTATTACATATCTGAATTACTCAATGTCATGGTGAGCATAAACTCTATCTCTGTTAGGTTTTGAATGCTAAATATTCTTGAGGTATCTAACGATCTATTTTTGTTAAGAATGATTTCTTTTTGCAGAGAGTACAGATGTCTAAGTCTAGAGTCTGTTTTAGGAGTTTATCTCTTGTATTGGATCTCCATTGTAAATTTTTGTTGTATGGTGATAGCAACAAAAATATCTTTTTTGAATTTTCTTTAGTGGATCTGTGTTTTGTCACGAAACCGCCAAAGGGGGAGATTGTTACGGATTTTGTTTTGGCGCATTTCGTGAAAGTGTTAAGTCTTGAAGATTGAAGATGAATGAAGTTTGGATCATATACCTCAATCTCAAGAAAGAAGAATTCAAAAGGATCATGTAAGTTTAACTAAATATTTTTTGGTGATCCGAATACTTCTTGTAGTGTAGAAACACCTGGAAGAATTTTTCATTGCATAAAAATCAAAAACTGGATATGGGACATGTTCAGGATCCGGATCAGACATTCCAATCCGGATCCCGAAGGGTGTTCGTTCATACACTGGTTCAATCCGGATCGCAGCATTTCATGATCCGGATCCCGAACACTAGTTTTACCTTTCTACTTGCACGATCCGGATCAGGAATTGCAATCCGGATCCCGAACGTTGATGTTTGGTGAAACTGTATGAACGATCCGGATCAGCCAATCCGATCCGGATCCCGAACTATTGTTTTTCTGGAAACCGTCTTTCTTGCTGCTGCAATCCGGATCGCCGAAATCCGATCCGGATCGCCGTCCGTAAAATTTCCAGAAATGGTAGGTTTTTGATTCTGATCTCCTTCCAAATATTTCTAACCTATAAATAGACCCTATGATTCTTTTTCTAGGGTTAAGAAAAATAGAGCCGTCATAATCAAATATCATCTTATACGGCCCTAGATCCACATATAGAGAAGAAAGGAAATCATTAGATATTACTCTATGTTTCTTCATCTATATTGATTAGTTTGATTCTAGGTTTTCATACTCACATCTTGAGTTGAATCAAACTAATGAATACTTAGATGGTATTTCCTATCTATCTTTGATCTAAGTATTCGGCGGATCATCACCACCCAAAAACAACGATTTACCCCAAAATCGGCGCGTGGACTCGTGTGTCCTTGTGGATTCAAGGTTCAACCGCTCTCGTGGATTCGGAGCGAGGTACGTTCGTGGATTCGAAGCGTGCTACTGGGTGAAGACCGTGGATTCGGTCAGACGTCGTGGACTCGACGTTGGACGCCGTGGATTCGGCGTTGGACGCAGATCGTGGATTCGAGATGCGTTGCGGAGCGAGCGGAGAAGATCAACTAGGAGCGTATGGAAAAGGTTGAGTCGTCTGTGAGTACGGTATATCACCTTGTACGTGTTTAATTCTAGTGGATTTCGCCGTGTTATCGGTCCCGTGGTTTTTTTACTCCGGTTTGGAGTTTTTCCACGTAAAAATCTTGCGTGTTATTTTTATTTCCGCATTGGGTTTTTTATCGCAACGATTTTTGAGTGTTTAAACGTTTACACCTATTCACCCCCCTCTAGGTGTTTTTTCCCCTATTTAGATCTATATTTCATATAACCCAACACGCAGGCGGTGCGCTCCAGCACGGGTTGGTGCCGTGCGGGATTTTTGCCACGCGGGTTTAACCTAGCAATCGTCGGGGTCCTAGGACCGTGTCGGCTTTCCAGTTTTGAGTCAACGGTTGGTGTTTCGGGCATCTAGTCTTAGTGTTACTGATGTTTTCTTCAGGGGGGATGTTGCAGGTTCGGCAGGCACACAGAGTCGCGGACGAGCCGAGTGCCGGTCGTCACATGCAAGGTGGGTACTTTTCCATTGTTTTCGATCAGAGGGATTATGGGAAAAGGTGAAAGATTAAAGTAATTGCATGTTTACATTTGGTAACCCTGTTAATGTTATTATATGTATATTTGGTTACGGGGCTCGAGGTTGCTACATGTGTTACGGAATTTGAGTTGGCGTATTTCGTGAATTCGGTTAAGTCTTGAAGATTGAAGATAAAGAAGGTTGAATCATATAACTCAATCTCAAGAAAGAAGAATTCAAAAGGATCAGGTATGTTTAACTAAGTATCTTTGGTGATCCGAATACTTCTTATAGTGTAGAAACACTTGGATGAATTTCTAATTGCATAATAATCAAAAACTGGACATGGGACATGTTCAGGATCCGGATCAGACCTTTCGATCCGGATCCCGAAGGGTGTTAGTTCATACGCTAATTCAATCCGGATCGTTGCCCCTTTTGATCCGGATCCCGAACACTGGTTTTTACCAAAATGTATGAACGATCCGGATCAGGCACTTCGATCCGGATCCCGAACCTTGGTTTTTCTGGAAACTGTCTGTCTCGTTACTGCAATCCGGATCGCCCAAATCCGATCCGGATCGTCGTCATGTAAAATTCCAGAAAAGGTTAGTTTTTGATCCTTATCTTCTTCCAACGGTTTCTAACCTATAAATAGACCCTTTAATTCATCTTTTAGGGTAACGACCAAATAGCCGAATAATCTTCGTAAATCAAACGACGGTTATATAAATCCACATATAGAGAAGAAAGGAAATCAAGAGATTTAATCTTATGTTTCTTCATCTATATTGATTGATTTGATTCTAGGTTTTCATACTCACATTTTGAGTAGAATCAAATCAATGAATACTTAGATGGTATTTCCGATCTATTTCTAATCTAAGTATTCGGCGGATCATCACCACCGAAAAACAACGATTTATCCCAAAATCGGCGCGTGGACTCGCGTGGCCTTGTGGATTCAAGGTGCAACCGCTCTCGTGGATTCGGAGCGAGGTACGTTCGTGGATTCGAAGCGTGCTGCTGGGTGAAGACCGTGGATTCGGTCGGACGTCGTGGACTCGACGTTGGACGCCGTGGATTCGGCGTTGGGCGCAGATCGTGGATTCGAGAAGCGTCGTGGAGCGAGCGGAGAAGATCAACTAGGAGCATATGGAAAAGGTTGAGTCGTCTGTGAGTACGGTATATCACATTGTACGTGTTTAATTCTAGTGGATTTCACCGTGTTATCGGTCCCGTGGTTTTTTACTCCGGTTTGTAGTTTTCCACGTAAAAATCTCTGCGTGTTATTTATTTTTCCGCATTGGGTTTTATATCGCAAAGATTTTTGAGTGTTTATTGTTTACACCTATTCACCCCCCTCTAGGTGTTTTTTCCCCTATTTAGATCCAATTATACATAACCCAACAAGTGGTTTCAGAGCGGGAATAGGGTTGTAAACAATGGTTGAAGGTGGAAACATCAACAGACCTCCGTTCTTCGATGGAACAAATTATGCTTACTGGAAAGTACGGATGAAAGCCTTTTTAATTTCCATCGACGAACGGGTGTGGCAATCAATTGAATTAGGATGGTTTAATCCAACTGAATTTATTGGTGATGTTCGCACCATCAAACCTAGGTCGAAATGGACCAAGGAAGAGATAGATTTTTCTTCTTACAATGGCAAAGGGATTATTGCTCTATTTAATGCTTTGTCTCAAACAGAGTTCTCTCGCGTCTCGGCATGTGAGACTGCGAATGAAATCTGGGATGTTATTCAAGTTACGCATGAGGGAACTAACCTTGTGAAGATTCAGAAACTGCAAATGCTTACGAGCAAGTTTGACTCTATTTTCATGGCAGAAAATGAATCGTTCACAGACTATTACACACGATTGCAAGACATCGTAAAGTCATGTGCTAACTTGGGAGAGAAGATTCCAGAATTTAAAGTTGTAAGAAAAATATTAAGAACTCTTCCTGAAAGATTTCGTTCCAAGGTTACAGCCATTGAAACTATTAAACACCCGGACGAAATCCGTGTAGAAGAATTAGTTGGTTCTTTACAAACATATGAAATGACATTTCCTACTAACTATTCTTCGGGAAAGGCATCCTCTTCTAAGTCTTCAGGTTATTCTTTGAAAACAACAAAAGAAGAAGACGCGGATTCATCCTCCTCAGGCGATGACGAGAACCTATCTATGGAGGACTTTGAGAAGCAGCTCGCTCTCTTGACAAGGAAGTTTCGCCGAAATTTTCGAAGGGGTAATTCAAGCAAAACTCCATCCTTCGGAAAGTGGAAGAAAGGCAAGGGTTCTTCAAGTTACAAGTCAAGAAAGCAAGAGGGTTTTTCTAAGGATAAGAAAAGCACAGAAGGACAAGTCCAATGCTTCAAGTGCCGAGGATACGGCCATATCTCAACGGAATGTCCAAATAAGAATCCGTCAAAGAAGAAAGCGATGCAAGCCGTCACTTGGGATGACACCTCATCGTCAAATGAGTCATCGTCAAGTGATGAAGAAGATAACGCAGCAGCGTTCCACGCGTCCACATCTTCACCATTCATGTGCTTAATGGCAAGTACATCCGAGTCATTGTCCAACTCCACTGTTGAAAAGATTGCAACGGACGATGAATCGGATAATTCGGAAGGTGAAGATTTTGCTCTAGCCTACCACAGACTTTTGAGGGATTCAAAGAAACTGGCTAAGCAAAACAAGGGGTTAAGAGGGAGATTGCAGGATCTCGAAGAAGAAGTAAAAATGGTAACTTCTCTCTCGACCGATCTTGAAGTGGAAAGGGATAATCTGATAAAAGCAAATGCTTCACTTCAAGAGTCCAATGAGCAACTCGAGAAGAATTATATAGATATGGTGAACAAAGCGAATTACTTCTTGAAGCTCAACGGCGAGGCTCGACAGGAAAAATTGGAAATGACAGAGACCATTCTCCAACTCAAGGATGACTTACAGCTATTTTCATCAGGAAGGAGTAAGTTGGATAAGCTTCTTGGTCTTGGTCAATCAAACAAGTTCGGCCTCGGATACAATCGAACTGAAGACAATTTTAGTTCGGTTGGGACAGTCTTTGTGCCCTAGTCGGTATCTCCTCCTCCGACACCGGAATTCACGACAAGCAACGACAACAAGCCTACTTCACCCTCCTCGGGATCGTCAAGCACTAAGGTATGTTTTCGTTGTGGTATTGCAGGGCACATAAGGAGAAATTGCAAGATGGGAGCCAAACGCTCAACTCAAGCACTTCTTGCAACGACTACCAAAAGGGTGATTCCTCGGAAATCAAATGTAAATTATTCGAAGGAAAAGAGCCTCGGTAGTTCATCAAACAAGACAACGACGTCAAGAAAAAGTGACGGATCAAACAAGACGCTTTCACCAAAGGTATCAACTTCACAATCATTTCCGACGTACACCAAAACTCGAAAGGTTTGGGTACGCAAAGGTGAAATCTTCCCTTATCTTGTTACAAATATTTCCTTGCATGCATATGATAATTCGTCTTGGTATCTGGATAGCGGCTGTTCCCATCACATGACCGGTGACAAAAACTGCTTTCAAAATTTTGAGAAAATCTCCGGAGGACTTGTAGTTTTCGGAGACGGCCAGTCTTCCAAAATTGTTGGAAAAGAAATAGTAGCTATTCCAGATGGCCCGATTCTGAATAATGTGTTATTTGTGGATGGGCTTAAGACTAACCTCATAAGTATCAGTCAACTTTGTGACAATGGTTTTTCTGTTAATTTTTCATCTGTTGAATGCATTGTAACTGATAAGGATCATGTTTTCTTTTTAAAAGGGGTTAGATCTGAAAACAATTGTTATGTTGTTCCCAATAAAATTTCTGAAAATTGTAACTTAGCCTCTTTGAATAATGAAACACTTTGGCATGAAAGGCTAGGACACATAAATTTTAAGGAACTTGCTAGAATTTCAAACAAAGACGTGGTCAAGGGGGTTCCTAAACTTTCACTTAAACAAAATATTGTGTGTGGTGGTTGTCAAAAGGGAAAACAATCTAGGACTGCACACAAGAACTTGAATTACGTCGGTACCAAACGGCCCTTGGAATTATTGCATATGGATCTTATGGGGCCGACACGTCAACCATCCTTGGGAGGTAAATGGTATATTTTCTTATTGGTTCATGATTTCTCTCGATACTCATGGGTAGCATTTTTAAAAGAGAAAGCTGATACTTTTGATTCTTTTCACGAGATTTGCCTTCGTATTATGACTGAAAAGAATGAAAAGATCATTCGTGTTAGAAGTGATAGAGGTGGAGAATTCATAAATTCTAAATTCATTGACTTTTGCACTTCCAATGGTATAAAACATGAATTCTCAGCACCCTATACACCTCAATAGAATGGTGTTGTCGAGCGCAAAAACATGGTTGTTCAAGAGATGACACGTGTTATGCTTCATATCCGGAATTTACCGTTATATTTTTGGGCTGAAGCTGTGAACACTGCAATCTATGTTATTAATCGAGTTTATTTGCGCCCGGGAACGTTAAATACACCATATGAACTATGGTGTTGTAGAAAACCCAACATCAAATATTTTCGCATCTTTGGGAGTCAATGTTACATTTTACGTGACCGCGAAAATCTTGAAAAATTTGACTCTCGAAGTGACGAAGGGATTTTCATGGGTTATTCTACAAATAGTAGAGCATATCGGGTATTTAACTTGGAATCTAAAACGATTGTAGAATCCATAAATATTAAAGTAGATGAAGCTTTCCACTTTGCATCTGATAAATCTACCCCTGATATCTCTCTTGATGATAATACTCCTGTAAATGCATCTTCTCATGACAATACTTCCAATATTAATGATGATGCATCTAATGGTTCTTCAAGTTTATTTGATGTGCAGGAATCATCTCATGTACCTCCGAGTACTCCGTTACCTCAAACATTATGCATCTCCAAGGATCATCCTGAATCAAATATTATTGGAGACCCACAAGAAGGAGTCAGAACTCGGAGGCAGTTGGTTTGTGGATTCGCTTGTTACGTTTCCATGATCGAACCAAAGAACGTCGATGAAGCTCTTCAGGATGACTACTGGATTGAAGCAATGCAGGAAGAGCTCCATCAGTTTGAACGCAACAAAGTCTGGGAATTAACGACGCCTCCGAAGCAACACAATGTGATCGGTACTAAATGGATTTTCAAGAACAAGAAAAATGAGGATGGTACCATCATCAGGAACAAAGCACGTTTAGTTGCTCAAGGCTACTCTCAAATAGAAGGTATAGACTTTGATGAAACGTTCGCCCCTGTAGCTAGACTCGAGTCCATTCGTATCTTATTCGCTATTGCTTGTCACTTTAAAATAAAACTCTTTCAAATGGACGTTAAGAGCGCGTTTTTAAATGGGTTTTTAAATGAGGAAGTTTATGTGGCTCAACCGAAAGGTTTTGTATACTGTAAACTACCTAACCATATTTTTCGTTTGAAAAAGGCTCTTTACGGTTTAAAACAAGCACCGCGAGCGTGGTACGAAAGGTTGACAAAGCACCTTTTGGAGAAGGGCTATACTCGAGGGGGAGCAGATCGGACTCTCTTTGTGAAGCATTATCAGGATAACTTCATTGTTGCACAAATCTATGTCGATGACATTGTATTTGGAGCAACAAAGGATAATGATGCTTCTAAATTCACTGAAACCATGGAAAGCGAATTTGAGATGTCTATGATGGGCGAACTGACATACTTTCTTGGATTGCAAGTGAAACAAAATGGTGAAGGCATCCATCTGTGTCAATCCAAGTATGCAAAGGAGTTGGTAAAGAAATTTGGATTAGAAGATTCTAAAGATTTTCCTACTCCTATGGGAACTAGCAATAAGGGATTAGGAAGTGAATCTCTTAGTGAGAATGTAGACGAGAAACTTTATCGCAGCATGATTGGAAGTCTACTTTACCTCACAGCTAGTCGCCCGGATATATCCTTTAGTGTTGGGATTTGCGCGAGATATCAATCAGCACCAAAGGAGGTTCACCTGAAAGCGGTGAAAAGGATCATCCGGTACATCAAAGGAACCATTAATTTCGGAATTTGGTATCCTATGGGAACAAGTCTAGATATTATTGGATACTCAGATGCCGATTGGGCAGGATCTGTGGATGATCGGAAAAGCACGAGTGGTGCATGCTTCTATCTTGGCCATTGCCTTGTTGCATGGCACAGTAAAAAGCAGAATTGCATAGCACTCTCGACTGCCGAAGCGGAATACATTTCAGCGGGTAGTTGTTCAACCCAACTCATTTGGATGAAAAGTGTGTTGAGCGACTTCCGGATTTCAGCATCTTCGGTAACAATTCTTTGTGACAACACAAGTGCAATTAACATTTCTAAAAACCCTGTGTTGCACTCAAGAACAAAACACATTGAACTTAGATATCATTTTCTTAGAGAGCTAGTTGAATCAAATATTCTTCAAATTTCCTACATTTCAACTGAAGATCAATTAGCTGACATTTTAACAAAACTTTTGGATCAAAAACGTTTTATTCATTTGCGTAAAGCAATTGGAATGCTTTCCTTGAAATAACCTCCTTTTGAAACTTTTGTTTAGGTTAGGTTTTGTTTTTGTGTTTTTTGTTCATTATCTATGCTTAGACATAGAACATTAATTGAGCATTAGTTTTTATTGACTTTAACTGCATCCTTTTATATGTTTAGAAATTTATTATGCTTTGGATATCATAATAATTCATTTGATGCAATGATCATTTATGTGAATTAAATCATCTTTGTTTTGATCAAAGTCAATTTCTCTCTCGATGATCTCTTGGTATAGTTTTTATCTTATTTGACTGTTTAGTCGAGTATGAAATCGAGATCAATTTTTGGTTGAATACTTTATATCTTAAATAATTGATAGCCAATTGAGGGGGAGTCAAAGAAAAAGTGTTATGCTCAAAAGATGTGGAAAGAGTTACATCCCAATGAGGAGTGTGAAAACTACCACCACATGGAGGAAAGAGCTACCACCTCGGTCGTCCGAGTACTGTGTGCAGCTACCACATGTATACCAAGCAAGGTTTTTCAAGTTTGATTGATTAAAATGCATGTTGAAATACTTGACTCTGTCAAAATTTCAAGGTTGGTATAAGGTGGGAATTTTAATGAAAGATGCTCAAAGAGCCACTCTCTTCAATAAATTGACTAGATATATTATCTAACTTATCTGGGATTTCAGACATCTATTGATCTTTGTATTTCATTTTCTTTACCGAATTGATGATTTGATAAAGGCATTACTCATAAGATCAAGTTAGATGTAATTGAAGTTGTTCAACTTTAAGGGATTTAATTTTTATAAATTTTCGTTTCATTTGTTGGATGTTATTGATAGATTTGGCATAATCTATTTCTTATTGTATGAAACGATGATTTTCGTTTAAAGTTGATACACAAAAGTGCTTACAATCTTTTTCTGGATTTTCTAGAATTTTTCTGAATTTTTCTGAAGAAAAAGTTGGAGCCGATCCAGATTGGACATGCCGATCCGGATCCCGAACGCAGATATTTTTCTGCGGGCAGACGATCCGGATTGGACATGCTGATCCGGATCCCGAACGCAGATTTTCTCTGCGGGTAGCCGATCCGGATCGAAATCACGAACTGATCCGGATCGCGGCTAGGATTTTATATAGAACAAAAGGGTTTTGATTTCTTTTACTTTAATCTTTTGTTCAAAAGTCTCCAGTGCTTCTCTCTCTAGAATTCATTCATCTTGGAAGCTTTCAAACTCAAGTTCTTCGATTCCAAGTAAGTTTTATTGATCAAAATCTCGGTTTTTCACAGTTTTTCATATTCTTCCTCAAAAATGTGATGAAATCTCCTTATCTTTTCGGTTTGTGGATGGTTTTTGATCAAATTTCTTTTGAAATAAGAACTCTGGGTAGATTAGTTTTGATTATATGCTAGGTATTCTAATGATAAACGGATTTTTGGCCTTCGATTTCAAAAATTTCGGTTTTAGGGCATATAATGGGAATTTTCCAAAATCATGCGATTGATCTATTTTTAAAGTTCCTTTTGCAAAACTAATTTGATTCTTAGTCTCTCTACACGATAATGATTGTTTGGGTATAATTTTTTGAATTTTTGAAAACTAACAATTTTTCGTGTACGTGAGTTGTTGCTCACAGGATTTCCTTTCTCACAAGAAACCAATAGCAATGGTGATCACCTGGATCATTTTTCTTCTGGCTACTATGGTACATACGAGAGACACTGTCAAGCCCAAGAGGGCTAAGAAGGCGAAGAAAACAAAAGATGATTCCGATACGGACTCTGAGACGGAATCGATCGATTGGGATGAGCTTCAAGTTGAAGCAACTACACCCACTGCTTCGAAGGGAAAAGCGCCTGCAGAAACATCAAAGGCTCCGCCTACTGCTGCTAAAAAGGGCAAAGCTCCAATGGAAGAAACTTCTGTGAAAACTAAAAGAAAAAGACTTGCTCGACGGATTGGACGAGCTCGGGGTATTGTAATAAATGAACCATGTCAAGAGGAAACAAAGAATATCCCTCAAACTGAAACTGAATCTGAAGACGAAGAAGATTGGGGCACATTTCTTAATGAAGTACAACAAGGTATTGATGAAGAAAATAAGTCTTACCTAAAGAACAAGAAGCTGATGAAGTCTTCCTCAACGATTAAGCAGTACGCAAGGAAAAAGAATTCGCCAAGCAATGGAATTCAAATCGATGAACCTCCTGACAATTTACATTCTCTGCCAAGAAGATCTCCTCGGAATGAAAGTCAGACTGCTCCGTCAGCTGTCACACAACGTTCGTCAATTTCCAGAAGAATCAACCAAAAGGCAAACTTAGTGTCTTCCATCAACCAAGAACAAGATAAACTGGCTCTGGAACTCAGAAAGATGTCCACGGACATACATAAGATGAAACAAGAATGTTCTACGATTTCGAAAATGCTTAAAGGAATCTTGAACAAACTGGGTTGCACGAGCTCTGAAGACTCTGAATCTGATGATTAATTTCTTCTTATTTCTTTCTCTTGTGCAGGACCTTACATATCATTTCTTGTGCAGGTTTTAAGTTTTAGTTTTTAGTTTCAATTCTCAAACTTTTGGTTCTTGAACTTGTTAACTTTTCTCTCCTTTTTGGTAATTTTGGCTAACTTTGTGACAAAAAGGGGGAGAGAGTTTTAGAACACTTTGAACAATCTTGATTGTCCAGTTGAACCATGAAGGTAAGTATAACCTCAACTTGAAAGGTAAATATAACTTCAACTTTTGGTTTTGTATTTGGTTTGAATGCATGCCTCGACTAACTATTCGACTAACTATTTTGGCATGTAATATAACTAACAAGTTGATGTTCACTAACAATTTTTGTGACATTTGGTTTTTGATTGCATAGAAGATATGTTGGTGTTTTAACTATGATCAAATTACATATCTGAATGTATAAATGTCATGGTAAGTATAAATGAGTATAAACTTCATCTCTGTATGTGGTTTTTGAATGACATAAAATTCTTGAGGTATCTAACGATTTCTTTTGTCAAGAATGATTTCTTTTGCAGAGAGTACAGATGTCTAAGTCTAGAGTCTGTTTTAGGAGTTTAACTCATGTATCTATTTTGGATCTCCATTGTAAATTTTTGTTGTATGGTGATAGCAACAAAAATATCTTTTTGAATTTTCTTGAGTGGATTTATGTTTTGTCACGAAATCGCCAAAGGGGGAGATTGTTACGGAATTTGAGTTGGCGTATTTCGTGAATTCGGTTAAGTCTTGAAGATTGAAGATAAAGAAGGTTGAATCATATAACTCAATCTCAAGAAAGAAGAATTCAAAAGGATCAGGTATGTTTAACTAAGTATCTTTGGTGATCCGAATACTTCTTATAGTGTAGAAACACTTGGATGAATTTCTAATTGCATAATAATCAAAAACTGGACATGGGACATGTTCAGGATCCGGATCAGACCTTTCGATCCGGATCCCGAAGGGTGTTAGTTCATACGCTAATTCAATCCGGATCGTTGCCCCTTTTGATCCGGATCCCGAACACTGGTTTTTACCAAAATGTATGAACGATCCGGATCAGGCACTTCGATCCGGATCCCGAACCTTGGTTTTTCTGGAAACTGTCTGTCTCGTTACTGCAATCCGGATCGCCCAAATCCGATCCGGATCGTCGTCATGTAAAATTCCAGAAAAGGTTAGTTTTTGATCCTTATCTTCTTCCAACGGTTTCTAACCTATAAATAGACCCTTTAATTCATCTTTTAGGGTAACGACCAAATAGCCGAATAATCTTCGTAAATCAAACGACGGCTATATAAATCCACATATAGAGAAGAAAGGAAATCAAGAGATTTAATCTTATGTTTCTTCATCTATATTGATTGATTTGATTCTAGGTTTTCATACTCACATTTTGAGTAGAATCAAATCAATGAATACTTAGATGGTATTTCCGATCTATTTCTAATCTAAGTATTCGACGGATCATCACCACCCAAAAACAACGATTTATCCCAAAATCGGCGCGTGGACTCGCGTGGCCTTGTGGATTCAATGTGCAACCGCTCTCGTGGATTCGGAGCGAGGTACGTTCGTGGATTCGAAGCGTGCTACTGGGTGAAGACCGTGGATTCGGTCGGACGTCGTGGACTCGACGTTGGACGCCGTGGATTCGGCGTTGGGCGCAGATCGTGGATTCGAGAAGCGTCGTGGAGCGAGCGGAGAAGATCAACTAGGAGCGTATGAAAAAGGTTGAGTCGTCTGTGAGTACGGTATATCACCTTGTACGTGTTTAATTCTAGTGGATTTCACCGTGTTATCGGTCCCGTGGTTTTTTACTCCGGTTTGGAGTTTTCCACGTAAAAATCTCTGCGTGTTATTTATTTTTCCGCATTGGGTTTTATATCGCAAAGATTTTTGAGTGTTTATTGTTTACACCTATTCACCCCCCTCTAGGTGTTTTTTCCCCTATTTAGATCCAATTATACATAACCCAACAACATGCACACCAGCGGTTTGGCCACCGCGAGGGTGTGCTTTTCCGGAAAAGTGGTACGTTGACCCGTGTAACCCACAAGGTGACGTAGTGGGGGCCCCTGTAGATGGGGTGTTAGAGGCACCAAGGTGTGAGCGGTGTGATGCCGAGGCAGGTGCTCGATGTGGTGCCGAGGCAGGTGCTCGGGGTGGTGCCGAGGCAGGTGCTCGGGGTGGTGCCGAGGCAGGTGCTCGGTGTGGTTGCCGGGGCAGGTGCTCGGTTTGGATTGTGCAGAGGGGGGGTTTTACTGTCGATTGCACGATGAGGAGGGCGGTTGCTCTGGTTTTATTACGGTTTGCTTTAGTTGTAACCCTTCTTGCATTTCGTACTTTATATTCCTGGTCGCTGACTTCCCACTCTGTGACAGGTTCGTCCAGGGGTGAGAGCTAGGGCGACGGTGAGGCCGCACGAGAGATCTTTTGGCCCTTCGAGGCCACAGACATTGTTTACTTCTCTTTATGCTCATTTTATTACCTGTTAGTAGCTGTGTGGGCATGTTACTTTTGTGGGGTTGACGTGGATGTTGGGATTATTACAGTACTCTGTGGATGAATGTTTAGTTTACTATCTGATAGTTGGCCGTTTTCAAACTAAAAAGAAAAGAAAAGAAAACATTGCGAAAATGATTTGAAAAATATTGGTGTCGAGTGGGCACCGTTTTCAAAACTCTATGGATTTATGGATTTCGAAATAGTTTTGCAAAATATAGGTGTCGAGTGGGCACCGTTTTCAAAACTCTGTGTATTTATGGATTTCGAAACGGCTTTGTAAAACCTGGGTGTCGTGTGGGCACCGTTTTTAAAACCCTGTGGATTTATCCTTTCAAAGTTAGTCGGCCTCTTTATTACTTATGGAAAAATGATTGTATGTATTCGACTGTTGAACTAGTATGGTTAAAGTGATGATTGTATGGTTATTGTAGTCAGGACACCGTGCATATACAAAGGAGACTCTGCCCGTTTGCAGAGTGAATTTGTATATGCGGCGGGTCTGAGCACGCACCGGGGGAGATTGGTTTCAATATATATATATATATATATATATATATATATATATATATATATATATATATATATATATATATATATATATATATATATATATGCAAATTTGGGAGCTTTCGGTGGCTATTCTTCCGCGTGTTTAAACCCCCGGGGCGTGACAGATTAAGATGGTATCAGAGACATAACTTTAACCACAGTAGTCGGTGTCCAACATCCACGGAACACATCACCCTAGCAACTAACTAATGAGATGAACATAGTATAGATGCGTAGAGCGCGAGTGGTCGGGGGGGGGGGGGGGGGGGGGGAAGTAGAGTCCCTATTCTCGATAGTGTTTGGGTGCTGAGTTAGCTGAGTCTAGAGTTGACTTGTGTTGTGGATGTGTACAGAACATGGCCAGGATTAGATCCTCAACTGAGGATGCAGGGGCGGACGCGACAGCGTCGACGGCCGCGGAAAATCAGCTTCTGCTGCAGCAACTACGGGAGATGGCAGGTCAATTGGCGACCCTCACAGACCATGTGCGCCAGTTGACGCAGCAGCAGCCAGCTGCAACGGTGGTTGTCGCCTAGGCTCCTTCACAGGGGCCAACTGAACCAACGACGGGACCGTTGGTGACGGATGCCGAGACGGGGGCTGCCCCTACCCGGGCCGCGGCAACCGAGGTACCGTTAGTCTAGCCAATGGTGCCAGCGGTAGCCCCTTCGACAGCAGCTGCGAGACCGATGCCGGGGACCACTGCCGGAGGTGCCCCGGAGGAGACCGTGGTGACGCCTTCTCCTGCTATGGCCGCTGTTGGCTATTTATGTATGGGTTAAAATAGGCCCAACTTCCTGCCCCGTGACAATAGGCCCAGGAGACTAATAAGTTGAGTTGGGTGAGCCCAATAAGTTGAGTGGGGCTGCGGTCCACAATAGACCTAACGGCAAGAGACCCAACAATAGACCTAACGTCCAGGTGGGTTGAGTCCGGTCGAGACCCGTCGGCGCTGTGTCTGTACGCTTTAAGTGAATTGGTTGCGTATTTCTAACAGCTCGAGCTTTTAGGATTAATGGTTAGCGCCAACGATCCGACAGCCGCCACTGCCACGGGGGAAGGGTCTGTTCCGCTGGCCGAGCGGGACCGCGTGCGAGCTAACCTAGCTGATTTCAGGAAGTACGACACACCGGTGTTCGAGGGGGAGACGACCGACCCCTGGGTAGTGAAAAAATAGGTGGACACGATGGAGAAACTGTTCGAGGACTTATTGATGGATGAGTACGAGCGGGTCCCCCTGGCCATCCATTTCCTCGTAGGGAACGCCCGCATGTGGTGGAAGACGGTGCGCCCTAACTCCTCGAAGGGCGCCGCCCTCCCACATGGACCACTTTCAAGCAAGAGCTGTTCGGGGCGTTCTTCTCCAACAGCGTCAAGCGACAGCTGGAGGACGATTTGAACCATATCAAGTAGGGGAGCCGAACTGTCATGGAATACCAGCGGGAGTTTGTGGGGCTGGCTAACTGTGTCCCTTTTGTCATAAGGGACGAGTCTCACAAAGCCCAACTTTTCGTGGACGGGTTGCCCAGCGACATTTTTCAGGTGGTGCAAGCGGCGGACTTGCACACCTTCCAGAAGGTGGTCGACAGGACCACCATTGTGGAGCGCGGTTTCACAGTTACACGCGCCCGAGGGGGGGCCCTACTCATCACGAGGATAGGAAGCGATCTCAGCCTTACTCCGGGGGAGGCTCTTCCAGCGGGAGTCGACCCCCTAAACGGTGGAGATCACAACAGAGAACCCGGAGCGCACCAATGGGAGGACAAAGGTCAGAGGATAGGCCTTGCGTCATTTGCGGTGGGGCACACCGGGTGACAGAGTGCTCAAGGAGGCAAGACCACTGCTTTCGTTGTGGCAAGCAGGGGCATTTCCGCTTCAATTGCCCCTTAAACCAGGGATCAGCATCTTCAACAGCTTCTACGCCTGCGCCGCAGCATGCGGGACGGGGGAAAGCCCCGATGGGATCGGCCACTACGAGTTTACAGTCATGCCGTTTGGGCTTACGAACGCCCCAGCGGTGTTTATGGACATGATGAACAGAATCTTCAGACCCTTCTTGGACCAATTCGTAGTGGTCTTTATCGATGACATACTGATCTACTCGCCCACCGATGAGGAACACGAGGAACACTTGCGGATTATTCTACAGACTCTCAGGGACCAGAAGTTGTTTGCTAAACTTAAGAAGTGCGAATTCTGGCTTCGCGAGGTGGGCTTTTTGGGGCACGTAATTTCAGCAACGGGAATCGCAGTGGATCCCAAGAAGGTGGAGTCGGTGACCGACTGGCCCCGACCGACTACAGTAACGGAGGTCCGCAGCTTCCTGGGCCTGGCAGGATACTACAGATTTGATTTTTGATTAGCAGAATCAAAATTTTGTTCACTGTGAGCATAATTCAGAATATATCAAGATTTTAAAGCAAAAATTTTGTGGTATGATAAATAAGCTTCTGAATTAGTGAAATACATCTATTAATCAATGGAAATATTTTTTTTAAAAAAAGAAAATAATAAAGATCAAAATATTTCAAATACCATCCAGTTGCTTCAAATGTAATCTTAAAACCCACAAACATTTTATAAATTGCAATTCGATCTACAAATTCGAATTTGATGCAAAAATAGCTCGCTAACTTTATTTCAATTTGACCCAAAAAGCTTGAATTGAGGTCAAAATTAAACTTGGTAAAACCATATAATTCATTATAATTACTAAAATCTTTGTAAAAATGTGAAGGAATTTGTAAAAGAAATAAATAAATAAATAAATAAATAAATAAATAATTAATACCTTCGGGGAATCTGTAGGGCGAGAGAGTTCCAGAAGCTTCTCTCGCCCCTCCCCACATTCACTATCCATTAATGCTCTCCAGATATATATCTTAGAAAAAAAAATTAATATATATATATATATATATATATATATATATATATATATATATATATATATATATATATATATATATATATATATATATATTCCTGCAAAATAGTAAAATTATGAATGCATCCTCTACGGGATAAAACTTACAAGCACCAATTGCTTTGTACTTATACAAACATAGTAACTGAACTTATATATATATATATAGTCCGGCTAGAATACTATCGATAGCACCAAGCAATTGGTGCTATCAAGTTTTCTGCCGTTGGATGAAAAGATATGCAGGGATTATAGTGGTCCCCTAAAATTTTTACTATTCAACCAACCACCTAGTAAACTCTAGGGAACCACTATCATCTTAACCACACATTTTTTAATCCAAAGGCTAAAAACTTGATAGCACCAATGACTTGATGCTATCGATAGTATTCCAGCCTAATTTTATATATATATATATATATATATATATATATATATATATATATATATAATCCGGCTAGAATACTATCGATAGCACCAAGCAATTGGTGCTATCAAGTTTTCTGCCGTTGGATGAAAAGATATGCGGTTGGGATTATAGTGGTCCCCTAAGATTTTTACTATTCAACCAACCACCTAGTAAACCCTAAGGGACCACTATCATCTTAACCACACATTTTTTAATCCAAAGGTTAAAAACTTGATAGCACCAATGACTTGGTGCTATCGATAGTATTCTAGTCTAATTCTCTCTCTCTCTCTCTCTCTCTCTCTCTATATATATATATATATATATATATACAATCTGATTCCGATCCTGCACTAAGAAAAATAAGAGTGTACACAAAACAGTAAAACTTTAACCATACTTTGTAACAAGAACGAAATTGTTAAGTCAAGTGCACAAACAAAAACAAAATCAAAGACGATCACCACACAAAAGAAAATAGCAGATGCACAACAAAATAAAAAATACATAAATTGATGTGAAAAAATTTTTGCAGGAAAAAAAATGACAGGTGAAGGTGGAGGATTTCACTATATAAAAAAGGAAATACAAACTTTTCTTGGTATAATCACTTGATCTAATTAGGGCAAAAAAAGAGAACAAATATTCTTAACAGATTTCTCTTAAATGATCAGATCCCTGCGCTTTCATCACAGACATCCAATTTTCTTTTCCAAAATATTTTTCAAAATTTGTCATCGCACCGCGAAGCCGTTGGTATATCAAAAACATAAAATCGAGACGATTTTCAATTTTAAGGCACATCTAACAGAAATCAATACACTATATAATAGGAGGCTTTTTAATTCATACACCACCAAGAACAAAAAGAAAACAGAAATATATAGGCAATTTATTTTAATCTTGTTAAATTCCTTTAGAGAAATTGATAGAGTTTTTAATTTGTTTTTGCACCACAAAATACTTTAGTTTTTTTTTGTACAATCAATATGAAATAAAACTAAAGTTCGTTTAAAAATTGTGAAGAAAGTAAAAGTATGACATTGCAGAATGTGATTGCAAGTTGATGCCTGCTGCAGCGTAGCCCTCATTTTTCTTTTACGATGAGTTGAACTAGTCTAAGCCCCGGACAAAATGTCGAGCCATCCTGCATTAGAAACTTAAAAAAGTTTAACAAAATTTGAAGTTTCAAGTTCCCAACTTTAATTATGCTGCTGAAGAAAAATAATTTGAAACACATTTTAAAGCAATATTTAAACCAGGGATATTTTTAGCTACTTCAAAGATGCTTAACAACTTCATGAATTAACAGAAAAAACAAAACAAGTTCATCAGGCTATGAGATTTACTATTTGTGCAAGAAATATTCAAACACTAAATTATCTCTAGAATATATGCATATAAATCGAGGAGAAACAAAATAGAAGCATTAATTAGTTTGGCTACACACACACACAAAAATCCTGCACCAGCAAAACTGAAGAACACAAGCATGCATTAAGACATCAGACTTTTTTTTCATATTCTTGTGAATAAATTGATAGACCATGTATGGGAGTCATACATGAGTTCAGTACTAATAAAATAGAAGAACATAAGCAGCAAAATTTTAGCCATGCTTTGCTCCTACAATGAAGTCAATAGCCTACAATAAGAGCCTTTTTCACTCGTGCACCAAAAAACAAAAAAAAACAGAGAATTAGTAGTATGATTTTAATCTTGTTTTATGCCTGAAGAAAAATAGATTGATCAGTGCCCATCGGGAGTCCTAATCCTTACATGTTCCAGCACTACCAAAATAGAACATAAAGCAGCAAAACTTAACTCTTGTTTTACATTCCAGAAAAAATTGAGAGAAATATATATATGAGTTTTATACCATTACTATTACAACCCTGCACCAAGATATTGAAACAACTTTAAAGCCTTTGTCACACTTCTCTCTCTTATGTTCTAACTCATCACTAGACAACTAGTCATATATAACTTTAGAAAGCCATTGATATACTACATATATTATATTCATTACATTGTTTGTTTTCTAGGTAATTAGTGCTATATTCCCTTATTATGTATCCAAACCATAAAGTAAGAGTACAAAATATAAAAATTCTTTTGAGGATGCTAATTAAAGGCGAACCCGACTGCTCTTGCATTGTCCAAAAAAGGCTAAGTAGTCCTGAAACAAATGAAATAACCTTGTGAAGATTGAATGAGATGTAGTTCATTAACACCGAAATGATTTTCATTAATTACATAGAGTAGCATGGGCGAGATGAAGGGTGGTAAAGTGAACATACAATATGCATGATCGCCTGGGGAAATGCAAAAAATCCTCGCATCAAGGATGTTGGCAATTTTGGGCAAATCAAGGCCTATATTCTCTTCGAAATTGCTCCTTCAACACAGAGTGACACCTGGTGATGAGTAGAGTATCCAGTGAAGTAGGCAGATCTGGAAGTGATTGGATGAGATCAGCATTAAATACAAACAAAGTCTCGAGGGAGCACAGTTTTGTCATGCTATGGGGTAGGTACTGAAGCGAACATGCATTCCATATAAATAAATGTTTGAGGGCAACGTGATTTTGCAGTAGCCATTCCTCATGTAAGGTGGTGAGTTGCGAAGCAACAATGAGACTCAACTGGCTGATGGAGGAGAGACTCCTCAATGGCTCCATGAGTAGGAGCGCGTGGTGGTCAATTGATAGTTTACCAAGCTTCCAAAAGCAGTCCACTGCATTATTCTTTTGGCTGACATCATTTGGAAATGGATGCTGCAGCAGGGCAACTTCAATTAACTTGTCACACCCTTCAATTTCTAAAGAATGGAGGGATACGAGAGCTTGTATTCCACCAAATGATGACAATTTCTTGCAGTTCTTTATCTCTAAATGGGAAAGCATTGTCCACCGTGCACACACTTGTGCTGGGGGAAGAGATGCTATACTTGCACAATCACGTAATTCCAAACAAGTAAGAAAGGTTAAATTCGTTGACCACAGCAATGACCCCTCAAGGTCGCCACATGACCCAATAGTGAGTTGATTGAGTATAGAGGGCAGTTGGATGTCTGAGATCTCACGTTTTGTCAACTGCGGGCACTTTTCTATACTCAGGACTTTTAGGGTGTTGAATTTTTGAAAAAACTCTGTTGGAAGATATTCGAGCTTCTTACATTGTTCGATGATTAAGCTTTCAAAAGCCTTAAAATGTTCTTGCTACTGCAAAAAGAAAAAATATAAAGATATTAAGTTCGGGCAATCACAACTATGCAAATATAAATTGGCTTTTTAATATAAGGTAAACTTAAAATTTCCCCTGTAGGGTTTAACTTGTTTGCACCTTGCTACTCTGTGGTTCAAAAAAAAAAAAATTTGAGAGAGAAAGATAACGTACTACCCGCTTTGTTCATTTTTTATAAAAATAAATTTAGCTGGAATGGGAAGCGACTAGACTTCGAACTTGGAACCTCGGGTATCAACCATCAATCTCTTTGCCACTTACACTAGGGATGGTTAGTTGGTTCAAACAATTTCATTTTGCCTTTTTGTGGTTTAAGTTTCATTTCGCCGAAAAATTATACATAAAATAGGATGGCAAATTGAAACTACTAAAAAAACCATAGGGTGTGGCAAAATAAAAAATGTGATAAACCATAGGGGGCCAAAGTGCAACTTTTTGAACCACGGGATGGCAAAGTGAAAATGAGCTAGACCACATGGTGGCCAAGTGAAAACAAGCTAAACCTCGGGGTGGGTAATTTGAAGTTTATAAAATAGAGCACTTACATTGTTGTTTCCACAATCCCGATTTATTGTCGGAAGAGCCGTCAATCTGACATCAGAAATTTTCAACCGTCTTAGACTGCAAGGCAGAGTAGGAATTCCACTCAAATTAGGGCAACCAATAATTTCCATAGATTGAAGTTGAGGAAACAAGCACTCATCATCTATTCCAATCCACTCCTCCAAGTTAGGCAAGTCCTCAAATACTAGGACCTTCAACGATGGAAAGGCACATACACTGTTACTCCCGTAGAATGAACAACTTATTTGCTTTACTGCATGCAGTCCCCACAGGTAAAGACGGTTGAGTGAAGGCAGACCACCAAGAGGTGGGAGGTGCTCCCATCCTTTACAATGGATCAACACGATGGATGTCAAGTTGGTAAGAGACAGATTTGCCATCCAACATGGAGATTTAACACCTTTGTATTCTTCAATACGCAGTTTCTTGAGATTGACAGGCGGGCAGAGGTTATCAAGGAGCTGCTCATCCGCCTCTACACAACTAGAGTTGTCCCTAGACCATCCCAATGACAATGATTTGAGATATTCTTTCTCCTTTAAATTGGCCTCCATAGCTTCTTCAAGAGTCCTCACATTTTCAAGTCCACTAATACACAGATGACGAAGGTCTCTTAGGTTCTTTAGTTCCCCAATTTTGTAACCACGCTCCTCTTGGACAAAAAAATTTTCTAGTTTCTGGATGAAGGGTAGTTTGCTAACATAAGGAATTTTTTTTGTCTCATCATAACGAACATCTAATGAACGCAAGTTGACCAAGTTAGTCAAACCATTGTATTCAATAATATCAGTAGTCGTTCCATAAGTAAGGAACTTCAGGAATTCTAGGTGATAAAGCCTACAAAGAGTTGAACGAAAGAAGTTCATGAAACTTTCATTCATTACCACTCTTTTCGGAAGAGATAGGTAGCGGAGGTGTATCAAGCTATTAAGTGCATTGGGCATTTTATATAAGTCAAACTTCACGTCAATGCTCAATAAGCGTAAGTTTTTAAATCCCTTTATAACCTCATTAAACACAAATAAATGATCTGCATTATGCTTATATTTCTCTTCAACAGAAATGATAAGAGTGCGCAAGTTCTTAAGATTGGAGATTTCTCTGATGGAAAGAAATTTTATGTTTTCAAACGATAAGTGTCGAATTGTTTTTGAAATAATATGTCCTGCAACATCACCTTTTATTCTGATGCATTCCCCTAGAGAAACAGATTGTGCAAGGTCATGCAGCAAGTCATGCATAAAATAGCGTTTAGAAATTTTCAACTCATTATCACTAGTTTCGCAAGTAAAGAATGATTTTCTTGTCAAAAGATCTAAGTACTCCCTTCCAATGTCCTCTGGCCTCTGCCTTCCACAAATAGACTGTGGAATCAGACCTGAAACCATCCACATATTGACCAATTTTTTCTTTTTAAACCTGAAATCTTGAGGAAATATACTACAATATCTAAAGCAGAGTTGTAAGTTTGTGGGTAAATGGTCATAACTTAACCTTAAAATGGTCAAGATGTCATCCTTTCCTTGTTGTAATTTCATAGTGTTTTCTTTCAAAATTCTTTTCCAGTAGTCATAATCCATGCAGGAGTTTAGCAGCCCTCCCAAAATCTTTATTGCCAATGGGTACCCTCCAAGTTTTTTCGCTATCTTCTCACCAATCGGTTGTAAGTTTCTATAATCGTCAGGGTTCACACCAAGGAATGCATGCTTATTGAAAAGCGACAAACAATCGCTTTCCTCCAACTCATTTAGATTTAATGATTCTTGTTTGCATTTCATCACTTTTGCTGCCATATCCACTACTGAATCCATTCTAGTTGTCAACAGGATCTTGCTTCCTCTCTGTCTGAATTTCAAAGGAGCAACCAATTTTTCCCACTCCATTGTTTTATCATCGTTCCAAACATCATCCAGTATGAGCAAAAACCTCTTCGACGTAAGGTTTTGTTTAAGAACCTCATGGAGTGCATTTAGACTCTTGTCACCAAAACACCCACTAGTTACACCTTCCAACATCTTTCTTGTTATCGCAGTTGCATCAAAGTCTTGAGAAACGCAAACCCACATAATTGGGTCGAAATACTCTCGCACTCTTTTGTCATGACAGATTAGTTGGGCAAGGGTAGTCTTTCCGAGCCCACCCATACCAACAATTGTAAAAGCAGAGTCATCGACATCTCCCGGTTTGATCAACCATTCGACTATTAGTTCCCTCTCCTTGTCTCGTCCGAGAACCTCACTTTCGGTTAACAAGGAGCTAGTCTCGCGAGCATTCTTAACTTCCTCGAGCTTTCGACGCTTAATGTTAGGGCCATATAACCCAGTAACAAGTTGAATGAGTGGCCCCATACCGGCAACAACCCTATCTAACCCTTTGACAGCCTCCCTTAACCGCTTCAATGTGTCATCGCTAAAGATACGATTAACGAAACTATCAAATTTCCTCTTGAATTTAGAAAGAATATTGCCGCGCACCTTGTAATCTCGATCTTGTATAGTCTTCTCCAGCTCGTAGTAATCCAGCTCGTCGAGCACGTCCTCCGCGCACTCTATGGCATCTCTGAGCTGCCACAGCCATGTATTTAGCGCCTTGTTCTGCGCCATGATCGACGCACCCTCCTCGACTGCAGTCAAGACTGCCTGGACCTGCGGAAGGGCATACTGCAGCCTTTCGAGCTCGTCTTGCATGCCGCTGGCTGCTGGGCACGCCTCGAGGTAGGATGAACATGTGCTAACAAGATTCTCGATGATCACCGACGCCACCGATTCAGCTATGAAAGGAAAAGCCATAATCCTCCAAATAGCTCCAACTCCTACTACTTCACAACTATTCGGGCATGCAATTGATCAAACTCCTGGAGTGCAAAAGTTGGAGAAAGAGTAAATCAAGAGAGGTTGAGCTGCGAAAAAAGTGGCTAGTTTTGAAAGACATACATGTCAAAGAATAGAAAATTTTGGTCAGGTTGACAATCAATGCCCCACACACCACTCCTATACTAAAGGAGAAATTAATGGCACCTGCTGTTTAAATATTTCTTAGTTATATACACCATTCATTTGTAGATATTTTTGACTTTGTTGGGGATTGAGTGATATGTATGATGAAAAAAATATTCCATTTGTATTAGCAAAAAATTATCATATATAATTTTTGCGGTTTTATCGAAAAATACAAAACCTTTTTTTTTTGTACTTTTCTTCTAACTTCGTTTTGTCAATTATTCATTTAGGTTCTGTCTGGATACATGAATATATTGTTCGGGTTGTCTCCATAATATATTTGAGAAGTTTATTTATTTGGTGGATGAGAAGTGTGATCAAATATCTTAAATTAGATATTTGGTATGTTTAGCTTTCTAGTTAATTTTTCGGATAAATAAATCACTTTATAAATAAAATATATTATTCTATCAAATCACGAATATCACGATCTTTTAAGACGTAAAAATCAAACTCCTCCTTTCTTACAATCACTCTACAAAATTTTTATACCGAATAAGTTGTTCTTAAATATTTTATCCCGACTTCCAACTAGGCCCTTAATTCTCTCCTATTTAAATCAAATCCGCATCTCGGTCCGATTAAAAAGCCTTGAGCTCATACATAGCACCGTTCTCTGATAGCTTAAGCTTACCAAGAATAATAATTGTCTAACGTAGTTTAACATTATATCAGAGCGGGAGCTTCTGAGTTTGAATCCCAGCGAAGCTATAGAAAAGATTCAAGACCAGCCACGAGAAGAAATATTGAATATATTTATTAAAAAAACATAATTTAATAGCAACTTAATCTCCCTGCGACAAACAGTTGTTTCACAATAACAGGCATACAATACATAGCAAAGAAAAATTGGGGAGAAGTAAATTCTTAAGAATGCTTATTGGAAATTTCATAGAGAGGACTAATAAGTCAAAGCACAAGAAATTTGTCTCCCTTTTGTAACAACCAATCAAACTCAATTAGAGACAATGCCCTATCTAGCCTTATTAATAATTGTCTTACGTAGTTTAACATGTTATCAGAACGGGAGCTTCCGAGTTTGAATTCCAACGGAGCTATAAAGAAGGATTCAAAACCAGCAACGAGAAGGACTGTTGAATATATTTATTAAAAAAAATACAATTTAGTAGCAACTTAATCTCCCTGAGACAAACAGTTATTTCCCGATAACAGGCATACAATACATAGCAAAAAAAAATTAGAGGAAGTAAATTCTTAAGAATGCTCATTAGAAATTTCATAGAGAAGACTAGAAAGTCAAAGCTCAAAAAATTTGTAACAACCAACCAAACTCAATTATTACTGATAGAGAAAACCGTCCTTCCCCACTCCACACCCTTTCTAAGGGAGAAATTATTGTCTGCATATAATTACATTACATACATTGCATTTCTAAAATCCCTTGAAACATATCTTTAGATTAAAATATAAAAAAAAAATTATAAATATTTATTTTTTATTTTTTGTTCTAATTTTTAAAAAATCTATGTTTTGCACTCTTAAAATTTCAAATAATTTTCTTAAGGGAGTTTCTTGTTAACGAAGTTGGTCAAAAAGCAAAACTACCGTTATTCATTATGAAGGCAAAAATTAATATTTTAATATATTTTTAGTATTTGTAAATGTGTATTCCATATATTTAGTTATAAATTATAAAAAAATAGACAGAACAGTAATGGTGAGGATAAGCACATCATCTTAAAATTTTGAGGAGGAAAAATATATATTTTTGATAATTACAAAGAGAAAGTGAAAAGATGAATATTTATTAATTTTTTAATTTGATGTTACAGTAATAATTTTTTTTTTTTTTTTTTTTTCAAAATCTTGTAATTTTTTTTTAATATATAGTCCCTTTACTGTTGTTGTAGATCACATTAGTTGAATTGGGCTTAGATTTTTAAAAGTTACTCATTGAAAAATTACGAAGTAATTGCATAAGGGGATTAATTATTGGCTGCACCTTTTGTAATTAAATGGCTTGTGTAAAAAAAAAAATTTAGAAAAAGTTTTGACACCTATTTCTTATAAATAGAATAAATTTTCATCCTTTTACTTGTCACGCCCCGGGCGTAAACCAGAACCCGGGCCCGTCTACAGATTCGCCGTGCATGCGATATTTCCCGCACACGCGAAGCGTCGGTAACCTGCTCAGATATAAGAGATAATAATAAAAGAGCATAAAAGTCAGAGCTGAACTAAAACTACTGTATCTCAGACAGAAGCTGGAAGTAAGAAATACAACTGTAAAATAAATACAAACATCTCTCCCAGCTCACCACAAGTATACAACTAGCTGGCAAAAGCCAGACCCAAAAAGAAACATAAAAGTACTGTCTGAGAAAAACCAGGTACACCAAAAAAACTCCAGCTAATATCCCTCGGGTGGCTCGCTATCTAATCCGCAATCCTCTTACCTCAATCAGCTGCTGACGGCCCAGCAACTCCCGCAGAGGACTCTGCAAAACAAGGGGGAAAGTAACAAAGAAAAGACAATGGGGGTAAGCACTACTATAAAATAGTAGCCTCCCCTAGTGGGTAAAGCCTCAACTCAGACATGCCCACTAGGACTACCAGAGGCAAACAGGAAAAGAGAAGGGTGGTAAGCTATAAAACTGCTGATAAAAGAAAGCTACCACAACTATGCCTCTAATGCAATAACGAAAAGGGTAACTGAAAGCATGCATTAGCAAAACTATCTGTCTAAATAGACCTAATCGAAGGACCAGAAACCCCTGGTACTGCCTGCTCAAACTGTCTCAAGTATCTGCTCATAAATCGGTACTCACTGACCGATACGGAAGGTCTGGCTCTCACTGGCCAATAATCAATGTTGGCACTCACTGGCCGATGTGTCAATCGCCTACTCCGGAGTGGCACTCGAGGGGAGCGACCCACACGAGTAAAGTAACTCTGTCATCAGTATCACAAGTATCTCTGTATCGAGTATCACTGTATAGCAGGACTGGATCATGACAATGATCAAAGTGGGAAAAACCCTCCACTAAAGATAACCCGAACCCCCAATCAATGCGATGATAATCAATAAGTGGGAAACTCCCTCCACTAGAGGAATCCTATCCCCAATCTGATACATAAGTAAACATCCGGTCAACCGCCCAATGTCCGCGGTTGCCGCAATAACCCAAAACCCCAATCTAGTATGACGAACTCGCTCAACAAACCTGGCTACACTATCCCTGCCCCCGCTCGAACCCGAGCTTGCTATCTCAGCAGTCTAAATGATAGGAGAAGGAAATAAAAGCATGGTTTCTTCTAAGTCAAATCCCAGAAGATAATGTAGCAGTAAAAAGTGACTTGGCTAAGTGATCAATTTACACATGCAATTGTCCCAGTATTTTAGTCTATTTCACCAGAGTAATCAAATTAAATGCAACATAAGCCAAGATGACAGTCTCATTTGAATGATCGATAATTTAAAGTCATCAAAATGCTATCCTGCCCCTAAGCATGCTGTCCAAAATAATTAAGCGACTGAATGAAGTAATCATGCTATCAACATCATGCCAAAAATATTAACATCAAGGATTAATTATCAATTAATTAATTTCCTAGTGCATGCAGGGCTACCAACAATAAACTCAGCATCATTAACATTGGGACTCTCTGACATTCCTAGTGGGCATACCAAATGAGAGGAGCACAACAACCACCCACCTGAAGTGCTAACTGTCCAAGTCCCAATAGCTGAAAATACCAGATAAGTCCAAATCTCCTACACCAAAGAGTCCAGCAACACCCGCAACTCTCCTGGGCACAATATAAAGTCCACAGTTACATAAGCTCCCAAAACTGCTCATACAACCGCATGCAGATTTCAGCCCCAAAGATGATTAATTTTCACCTACTGAAAATGCCCAGAAAATTCCCAGAAAAATATCACAGCGATCCTCGCGTCGATACCTTCGAAACGGCTGCTTGCACGTCCAAATCTGAGTTCGGTAAGCCAAGATATAAATTCGGCAAGGTGGTACACTCAACCAAAATCTGTATCAAAATACTGTAGCACTGTACACAGGGAAACAGAGATTTTCACCTCGAAATAAATCTCTGAAAAATCCAAGAAAAATACGAGCGCGTTCCTTGCGATCTGTAGATTAAAAAGTTGTATAAGCACGTTTCCGTCTGACGCTCGTGCGCGAAGATACGGCCAAAACACTCCGCTGCTGTCTCACAAATCCACACAGAAAATGGGTCACAGTGTTGCCTCGGGATCCGTGCCCAAAACTCGAAACAGAAGAGTGCGATCAAAATGAAAGATGAAGCCCTACCTCTTAGGAGTCTTCCGGCGCAAGAATCACTGAAAAAGAAGGTCGGGGTAGCCCAGGAGAAAATTTACACCGAACAACGACGAAGAGGAACACCAGAAATGCAACGTCGCACCGCGCCGAAAAATCCAGAACCTCGGGATGCGTGCTCCCAAAAATCCCAAAACTCTGCAGGAAGATCAAGGACTTGAAGATGAAAATCTTCCAAGAAGGGAGCTCGGGGAGATCGGGCTGGGGCTGAGAGGAAAAAACCAAAGAAAAGGGCTCGGGCTGCCTATTTATAGGCTGAGGGAAACAATTGGAAAAATTCCCATTGTGTCCCAACTTTCGGGCGACCGAAAGATTCGGACGCACACAGTGCGGCCCGGCCCGCCCGAATTCGGGCGCGCACAGTGCGGCCCGGCCCAAACCGCGCCCCGCACGGGATCATCCGACCCGATCCCGCGCCGTCCGACCCGCCTCAGGTCCCGCCACGTGTCCCCCGCACACGCGGCAGCCGTGCAAGCGCCCGCGGAGAGCGCCACGTGTCCCTCCCCGAAGTCAACGCGGTTGGTGGCGCCCGCGAATCAGCGGGCGCCACGTGGCGCTCCAACTGCCCCGCCTGCGGTACGGCACCTGCCCCGGTACCTGCCCCGCGCGCTGCGTGGACCGCGCGCTCGAGGACCCGCCAACCCGGTGCCGCCACGTGGCAAGCCCCCTGGTCCACGCTCCCCCGCGCGCTCCCGTGGACCGAGCGCGCGCGGGCCGCCCAATCCGGCGCTGCCACGTGGACACTCGCTGGTCCACGCCTCCAACCGTGCACCCCGTTCACGTCCCCGCCTTTCCGTGGACCCAGCCGCGTGCACCGACCAATCAGAGGGCGCCACGTGGCACTCCCGCCGGTCCACGGCTCCCCCATGCACCAGAAATTCAGTAAAACTTCCGGGGGTCCGTTTTTGAGCATCCGGACTCAGAAATTAGCAAACAAAAAGCCGTTTTCAAGCGTTTTTCCGCGCTGAATCCAAATCCACCCTCCGTTTGGCCTAAAACCTTTTCTAAAATTCGGCAAAAGCAGCCGAAGGCCAACCCAGCTAACAAAAGCTCACGGGGTCCATCTGTGGCATCCCTTTGATGCACTATGGGCCAAATACACCATCAACAGGTGTTTGCACAGTGGATTCACGGAAAAAAGCTGCATGGGGTTCGGGGGTCCTACATTACTACTATTAATTCTCGAGAAGAATAAACTTCAGATTAGCCTCCCTGAAGTATAGGGCATTTTTTATTATGTCACTATGTGGTTCAAAAAGTTTCCCTTTGCTTTATTATCATTTAACTTTTATTTTTCTAAAAAGTTGTCTAATGGATAGCAAAGTAAAAAAATTTGAAAATAATTACAGGATGACAAAGTGTGACACCCCAATAGTTTCACATTGGATGGGAATGGAGTTCTGCTTGGTATATAAGGGACATGAACATTAGTAATAATAATTGGGCTTAAGCATTTTGGGCTGTTGTTTGGGCCCAACGAATTATTATTGCTAATGGGTTGGGTCGTTACATTTGGTTACAAAACCAGTTACCAGCCGAAAGTGTGTGACGAATCTCTAAATGACAGGGCTAGCGAGACAAGTCTCACATCGTCTAGTGATATTGAGCTCTGTGTGTGTTTGGGCTGACGAGGACGTCAGGCCTAAACGGGGGAGTCTGTGACATCGATTAGTAATAATAATTGAACTTAAGTATTTTGGACTGTGATTTGGGTCGTTACACAAAGTGAACAATACGCCAAACTATAAAATAGTTAAATGTATCTTTTTGAAGCATAAGATGACAGTATGAACCGTAAATTCGAATTTGGAATTTTAAATTGAAGTCCGAAATTTTTCCCGGAAATCTGATGAGGTATTAATTTCAGCATTTTGAAGATTTAATTCTCATAATTATCTTCACTAGTTTATTAGTAAATAAGCGCTGAAGGGTGTGGTTAAGTCTGTTTTTTAATTCGCTGTGTTGGTTGCACCGAAAAGCGTGAAAAATGGAGTTCGGCGAAAAAATCTCGGGAATCGGATTTTTCTCTGAAAAATGACCAACTTTTGAATCTGGTGAGATCTTCGAAAAAGAAGATCATCACTTTGATGGCATCGTCGAATTGAACGCGATGGTGCGATCAGATTTCAAATTTGATACCCGGATCTGCACGTTTTGCGAGATTATAGGATCGAAAATTCAGATTTCGGTAAATTCAGAAACAATTGTAACATTTTACGCATCAAGATTCGTGAAATCGATCATCTTGAGATGTTTGATTTTTGGCACGTTTTTCGAGGATATGGGAGTTTGAAATTTTAAATTTTGAAGTTTCGGTTTTGAATAAGTGGATTTGGAGACACGGAGGTAATTTAACCAAAAGTTTCCAAAAGAGGGACACAGGTGGAGTTAGGGTTTCTTTAATCCCAATTAATTATCCGTAATCCTTTTTCCTCCTCTCCTCAGCCACCAACCCTCTCCCCTCCCCGTCCATACGCCTTTGCGCTGACGGATTCCAAGCCAGAGAAGAAGCAAATCTGGCTCTTCACCTTTGGTTTAAGGCGCCCTCTTCCTGCAGCAGCAGCCGCCGCCGCCGGCCGCTCGCACACATGCGCGTGTGGGAAGTGCCGCCGCCAGCTTGAGCCCCTGTGCCGCGCGCCACTCGGGCCGAGCCGCGGACCCCCTGCCCTGGGCGCCCGCACCAGCAGCGCCCCGCGATCTGTTGGGCCGCTCTCTGCCTCGACCCAAGCCGCGCCCCGGCGCGCTCTCTAGTGCCCGTTTGAGCTCCGGACAGTGAGCATCGCCTTCAGAACGTCGAGACCTGTCAGGCTGCGGTGTTGGTTGGGTCCCGAAGTGTAGGAAATTAGGTAAATGCTTAATTACTCTACTTTTATGCATTAATGGTGCTATTTAGAGTATATTTTGTGGTTTTTGTGCAAATAATGCATGTGTGCTGCCCCAGGAAGCATGCACGAGCAGTGCGTGACCGTTGGACTAGTTGTCCTAGGTTCGTGGATGGTTGTAGTGTTTATTTTGGATTCCGGTGTGATTATCGGCCAAATTGGTCGTCCAATCACGGTTTTGTTTCGGAATTCGGGTTCTGTCAACTTGAACACGTTGCGTCTGTTGCCGATCCTTGTTGGCTGGTCGTCCTTACTTTCTCGTGTGTCCAGAGGTAGTGGATACGTTGTGGTGGATTTCGGAGCCGAAATTGGCATATTTGAGAACCCGGTATTATTTGGTTTATATTAATCACACCTATTTGCATCGTTTGTGTGTCTTGCTGCCCGGACACCCAAATTGGTGTCTCAGGGCAGAGGGTGGTATTTGGCGAGTGTTGGAACTCTCTGGGACACTGTGTGGGTTTCGGTTGTGTTCAGGTGAGTTGCCGGGGATCTCCGATGGGTTCCGGGAATCGGTAAAAGGTACCGATGGCCCGAATGTTTTTCAGGGTGTGAGTCGAATGATTCCTTTGTGGTTTAGAGTGACTTTTAGTGTCAGTTGATTTGTGATTTTTGTAGTACCTTTCGTAGGTGCAGGTGACTAGTTGCAGCGCTTTTGGCGTTAGGTGCTTCATCGGATCTTAGGTGGGTACTTCGATCCGAAGTTGGTTCAGTGGTGCCTGCTCGGTGACATTCCTTCCTCCGTGTTTCTTTGCTTGATTAGACACATTGCATGTTGAGCACTTGAGCACCACTCACTTTGTTTCTGTCTGCACTACTCTCCTATTTGCATAGTGACCTACATGTAGAGCGGTATTCTGTGATTTGTTAGAGTTCCTATGACATGATTATAGCATGACTTAGTGATTTCGTGATTTATGGCATCTCAAATCTATTGCATGATGTTCGAATTATATAGACCTGATAGGTCGGTGACACTGACATTCCTTCAGGAATAGTGGGCTTGATTGGTCAGTGACATATTGAGACCTTGTGATATGACTTGTTGGATTCGGTCAGTGATTCCTTGTTGATTCTATCTCGGCTATTTGCCGACAATTGGCCATTGAGCAGTTTGCATTGATCGCCACAGCTCGAGAGCATTTCATGTACACCAGTGGTCTGATCCGCTACAAGAGGGTGTTCTTTTTCGGAAAAGTGATCATATTTTCGACCCGTGAGCCCGATGCGGCCCCTGCTAGGGTTATATGCCAGGGTGAGCGGAACGTGGCTTCGCTTGAGGTTTTTAGACCAATATGGCATGCGATTGGGTGACTTGTATTATTCATCAGTTTGATGCATTATCATATTTGATATTCTTTACGGTAGCGGATATTTATGTATTGATTGGTAGTTATAATTTCTTTCCAGTCATTATTGCTGCTATATTTGTTTATCATCGGTTGTTATTGATTATTAGCATCTTTCAGGTTTACAGTATCTATTATTCTTATATTATGCTTGATGTATTCTATTGCTACTGTATTCGGTTTTCCTGTTCATTTTGATACTATATCTGACCTTGCGATACCTTGTAGTCGTTTGTTTTCTTTCGGTTGCCAGTGAGTACATCTTGCCTTCGTCGGCTTGCGGTATCCACTGGGAGACCCTTACTGGTTTCTCACTGCCCCCAGTTCCAGGTACCGTGGGTGGTGAGGATCAGGACGTTGCGTGAGGACGATACCGGAGAGCCCTGTTCTGAGCTTTGATCATGGACAATCCTTTGTGATTCCACTCTTCATTCAGATTGTTGTGACACCCCAATAGTCCCACATCGAATGGGAATGGAATTGTGATTGGGTATATAAGAGACATGGACACTAGTAATAATAACTGGGCTTAAGCATTTTGGGCTGTGGTTTGGGCCCAACGAGTTATTATTGCTAGTGGGCCGGGTCGTTATATTTGGTATCAGAGCCAATCAACCAGCTCGAAGTGTGTGACGAGTCTCAGCTGAGTCTGGGTCTAGATGACAGGGCTAGCGAGATAAGTCTCACATCGCCTGGTGATCTTGGACTATGTGTGTGTTTGGGCTGACGAGGACGTCAGGCTTAAACGGGGGGAGTTTGTAACACCCCAATAATCCCATATCGGATAGAAATGGAGTTGTGATTGGCTATCTAAGAGACATGGACACTAGTAATAATAACTGGGCATAAGCATTTTGGACTGTGGTTTGGGCCCAACGAGTTATTATTACTGGTGGGGCGGGTCGTTACAATTGTTCTAATTTAGGATATTTCTTCAGTTTAGTTGATGTAGTCTTTTGATTTAGATCTCCTGATTTAGTTTGGTTTATTTGTGGAATATTCTTAATTATAATTTAAAGCATATTGTGGTAGATGACTTATAATTGTAGACTCATGTTATACTTTGTTTACCTTCTGTTAGTTGATCTCTCATTGTGGTTGTATGTGTGGTTGTGTTGTATTCAGGTGCAACATTGTGCATACAGGAGAGACTCTGTCCGTCTACAAAGGAAAACTCTTGTTCATGTGGCGAATCCGTGCGCGTCTCGGGGTGCATTCAAAGGTATTTTTTTTAAAAAAAAATTATACTTTTTTCCACTGGTTTTCTTAAATTGGATTTACAGAAAGGATCCCGGGGCGTGACAATGACAAAATAAAAATAAGTTAAACCACATGCGCAATTTAAAGTTTACCCTTTTTAAAATTCATAATTTTTCCAATATAGGCTCTTTAGATATTTTAGATCAAACATATGGGATCATAGATAGGTGTGGTGCATACAGTGTATGTGTACACTGGGTTCAGGCAATTGTTTCTCATTGCACATAATGTGTGGTGTTTGGCTACACATAAAACTACTAAAATTAATTTTATTCAAACATTAAATTATAGCAAAAAAATAATAATAATTTAATGGCTTTAATCAGCGTTTAGAAAATAAAACTGAATCAACCGATAGCTAACAAAAAATAACTTAAAAAAAAAAAGTTAAAAGAGTGTAAATTAAAAGAAAATTAGAAAAATAAAGAGCTGTTTAATGGAGTGTACTCAGTATGACAGAAAAGAAAGACTGCAATGTATTGTCCGGAAAATCTAAATCAAAACCAAACTTATACAGATTGAAGAATGAGCTGAACATGGACAACTACTTGCTTGTAAATAAAAAAATGAAATGAAGTGTTCGCAAAATGTAAATCAAAGCCAAAGTCATACAGGTCCGAAAACCAAAAAGAGCATACAACACAAGTTTTCGGTCTGGTTTAGTTTTGAGTTTGTTTTTGTGTATCCAACACCAAATGAAATTAGAGATTTTTATGAAACTCGTAAAGAAGTAAAAGTAAACAAGTGCAGAATCTGGTTGCAGGTTCATGCCTACTGCAGTGTTGCCCTCATTTTTTCCTTTCACAGTGAGTTGGGTCAAGTCTGCTTATCGACGGAGCACCTATTAAATTTACGCCCAAATTGATACAACCTGCATTAAAAAACATAAAAGCTTTAACAAAATTTAAAGTATAATTTGTGCCACTGAAATTAAGTTCACAAGTTTAATCAGGGTGCTAGCATATGTGCTAGTTATGCTGCTAAAAGTAAAAAAAAAAAAAGAAAAAGGTTTGAAACACATTTTAAAGCAATGTTTAAACTAGGCTTAACAAGATCATCAGATAATAGACAAAAACAAACAAGCTTACCTGGCTATGAGATTTGCTAGAATATTCAACAACTAAATTATCTTTAGGATAATTTCATTCATAACGATTTTACATATATATAGGAGTGTTATACCATTACTATAGTCCTGCACCAAGAAATTAAAAAAGAACTCGAAATTAAACTTCTGTTGCGCATCTCTTATGTTCTAACTCATCACTGGACAACTAGTCGTATTTAACATTCGAAAGCAATTGATACTTCACCACTACTACTAAGGCAATTCATCAAACACTTGGAGTGCAAAAGATAGAGCATGAGGAAATATAGAGAATATGAAAACAATCACTCGGTCAGGTATAAAGAAAAGACAAAGAGCACATAGGTTGGGGAAGACTTACGCGTGATTTCACACTAGAGGTTTCGCCGCCTTCTTTGAGAATCCACGCCCCAGTCCTTAACTCAAATATCGCGTTTCTTGACCCACGCCACCGCTACACTGGGGCCAAATTATTGGCACCTCAATTAAATCTTGTTCTAATTTTGTTCGCCATTTAATTATGAATGAAAATAGTAAATTTTGTTTTCTAATTAGGACAAGATGGTATAAAAATAAAATTATTGTTCCACTATTTTTCAGAAACAAATTTATTTGTAGATTAATCAAAATAAATATAATTTTAATTATTATATTAATTTTTCTTTGCTGCAAATGTCGATACAACCTACACTAAAAACTAAAAAAAGTTCAACAAAATTTGAAGTATGATTTATACTGCTGAATTTTAGTTTTCAAGTTTAATCTGGTACCTGTTATACTGCAAAAAAAAAAAAAAAAAAAAAAAAAAAAAAAAAAAAACAATAATAATAATTTGAAACACATTTGAAAGCAATGTTTAACAACTTCATAAGATAATAGACAAAAAATAAATAATCTTATGACCAGGCAAAGAGATTGGTTATTTGTGTAGGAATATTCAAATACTAAATTATATTTAGGATATATGCATATAAATTGAGAAACAAAACTGAAGCACCTAACCTCCCTGTCCCAAATGATGGCAATTTCTCTCTTAAAAAAAGGAAAAAAACCAAAAAAATGGAATACATGGCATTTGACTCTAATCCCGCACCAAGAAAACTGAATAACACAAGCATGTAGTAAGAAATTAGTCATTTTCTTTCTTTTAATTCCCATAAATGGATTGATAGACAACTTATAGAGAGCCATGTATAACTCCAGCACTAATAAAATTGAGAGACAACAATAAAAGCTTTTTTTACTCATGCAGCAAAAAATTAAAAATGGAGAGAATAAGTAGTATGATTTTAATCATGTGTTTATGCCTGGAGAAAAATAGATCAAGTGCAGATAGGGAGTCCTAATCCTGTCATGTTCCTGCACTACAAAACAGAACATATATAAGCAGCAAAACTTCACTCTTGTTTTATATTCTTGAAAAAATTGAGAGAAATATATATGGGAGTTGTTTTTATACCATTACTACAGCCCTGCACCGAGAAATTAAAACAACTTTAAAGTTGTTGTCACACTTTTCTCTCTTATGTTCTACTCATCAACTTTAAAGCTGTTGTCATAGTTAATTTTAGAAAGTAATTGATAGATCGACTGCATAAATTATGATCATTACAGTGTTAATTTGTTTTACATGACTAGTCCATTGCTTCGTTGTTCACGCCTAATAAGATATAATACCTGACCAGTAGCATAGGAAATCAAGAGCTAATTAAGAGGCAAGAAACAGAAATTTATTTAATTTCTAATACTATCCTCTCTTTATAATCACGCAAGCCCTGCGAGCACCATGTACTAATTATGAGGGGTGATTAATTAGCACTATAAGTTAAGGGTCAAAAAATATAACAATTCTATAGAGGATGCTAATTAAAGACGAACCTGATTGCTCTTGCATTGTCCAAAAAAAGGCTAATTAGTCCTGAAACGAATTAAATAACCTTGTTAAGATTGAATGAGATGTCATAGTTCATTAAGACAGAAATAAATTGCGTTAATTATAAAGAGTAGCACGGGCAAGATGAAGGGTTGTGGAGTGAACATAGAATGTGCATCATCACCTCTTCAGAATCTGTTAATTCAATCTCCTCTTCAGAATCTGTTAATTCAATCTCCACATCAGGGATGTTGGCAATCTTGGGCCAATCAAGGCCTATATTCTCTTGGCATCGCTCCTTCAACTCAGGGTGACACCCGCTGATCCATAGATTACGCAGTGAAGTAGGCAGATCTGGAAGTGACCGGATGAGTTCAGCATCAGTTACAACCAAACTCTCTAGGGAGCACAGTTGTGTCATGCTCTGGGGTAGGGACTGAAGGGAACATGCATTCTCTATATTTAATCTCTCGAGGGCAAAGTGATTTTGCAGTAGCCATTCCTCAGGTAAGGAAGCGAGTCGAGAAGCATCATAGAGAGTGAAACGGCTGATGGAGGAGAGACTTCTCAATGGCTCCATGAGCAGGAGCGCGTGGTGGTCAATTGATAGTTTACCAAGCTTCAAAAAGCAGTCCGCTGCATTCTTTTGGCCGACATCATTTTGGAACGGAGGCTGACGCAGGGCAACTTCAATTAGCTTGTCACACCCTCTAATATCTAACCAACGGAGAGATACAAGAGCTTGTATTCCACCAAATGATAACAGTTCTTTGCAGTTCTTTATCTGTAACTGGGAAAGCATTGTCCACTGTGCACACACTTGTGCTGGGGGAAAGGAAGTTATGCTTGCACAATCGACTAATTCCAACAGGATAAGAGAGGTTAAATTCGCTGACCACATCAATTGCACCTCAAGGTCTCCACATGACACAATAGAGAGTTTATTGAGTATAGAGGGTAGTTGGATGTCAGAGATTCTACGTGTTGTCAACTTCGGGCAATTTGTTATTATCAAGACTTTTACGGTGTTGAATTTCTGAAAAACCTCCGTTGGAATATATTCGATCTTGTCACATTGTTCAATGGTTAACCTTTTAAGAGCCTGAAATTGTTCTTTCTGCTGCAGAAAGAAAAGATGTAAAAATATTAAGCGTGGGCAATCACAACCGTGCAATTACGAATTGGTGTTTTAACATAAGGGTAAACTTCAAATTGCTCCCTCATGCTTTAGCCCATTTTCAATTTTTCACCCTAAGGATCAAAAAGTTCCACTTTGCCCTCCTATGGTTTAATTTTTATTTCACCAAAAAAATCTAAATGAAATAGGGTGGCAAATTAAAAATATTTAAGGATGGCAAAGTGAAAAATACGCTAAACCACATGGGGGCAAAGTGTAAATTTTTGAACTACAGGGTGGCAAAGCGAAAATGAGCTAAACCATGATCAACCGTCCCTAGTGCAAGTGGCAAAGGGCTTGGTGGTTGATACCCGTGACCCGAGTTCGAAGCCTAGTTGCTTCACATTTCCAGCTAAGTTTATTTCAAAAATAAACGAAGCGGGTAGCCTGCTACCTTTCTCTCAAAAAAAAAAACTTTTTGAACCACATAAGGGCACAGAGAAAATAAGCTAAACCTCAGGGGGTAATTTGAAGTTTATAAAATAGAGCACTTACATTGTTGTTTCCGCAATCTTCATTTATTACTGGAAGAGCAATAAATCCCACATTAGAAATATGCAAGTCCCTTAGACTACAAGGCAGAGTCGGCAATCCGCTCAAATTAGGACAGTTGATAATTTTCATAGTACGAAGTTTAGGAAACATGCAGCAATCATCTATTCCAATCCACTCCTCCAAGTTTGGCAAGTCGTCAAAGTATAGGTCCTTCAATAATGGAAAGGCACACCCACGATTGCTCCCAAAGAACGAAGAATCTATTTTCTTTACTCCATGTAGTCCGCTTATGGTCAGAGAGGTTAAATTTGCTGAGCACAGCAATAGCACCTCAAGGTTGCCACATGACCCAATAGTGCGTTCATCGAGTATAGAGGGTTGTTGGATGTTTGAGATTCCACGTATTGTCCACTTCGGGCAATTTCGTATACTCAACACTTTTAAGGTGTTGAATTTCTGAAAAAGCTCTGTTGGAAGATATTGGAGTTTCTTACATTGTTCGATGATTACGGTTTCAAGAGTCAGAAATTGTTCTTGCTGTTGCAAAAAAAAAATATGTAAAGATATTAAGTTCGAGCAATCACAACCATGCAAATACGAATTGGTGTTTTAATATATGAGTAAACTTCAAATTGCCCCCGTGTGGTTTAACTTATTTTCCCATTGCCATCCTATGGTTCAAAAAATTTCACTTTGCCCTCTTGTGGTTTAATTTTTATTTCTCCAAAAAATTCTATTCGAAAGAGGGTGGCAAATTAAACTATTTAAAAAAATCACAAGGTGCCAATGTGAAAAATACGCTAAACCACAAGGGGGCAAAGTGTAATTTTTTAACCACGGGGTGGCAAAGTGTAAATGAGCTAAACCATAGAGGGGGCAAAGTGAAACTTTTTTAACCACAAGAGGGTAAAGAGAAAATAAGCTAAACCTTAGGGCGTAATTTGAAGTTTATAAAATAGAGCACTTACATTATTGTTTCCGCAATCTTCATTTATTGCTAGAAGGGCAGTCAATCCCACATTAGAAATATGCAATTCCCTTAGACTACAAGGCAGAGTTGGCAATATGCTCAAATTAGGGCATTCAGTAATTTCCATTTTATGAAGTTTAGGAAACATGCACCCATCATCTATTCCAATCCACTCCTCCAACTTCGGGCAATTACATATTCTCAGGTTCTTTATGGTATTGAATTTCTGAAAAAACTCTGTAGGAAGATATTGGAGCTTCTCACAGTCTTCGATGGTTAAGGTGGTTTCAAGATCCGAAAATTGTTTTTGTTGCTGCAAAAAGAAAATATGCAAAGATATTAAGTTCGAGAAATCACAACCATGCAAATACGAATTGGTGTTTTAATATATGGGTAAACTTCAAATAGCCCCTGTGTGATTTAGCTTATTTTCACCTTGCTATCCTATGGTTCAAAAAAATTCACTTTGCCCTCATGTGTTTTAATTTTTATTTCTCCAAAAAATTCTATACGAAATAGGGTGGCAAATTAAAACTGTTTAAAAAAATCACAAGGTGGCAAAGTGAGAAATGCGCTAAACCACAAAAGTGTAAAATTTAAAACCACGGGGTGGCAAACTGAAAATGAGATGAACCATAGAGGGGGCAAAGTAAAACTTTTTGAACTACAGGAGGGCAAAGTGAAAATAAGCTAAACCTCAGGGGGTAATTTGAAGTTTATAAAATAGAGCACTTACATTGTTGTTTCTGCAATTCTTATTTATTGCTGGAAGAGCAGTTAATCCAACATATCTAATATGCAATTGATTTAAACATCGAGGGAGAGCAGGCAATCCCCTCAAATTACGGCACCAAATAATTTTCATAGTATGAAGTTTAGGAAACATGCAGCAATCATCTATTCCAATCCACTCCTCCAAGTTAGGCATGTCCTCAAAGACTAGGTCCTTCAACGATGGAAAGGCACCTCCACCACCGCACCCATAGAATGAACAACCTATTTTTTTTACTGCATGCATTCCTGTCATGTGAAGAGTGTTGAGTGATGGCAGAACCCCAAGAGGTGGGAGGTGCTCCCATCCTTTACAGTCCATCAATACAATGGATGTCAAATTGACAAGAGACGTCATCCAACATGGAGACTTAACACCTTGGTATTCTTTAATATCCAATTTCTTGAGATTGGTATGAGGACAGAGGTTATCGAGGAGCTTTTCATCTTCCTCTGCACTATTGGAGCAGTCATTGGACCATTGCAATGACAAAGATTTGAGATAATTTTTATCCTTCAACTTGGCCTCCATTGCTTCTCCAGAAGTCCTCACATTTTCAAGTCCTGTAATGGACAGACGACGAAGTTCTCTTAGGTCATTTAGTTCACTGATTTTGTAACCACTCTTCTCTTGGACAAAAAAATCTTCCAATTTGCGGATGGAGGTTAGTTTGCCAACAAAAGGAATTTTTTTTGTCACATCAGAAGGAACAAATGAACGCAAGCTGACCAAGTTAGCCAAACCATCGAATCCAATAATATAAGAAGTCTCTCCAGTAATATTGAACTTCAGGAATTCCAGGTGATAAAGCCTACAAAGAGTTGAACGAAAGAAGTCCAAGAAATGTTCATTCGTGTCCACCCATGCCGAAAGAGATAGGTAGCGGAGGTGTACCAAGCTGTCAAGTTTATCAGGTAGTTTATAAGAGTAACAATCCACTCTTAAGCTCAATAGGCGTAAGTTTTTAAATCCTTTTATAACCTCATTAAACTCAAGTAAATGATCTGCATTATGGTCGTAATTCTCTGCAGCAGATATGATAAGAGTGCGCAAGTTCTTAAGTTTGGAGATTGCTCTGATGGAAAGAAAATTTATGTTTTCAAAAGATAAATGTCGAACCGTTTCTGGAATAATATTTCCTGCAACATCACCTCGTATTCTGATGCATTCCTCTCGAGAAACAGATTGTGCTAGGTCGTGCAGCAGATCATGCATAACATAATCTTTAGAAATTTTATGCCCAGAATCATAGGTGTTGCAAGTGAAGAATGAATTTCTTGTTAGAAGATCAAAATACTCCTTTCCAATGTCCTCTGGACTCCTCTGCCCTTCGCAAATAGACTGCGGAATCAGACCTGAACCTATCCACATTTTGATCAACTTTTTCCTCTTAAAGATATGATCCTGTTGAAATATACTACAATATCTAAAGCAAACCTTCAAGTGTAGGGGTAAATGGTCGTAGCTTAATCTTAAAACTGTCATGATGTCGCTCTTTCCTTGCTGTAATTTCATAGTGTCTTCTTTTAAGAATCTCTCCCAGGAGGCATAATCCATATAGGAGTTTAGCAGCCCTCCCATAACCTTTATTGCCAACGGGCATCCTCCAAGCTTCTTCGCTATCTGCTGACCAATTGGTTGCAATTTTTTATAATCATCAAGGTTCACATTAAAGAATGCATGCTTATTAAAAAGCGACATATAGTCGTTCTCCTCCAACTCATTTAGATTTAATGATTCCTTTTTACATTGCATCGCCCTTACCGCCATATCCACAACTGAAGCCATTCGAGTTGTCAAAAGGATTTTACTTCCTCTTTGTCCGAATTTCAAAGGAGCAACCAAATTCTTCCACTTCATCATATTATCATCATTCCAAACATCATCCAGTATGAGCAAAAACCTCTTCGACGTAAGTTTTTGTTTAAGATACTCATGGAGTGCATTTAGAGACTTATCACCCAAACTCCCATTAGTATTACCTTCCAAAGTTTTACTTTCCAACATCTTTCTTGATATCGCTTCTACATCAAAGTCTTGAGAAACACAAACCCACATAATCAGGTGGAAGTATTGTTTCACTCTTTCGTCGTCATAGATTAGTTGAGCAAGAGTAGTCTTTCCAATCCCACCCATACCAACAATGCTAAAAGCAGAGACATTGAAAGTGATTCCTTCAGACTCGCTATCTACTGGTTTGATTAGCCATTCGACTATCAGGTCCCTCTCCTTGTCTCGTCCGAGCACCTCACTTTCGGTTAATAAGCAGCTAGTCTCGCGAGCATTCTTGACTTCCTCGAGCTTCCGACGCTTAATGCTAGGGCCATATAACCCGATAACAATTTGAAGTAATGGCCCCATACGGTCAATGACCTTATCTAACACCTTGACAGCCTCCCTCAACCGCTTCAGTGTGTCATCACTAAAATAACGATTAACCAAACTATTATACTCTCTGTTGAATTTAGAGAGAATGCCACAACCATCTCGATCTCGTATTCTCTTCTCTAGCTCGTAGTAGTCCAACTCATCAAGCACGTCCTCTGCATTCTCCACGGCGTCTCTGAGCTGCCACAGCCACCTACGCAGCCCCTCATTCTGCACCATGAGAGGTGCACCCTCCTCGACCATAGTCAAGACTTCTTGGACCTGCGGAAGGGCGTAATTCAGCCGATCGAGCTCGTCCTGCATACCACGGAACGACGGGTGCAACTCAATGAATGATGAGCAAGTTTTAACGAGATTCCCGATGATTTTTGATGCCACCGATTGGCCTATGAAAGTTAAAGCCATGATCCTCCAGATAACTCTAAGTGCAGCTGCTTCAGACAATTAATCAAACTCCTGCAGTACAGAAATTGGAGAAAGAGGAAAGATATGTTCAGCTTGGAACGAAGACAGAAATAGGAGAAATATATGAGTTCTTGAAACCTGTCAGCCAATATAGTATGGCCGCTTTGTTAGATTCCCCAGGAAAAGAAAGGTGAAAAACTATTTTTAAATAAAAAAAAAAACAAAAAATTACCGTTTTTATATTTCTAATAAATAATTTGAATGACGAAAATATTATTTTCAGATAAAATTTAAATTATTTTTTAAAAAAATTATTTTATTTAGAAACTAAACAGAATAAAAAAAAAAAAAAAAAAAAAAAAACTTATTGTTAGAATACTTTTTCAGAAAACCAAATAATTTCAAAATCAATTCTTACAGTCGGTGGAGGCAATTATTATTGGTTATTTTAGATAACGTTTAATAATTTAAAATTTTATTAAGTAAAGTTTGCCTTATAAATATGGCCACTTTGCTTTTCAATAAATAAAAATATTTTGAATTGTATTTTAATTTTTTTTTATTTATTATTATATTTTTAATATCACCATCTAATCATCACCGTTGATTTATTTTAATTTAACTGTACAAAATATTTTAACCGACTGATTGAATCGTGTACCGATTAATCCGTACGAAGAACACTTTCTTCATCTATACTTCTACAAATCATCTAATTTTTTTTAAGTATTGTGACATAAATAATTGCCTACAATAGGTGTATTTGTACACCACAAATTTTATCAACTAATCTCAAAAATTACCGTCTAAAAGTAAGCATTGCTCGATTTATTAAAAAAATATCTAAATTTTATAATAACTTGATATACAAATATTTTAAAATATTATAAACCATATTCAATCAATTACATTTTAATTTTATAATTTTTATTACAAATTTAAAATTTTTAAAATTAAAATTTTAAATTTTAAAATTTTAAATTTAATTCTGAATTTTTAAATTTCAAAGTTTTAAATTTTAAATATGCAAATTTTAAATTTCAAATTTTAAATTTATTTTTAAATTTAAAATTGAAAATCAAAATTTAGAATTCAAAATTCAAAATTCAAAATTTAAATTTGTTGTGCAAATTTAAAATTTAAATTATTTTAAAGTAAAATTCAGAAAAAAATTTATTATTTGCAAACAACTTTACAAAATTACTTTAAAAAAATTACCTTCCATCTAAACTCAGCCCAATACTGTACAACTTTTAATTAAAATTAATTCTTTAAATAAAAATTAATTCTGCATAAATTATCTTTTCATAATGCAAACTAAAACGAGCCCTAGATAAAAATGCTTCGGATATGGCCTTATATTTTAGTATTATTTTTATTTGTTATATATTATGATAAAGAGAGATGCTTCTATACATCACTTTTAATGCCACTCTCCTACCACCACTGTTGATATACTTTAATCCATAGATCAATCCGTACTAATCTCAAAGATACTTTCGTTCATCTATTCCTTTACAAATCAGATAACCTTTTCAAATATTGTGACAGAAAAAATTACCTACTAGGTGTAATGGTACACCATGTAAATTGGATCAAGTAATCTAAAAAATCATGGTCTAAAAATAAGCATTGCTCTGTTTATTGAAAAGATATCTAAATTTTATAATACTTGATATAAAGATATTATAAATTATTATAAAACATATTCAATAGATTATATATTAACTTTATAATTTTTATTATAAATTTTAGGAGCAAAGTGTATAAGATGTACTTCTACATACACATGGTGCAAGCAATAATTTCTCACTGTTTTTACAAAAAATAAATGAAATGCTAGATGTTTAATCTTGTATAGAATACCCCCGACTATAGATTATTTGAAATACAAAACACAATTTTAATAGTATAATTTTAATTATTTGTAATTTCAAACTCAAACCTCCTAAATTATTGCAGTCGAGTATCATGATTCAATGAAGATGGCTAAATAATGATTTGACGTTGATATAATAATAATATAATATTATAATTATTTTTATATCATTAGCTATAATACAGCTACATTACTGTTATATCAACAATACGTTATTAGCCGACCAATTAAATTGATTTGTAAGGCTTGAATACAATAAACTGTAAAATTTTTGACAAAAATCGTAATAAATTGAAGTTGGATGACCAAAGTTAAAATTCAATTAGAAAGAATGTAATTTGTCATAATTTTAACTTTTTGAACATGAATAGTCAACCCAAACTTGACCTATTTGAGTTATGATTTATTTAATTGGAAAGCTCAATTAGTGTAATATTGATATCATCATTCAATCCATCTAATTAAATAAGAGGTAAACTTCAGATTAATTAGCTCCCAGTGGTTTCACTTATTTTTACTTTACGTCCGTAATTCAAAAAGTTTAACTTTGCACCCTTGTGATTTAATTTTTATTTTACCAAAAAAATTTATTTCAAAATAGAATAGTAAAATAAAAATTTTAAAAGAACAATACAGTAGTAAAGTAAAAAAATATGCTAAACTACATGGGGACAAAGTGATTTTTTTAAAATCATGGAGTGCCAAAGTAAAAATAAGTTAAATTAAGTTAAATTATAAGAAGCAAAGTAAAACTTATTTTTCACTACGATGATAAAATAAAAATAAGCTATACTATACTATAGGAGGCCAATTTTAAATTTATTCTTAAATAAATCCACTTCTCCCAATGTAATAGCCCATCAATTGGACCCATTTTGAATTATCGCCCATTTTTCTAACCCAATATACAAATCCAACTTGTTTTGTCTAGAAATCATAATAACGTTAAGCTAAAAAAATGTGATACTCTAATAGTCCCATATCAAATATGAGTGTGGATCTATTTGGGTATATATAAGATATGGACACTAGTAATAATAACTGAGCTTAAATATTTTGGACTGTAGTTTAGACCCAACGAGTTATTATTGCTAGTGGGCTGAGTCGTTACAAAAAATCATTCAAAACTTCTTAGATTTAATATATTATGACCAAAATCAACTTGTATTTAGACATAAATTATTCAAATCAAATTGGTCTAATAGTTTCAGGCCAAAATTGTACCTCTATTTATACTTAAATATAAATTCTTTTGAGAGAAGTCCAAAATTAAAAATTAAACCCCAAATGAGCCATGCACCGTGAGCCTATGATCCAAGTCAGATTGACTTAATATGTTATTTAACAGGGGAAAAAACCATTTTAAAGATAATTTGAATTAATAATAAATAAAATTAAATTCAGATTTATAATTTGAAGTTAATTTTCAAACATAGAAACTTTATGTTTAAATAGTTACTAATTTTTTCTTAACTATAATATGAATTAGATCTAAATTTAAATATTTTTGAACTTAAATGCTATTTCAATATTAAATTAACAATTTAAATTTCATTTAAAAAATGGAAACCTTCTATTTAAGTAAATAATAAAAGTTGGGTTTATAAGTACATTATAAATTAAATTTAAATTTAAAATAGATTAATATTTTTGAACTTCCATGTTATTTTAATATTGGATTAACAATTTGAATTGAAATGCATTATTAATTTAAATATAAATATTTTCTTTTTGAAAATTAAATTTAGATTTAAATTTGAACTTAATTAATATTATTATAAAAGTAAAATTTAAACTCCAGTTAAATTTTAAATTCAAATTTATGAAGGTTCGTTACTTATCAAATTACCCACTATCTAATTTGGTAAGAAACAGAATTAAATAAGGAAACAAAGATTTGTTGGATGTTATCAAATTTTGTAATTAGGTAGTATGTATGTATATATATAGGGCTTTTTTTGAAATTGACCCTATAAAAATTTAAATTTATAAAAATAGCGCTGCAAAATTTAAATTTGCAAAACTAGCCCTCCTTTTGCCACCTCAGCGCCACGGAGGCAAGACGAACTGAAGGCGCTGAAGCGTTCAGCGCCTTCACAAAAAACCTGTGAAGGCGCTGAACGCTTCAGCGCCTTCATGCAATGTGTTGAAGGCGCTGAAGCCTTCAGCGTCTTCACAAGAAAACATGTGAAGGCGCTGATCTCTTCAGCGCCTTCAACACATTGCATGAAGGCGCTGAAGCGTTCAACGCCTTCAACACATTGCATGAAGGCGCTGAAGCGTTCAGCGCCTTCAGCACACCCATAAGGCATCGAGGACTTAGCCATTTTTCACGGCGAAAAATGGCTAAGTCCTCACTGTAAGCGAAAAATGGCTTCTCTGTAAAGGCGCTGAGTTGCACAGCGCCTTTACTGTAAAACACTAAGGCGCTGATTTGCTCAGCGCCTTTAGTGTTTAACACTAAAGTCGCAACGAAAAATGGCCAAGTCCTCAACGCCTTGTAGCGTATGCTGAAGGCGCTGAATGAAACAGCGCCTTCAGCATATAGCATGAAGGCGCTGATTCATTCAGCGCCTTCACAGGTTTTTTTGTGAAGGCGCTGAACGCTTCAGCGCCTTCAACATGTACCATGAAGGCGCTGATTCATTCAGCGCTTTCACAGGTTTTTTGTGAAGGCGCTGAACGTTTCAGCGCCTTCAGTTCGTCTGGCCTCCGTGGCGCTGAGGTGGCAAAAGGAGGGCTAGTTTTGCAAATTTAAATTTTGCAGGGCTATTTTTATAAATTTAAATTTTTATAGGGTCAATTTCAAAAAAAGCCCATATATATATATATATATATATATATATATATATATATATATATATATATATATATATATGTGTGTGTGTGTGTGTGTGTGTGTGTGTGTGTGTGTGTGTGTGTGTGTGTGTGTAACTTGTTGACCTAGTAATTACTTTATAAAAATTAATTTTAACCTTAAAAATGAACAGCTAGATTTAAACAAGCTAGTATATTAAAGCATTTCTCAATAATAAAATTTTCAAAGAGTATTAATATATTGAGCTAGGCTAGTATGCTTTCGAAAGCACGAAGGCCTATGTGTTTTCAAGTTATTTTTTATAATGGGACATTTGACTCGAGGATCAACTTCAGTAAACATGATTTACAGTATTTGAACTATTTAAAAATCAAATTTTATAATTTTTTGACTTTATTTGTCTAGTAAATAAGTAATCTTAAAATAAATGAAAAAAAAATAAAAATCTCATAAAAAAAAGTGATAGAAAACTTAAAGTTTAAATTGGAAACACTAATATTGCTCTTCATGATAAATAGAATGTTTTATTAAAGTTTTATCTAATTTAAATTACTCTATACCGTCGAGTAGATATAATAGCAAGTGTCAAAGAAAGATATAGAAAGAGTAATTAATTTCGTGTATTCTTCTTAGAAGAGGGAACGAAATATAATGCAAGCCGTAGAGTAGGCTTTGACTAAATTGACAAAATGCAAATTAAAACATGCTAGACATGTTTTAAATGTTATCAAGAGAGCTTAGAGTGAGCTTGGACCGAATCAAAATGAGTTTAGATTGAAATAGAGTCTAAAAAGCTAAAGTCTGAGCTCTAGACCAGTTCCCGGCGCTCGAAACATGTATCGGCAGCTTATATGTGTTTCCGGAATCGGAGGAGAGCGCCCGGAAGAGAAAGTGGGCGCTCAACATGAAAGCAGGGGAGTGTGGAGCTCTAGAGTCTTCGGACCCGAAACACTATTCGGAAGCCCTAGCGGGCACCTTGAGCAATTTTGCAAACGCTCAACCCGAGCACAGGCTCACGGGCTATCGCAAGATTCGAACGCCCGAAATGTCCTGCGAGCGCCCGAAATGTCCTGCGAGCGCCCGAAAAGCCGTGAACGCACAGCAACTCCAAAGTTTCGGACGCTCGAAATCCTTTGCAGGAACCTAGAAGTGTCATTGACTGATAGGGTGCTCTGAGTGTAAATAAAAGATATTTTGGGCTAAGTTGCAATTTTTGCAACCAAAATAAACCAGTTCACTGACAGCTGAACCAGCACTCCCTCTCATTTCCTTTTTTCTCACTCTCTCCGTAATGACCTAAACTTATGTAAATGGCGGAGTTATGATGAAAACTGGTTTGGAGGACTATTCCTATAGTCCATGTGAAGTTTCAAACTATTTAGAGCATTTTCGATGTGGGCTCAGTACGAAAATGGAATTTGAAAACATTAGACGTTGACTAATTGATTGAAAATAGTCAAAAGGTAATTGTGGATAAGTCTAAGTTGGGTTCCAAGAGTTTCAGAACGATTAGAATAGAGTTGGATTCTAAATGAGCGAAATTAAAAATTTTCCCACAAGGCGAATCAAAATCGAAAAGGATTCGGGGTCCGGACCTTGGTGGGAAGGACCGATCCTTGGCATATGAAGATCAGACCATGAGGGGGAGTCCGGACCTTCCTTGTGAATCTTGAGAGTTTTGGGTTTGAGGAACAGACTGTGAAATCGTGGATTGGTCCGTCAGCACATGGTCTGTAAGGTGACCTTTGTGGACCGGACTGTAGAACACTGTCCAGACTGTTTGTGGTAGAAATGCCAAGTAAGAGCATTTTTGTAATTTAAAATAGAGTGGACCTTTAAAGGGGACCCTTCTTCTTTCCTTCTCTGTAGGCTAATACCCATGACACCCACTCACATAGAGAGAAAGAGGGTCGCGCTCTTCCTCTCCTACTTTCGCTCTCTCTCTCTCTCTCTCTGTAAAACTCGACGCCTTAGGGGAGTTCGAGCTCAGGGATAGCGTGGGAGCATTGAATCGAGCTTTTGGCGTGCATGGTAGCTCGGTAAACTTTACTTTACAGCCATGGTAAGAGTTGTAGGTCTCGAGTTCAGATTTTGGTAAATCCATTTAAATTTGGATTCTAGTATTCCCTAGAGGCTTCTACGCCTATTTGATCGTAGATTCTCTGAAACTTAAGTAGGATTTTTGGGAAAATGGATTTTAGGGTTAGGCTTGGGGCTTTTAGGTTTTTGGGGTTTTAAACCCAAATTGATTGTGTTATTCTCTAATTGAATGTTAGAGAAGAGCCCTATGCAACTTTAATTTGAAAAGTGATGAGCATCGACGAGCAATTTCGCGTAACGAACCAAATCGGGCAGAAGCAGCCATACGTAGTCCTCGGGTGCGTGTTTTGCCATGGGAGCCCGATAGTAAGTGTCTGCAAACAATCAGGAGAATAACGAGATAGGTTGTGCTCTACCGAAGAGATAAGATCACCTCTCATGTCTTGAGAGAAAAGTTGAAAATTTTAATATTATTTTATTGATGCGAGTAATGATAGGTTAATTGGTAAATTAAGTAGGTATAGGATGTATACTATTTGGAATAAATTAACTACTAATGGACATGAAATATAGGCATAAAAAAATATATAGGGATATATATGTATGCCAAGATAGAGACAGGCTTGTAGACCTATGTTGTGGACCAGTAAAGTAGGTTAACATACTCTAGGAATTAGAGAACTCAACAATGAACTAGTGAACATAGTGTCAAGTAAATGTAGGTTGGAAACATAGTGGAAGGTAGACCACTTGGACAAGTTGAATATAGAACCTAAAGTCGTGTGAACTTAGGTGGGAAAGACATTGGACCATGTGTCTTGAAACATAGGTCAGACATCTAGCGGTTAGAGTGCAACAGAGATCGTGGACCTAGAGCGGTCAATAATATAGGGTTAATAGTGAACCCCTGAGACCTAGACAAAGGTGATTCCGGAATCCTAGGAGTTGTGGCTGTGGGTGTACGGGTTGTTCCTCGCTCAGTAGAGGATTCTCGATCACGGGTGTACAGCAGGTTCCTCTCCCGTTAAGAATTTCTCAACTGAGGGAGGACAACATGTTCCTCTCCTAAGAGGTAATCTATAGACTACGAGTTTACGACAGACTCCTCTCCCAACCGGTGACTAATAATCCACAGGTGCACGATAGGTTCCTCTCCCGTTAAGAACTTCTCAACCGAGGGAGTACGACATGTTCCTCTCCTAACAGGTAATCTATAGACTGCGGGTGTACGACAGACTCCTCTCCCAACCGGTAACTAATAATCCACAGGTGCACAACATGTTCCTCTCCTGGTGGATTGTTTATTGGACCAAGAGTATACGGCATGCTTCTCACTCGTCGACTGTACTACCCATGATTGACTCAAGATTGAGTTGGGTACTTGGCTAAGGTAATAGAACCTTATGTTAGGATGGATAGAAATGGATAGTGAAATAGAAGTAAATGTATAGTGACTGGAAGCTAAAAAAAGGGATCTCTCGGTGCAGGAATACGAGCGGGAATTCTCGCATATAGTTAACTGTATTCCTTATATGGTGCGAGACGACACGGACAAGGCCGATTGCTTCGAGCGGGGACTTGGTCAGAAATCTTCAAGGTTGTGCATGTCATCAAATTGCAAACCTTTGTAGAGGTTCTGGATCAGGCCTTGTGGGTGGAGCAAGGTAATGTAATAGCGCAGAAGGAGTGCGAGTCCTATGACTTGGATAGAGAAATAAGGCAACAGTCGGGTGCTACGGGTGGTCAATGGAACATCAGATGACCCCCGAGGCACTCGTAGTCGCAATCCAAGACCTCGGAGGTATCCGCTGCTTGGTCCTTGATGGGGTGTGTTATTTGTGGCGGATCCCATCAGGCTTGGCGATGTGCGCTGCGAGAGGGTAGGTGTGTTAGGTGTGGGCAACTGGGTCACACGAAGTATGATTGTCCCTTGGAGGATAACCAGGCCCCATCGATCTCAATGGTATTTTTCTCTCCAGGACAACCTGTGGGTATGCCACCTGCGGCAAGGTCTATAGGACGTGTAAAAAGGTCAAGATGATCAGAAGGTTCACGGTAGGTGCCAAGTGGCTGTGGGTTTGCGACCCAGGAGGAGGAACCCACTAATGCCTAGAAGGAGGAACCCACTATTGACGATGACACTACTGTAGGTATGGTTTAAATTATACAATCATACATACAAAGCATAAATTGACACAAAAGCATTGCATCTATTATTAATTGGTTGCCTCCTATTACTCATAGGTAGATGAGGGTAGGGACCATTTGGGTCGAGTGGGTATAAGTACACGAGCATGCTCGTGTTGTAAGAGTGTGCATCGCCTGTTGGTGGGTATAGGGGAATATGCCGACAAACTGCTGGTGTGGAGCCAGAGTTACGGCTCGACGGAGTAGTGAGGGACGATGTGACTCTAGCCTTGCGCAATGGTTTGTGCAGAGGCTGAGTCATGATGTCCTAAGGTCTAGAGTGAGACAAACTCATGTGCCGAGAGCATGGGATTTCTCTCTTAATTGGTGGTTGTAGTGACCGCGCTACATTCGGTGAATACTGATCAAGTATGGCTATAACGCTACTTAGAGACGATGGTAGTAGTGCAAGACGAGGTTTCAACATTTGAGAGTATCTTGATAGTTCGAGAATTTCTGGATGAGGCTTCGATGTAATAGTAGTAAGGGTGAAACCACTACCGTTGAGTTAGTACGATAATCGCCACGATTAGGTGAGTCGGTCTTGTAGTATCTCCGCCGAGGTAAGGGAGTACACTTGTGTAGTGATTGAGCTTAAGCCAGGTTGCTTAACGCTTATGGTTAACGTAGATAGGTTAGGAGCGTAGGATGCTTGAATATAGGTGCTCATAGAGCATAGGTTACATTCAGCAGAGAGGGTTTGTTGGCAGCAGCACTTAAGCGGTTGCTAAGTGTGAAGCAAGCCAAGAATTGCTCAAAGGGATGGTGGCATTAGACGAGATCTTATGAGCTGTTAGAGTTATGTGTTGCTCAGTAGAGTGGTTGGCCATAGGACGACGGTTAGCGGGTGTTGCTTAGGGATGATCCATGCCCAAACCATGCATCGACTGTGGAGCCGGTCTCCTTGGAGCAAGGAGCAGTCAGCTGTGTGATAGTGGCCTGAGACCTGAGGATAGGGCTTGACAGGGACTTATGGTCGGGGCGGTAGTCCGAGCTATGGCCCGGGGATGTGGAATATCACGTGTTAGGGTGTTAATGCACTAAAAGGTATAGTACGACCCAAATTGTAAGGTCGGATATGATTGGGACTCACTCACTCCAAATCTGGAGTAAGGATCCTATTGTGTAGTGATTTGGTCTGCAAGTGTGCAACGGTTGTTGCATGGTGTTGAGTCGGATATTAAACAGTAAGCCTATGTTGGATCATGGGTTTGTGGATCTCTTATAGCGATATGAGATAAACGGTGAGCCGAGGGCTCTCGTGATGAAAGCATTAGTATTATGCGGGAAAAAGCCGAGGATGGTGACCAAGGAGCAGAGGCTCAGTCATGCCGCTTGCTTGATTGACCGCAATATTGAGTGTCGTCGTGGTGACGAAATTGGATTTGCGAACTAAGTGTTCATATAGATCCATCGTCGGTGCGACATTAGGTTAGTTGTGGGCTATGAAAACCTACCAGCGTGCTCCTTATGAGATATTGAGTTAGTATAAGCTGCAGGTAGAAGGAGAACAGTGCTCCAAAGTGAGTACTTATCGGTGGATGTGCCGGACTAGGTCATCTCGAAATGCGGTTGGGAGTTTCCTTATGGGGTGACCCATATGTGATTGAACGAAGGTACCGAATAGGTGATTGCCTTTAGGCAATGTCAGTTAACGAACCTAATGGACTCTCGAGGATTGTGGTACTCAGCAAAGTTAGTGAGGTTTGTCGTCTAATGACGACAATAGTGGATGAGCGAGCTTGATGAGGAAACACTGTGTGGATCAATGCCAGCGAGTTTCAGGGCTCGTGGTGGGCGACCTTATACTCTTGGTGGTGTTATTGAGAAATAAGTTAAATAGATTGGGGTTCGGGGCAAACTAAATCCCCCGAGACCGAAGGTCGGGAAAAGTAGAAGATTGCATTGGAACGCCGATGCATTGACTTGTGCGGCCACCGAAGTTGGTGGAAGTTCGCAATGAAACTGGGATGCCCGCACTCTATAGGGATGTGCGTGGCTTGATCGTTGCCCTCCAATATGAGTAATTGAAGTGCAGGAAAATATGGTCAATAAGGTGTGCTTGGGATACAGCCTTGTTATGGAAAAAGGACTGCGAAAATTATAAAATTTGATAGACTGAGGTTCAATGGGGGTAATCACATGGATCATGACTTACCCGGCAAATTGAAGGTTCGGTGTAGAAGCATCACTATCTGGGATTCAAGAAATTGAAATGAGGTGTGATTTGAGTTTCATAGATGAAACTCTTTTAAGGGGGGGGAAATGTAATGACCTGAACTTCTACAAATGGGAGGGTTCTAGTGAAAACTGGCTTGGAGTACTATTCTTATGATCCAAGTGAAGTTTCAAGCTATTTAGAGCATTTTCGACTAGGGCTAGGCGCAAAAATGAAATTTGAAAATATTGGACGTTGACCAATTGACTATAAATAGTCAAGAGGTAATTGTGGATAAGTCCATGTTGGGTTCCAACGATTTATGAACGATCAGAAGAGAGTTGGATTTTCAAGGAACAAAATTAAAAATTTTCTGGTGAAGCGAATCGGAGTCGAGAATGGTTCGGGGTCTGGTCCGGACCTTGGTAGGAAGGACCGGACATTGGTCTGTGAAGATCGGATGTTGAGGGGGTGTGACACCCCAATAATCCTACATTGGATGGGATTGGATTTGTGATTGGGTATATATGAGACATAGACACTAGTAATAATAACTGGGCTTAAGTATTTTGGGCTGTGGTTTGGGCCCAACGAGTTATTATTGCGAGTGGGTGGGGTCGTTACATTTGGTATCAGAACCAATCACCAGCCAGAAGTGTGTGACGAGTCTCGGTTGAGCCAGGGTCTGAAAGACACAGTGATGGACTATGTCAGGGGTCTGATTGACAAGGCTAGCGAGACAAGTCTCACATCGCCTGGTGATCTTGGGCTATGTGTGCGTTTGGGATGACGAGGACGTCAGGCCTAGACGGGGGGAGGCTGTGACACCCCAATAATCCCACATCGGATGGAAATGTAATTGTATTTGGGTATATAAGAGACATGGACACTAGTCTCACATCGCCTGGTGATCTTGGCCTATGTGTGTGTTTGGGCTGACGAGGACGTCAGGCCTAGACGGGGGGAGTCTGTGACACCCCAATAATCCCACATCGGATGGGAATGTCATTGTGTTTGGGTATATAAGAGACATGGACACTAGTAATAATAACTTGGCTAAAGTATTTTGGGCTGTGGTTTGGGCCCAACAAGTTCCCAGACCTTCCCTAAAAATTATCTTCTATATGCTCGTTTTGACTCCTTTGGATCTAGTGGATTGAGCTTCTCGCTTGGGCAGCCGTACCTACTGAAAATTATTTGTATAGTTCTCACCCTACATTTTTCAGGTCCTTTCATGAGTGGCGCGATGACACGAGGAATGGGCGTAGTTCAGTAAATAATGCCCTAATATTTTGAGACTGAGATAGAGTACCCTCGTCAATGCGTAGCTAAGGGTATTCAAAATGTAAAAAATAAAAATGTAATATTATTTTGGATTGTGAAAGAAAAAAAAATGTAAATGTAATGTATATGTGACGAATGTGTGTAATAAAGTAGTTGTTTTATGTTTTCTATACTTTTCTTTCACAATTTTTGTATAAATTCGGTTCCTGATTAGAACATCTCGAATTGTACTGGTTGTGACGCCTTAGGCGGATAGGAGGAACTCTGTCCGTTCGGCGGGTCTGGGCACGCGCTCGCGAGACATTCCTATTTGGAAGGCAGGACGGGGCGTGACACTTTTTTCTCTTTCTCCCTTTAGACTGAAGGAGAAGCGCATGGCTTCGAGGAGCCCCAAGGTGAAGCTCTAGAAAGAGGAAATAACTTTTCTCTCCCACGTTTTAGCAAAAATCAAGAAAGATGTGAGTTGGGCATTTTTAGAGTTTTGAGTTCTTGAATTTTGAAAAGGATTTTTGAGATCTCTAATGATTTTTAAATTATTTTTATGATTTTTCTTAAGGCTATAAGAAATCAAGCCTTTTATTTGTAGGAAAGAGCTTCAAGATGTGGGGAATATCACCGAAAATGGTGATCTTTCTTGCTTCTTTTCTTTTCAATGATCTAGAAGTATGATTCGTGAGTAATAGAGGGTTTGAGGGGTATTCATGTGTATGAGATAAATGTTTAGTGTATGAGACAAGTTTTAGGGTATAGCCCTAAATAAAAACGGAAAAACAAAGATTTAGTCTTGCATGTATGTGTTGTATATATAGCAAAGAGATAACCTCGAGAACGAGAGTGACAACGAACCTATACAGAGTTGGTAAATAGGGTTAACATTAGACCTCTGAGACCTTGAGAGAGACGATTCCAGAATCCCTAACTTTTATCCGTGGGTGCGTCTGGTGGATCCCCTTCGACTAGATGGCAGGACCCGAGGGTACGTGTGGTGGATCCCTGCCTATTGGGTACCTTATGGCTGGCACGTGTGGTGGATCCCAGCCAAGCGTAGGGTGAGTATCCGAGAGAGAGTATAGGCGTTTTCCTTATGTCGGATATAGTGTTGCCGAAGGTGCGTGCGATGTATCTCGTCTGTCAGCCAGGATTGTGGCTAGGGTCAGTGTAGGAGTATTCCCTGCCCGATGCTGAGATGGAAGCGATATTCGGTTGTTGATTGATTCAAGACCAAGTCGGGAACTTTGCTAAGGTAAAGAAACCTTAGGCTAGATGTGGACTAGAAATGGATAGTGAAATGGAGGTAGATGTATAGTACCAACTTGCATATGTTTCATTATTGTATTTACTTGAGGCATAGCATATGATTTATATTGTATATAGAGTATAGATTTACATTCTTGCAGATTATTACTATATGCTTTTATTGTCTTCTTTGGATCTGGTCGGTCGAACTTCTCGTTTGGGTGGTTGTACCCACTGGGAACTATTTTTATAGTTCTCACCCTTATATTTTACAGGTCCTTCCATAAGCAGTGCGGCAGCACGAGGTAAGGACGTAGCTTTATAAATATCGCCCTACCAGGTTGTGACCCAGATTGAAGTACCCTTGTCAACGTAGTTAAGGGTGTAGAAATGAAAGAACAAAATAATGCAATAATATTTTGGATTGTAAAAGAAATAGAAAAGAAAATGTAAATGTAATGTGTATGTGACAAATGTGTGTAATAGATAAGTTGTTTTATATTTTATGTACTTTTCTTTCTCAATCTTTGTATGAATTAGGTTTCTAGTTAGAACATCTCGAATGGTACATGTTATAACACCTTAGGCGGACAGAAAAAAACTGTCCGTCTGGCAGGTCTATACGTGCGCCTGAACCGACCAAATAGGTGGTCTCAGGGCGTGACACCACCTGCACCCCATCTGGTGGCTGACCCCAGGCATCGCGATAGCCATCGAGTGGGCAGATTTTTGCCACTTAGGTGACTGGATCATGATGGTGAATTTCTTGGTATTGAGACGGATGGGGGACTTCGACATTGTGCTAGGGATGGATTGACTCTCACAATATTATGCCACTATTGACTGTGAAAGTTGACTCATCACCTTCTGAGAACCAGGACAAAAGGAGTTCATCCACCGAGGGTGTAGGAGCTCATTTTTTGCTATGACAACCTCTATATCTCGAGCCAAGAAGTTGATCAATGGTGGATGCGTGGCCTACTTGGCCACTATAGTGGAAGAGCGAGCGAAATATCTAGGGCGGGATAAAAAATATCCCAGTGGCGAGAAAGTATCCAAATGTATTTCCGGGGGAGTTGACGGGTATGTCGCAGGATCGGGAGATCGAGTTCATCATAAACTTGGTTCCCGGAACTGCGCCGATTTCTAAAGCACCTTACAAAATATCACAGATGGAATTAAAGGTGTGATGACGCGGATCTCCGCAGAGCACTTGCAGTGTGATCAGCAACTTCTAGAGGCTCTTTGCATGTGCTGGAGGTGTTTGTGCGCGTATCGGACTCAAGAAATGGACTCGGTGCGAAATTTGGGTTAAGAACACTTTTTTTGGAGACCTTCGATAAATTTTAGAAGTGGAATTGGGCAAAATGGACATCGAATTTGGACTCAGCGCACGAAAACGATGAAAATTGACCATTTACTTGTGTTTTTCGGAGCCCGGATGACAAAGCACGGATTTCGAGGCAAGGTGTTACTGTTCCGGCAGCCGGGGCAGCGCTGGCGGCGACGGGCAGCGGCGGAGCACGGCGGCGCGGGCGCGGGCAGCAGCGCGGGCGGCCGGTCCACGGGACCTGGCGTGCACCGGGACCAGCGGGCGTTCGGCGGGACACGTGGCGCACGTTGATTGGCTGGTCAACGCATGCGGGACAGCGCGCCGGGCACGGCGCACGGTGGACCCGCCAGGCCACGTGTCGCTTGCCCATTGGCGGGCGCAGCGACCCGAGTGGCCCGGCGCGGACCGCGGCGCTTGCACACCGCCATGGACCGCGGCGCGCCGCGATTGGCGGGCGCGCGTGGACCGGGTGCGCGGGGCGCGGAGCTGATGATGTGGCGCGCTGAGGAGCTTTCGGGGGCGCACAGTACCGGGCTGGGCCGGTTTTCGGGCGCCCGATTTCTGCGCCCGAATCCGATTGGCCCTTTAGGTGGGCTTGGGCTATAAATAGGCCCCTTAGTAGCTCTTTTCCTCATTTTCTGGGTTTTTTCTCTAAGGGTTTTCTTCAGAGAAGTTCTTCCTCTCCCTCTCCCCCACCCTTCGATGGATTCCCGGATTTTTTTGGAGGCCGCGGCATCAGCATTTTCTGCGACGCGGCGCACTTCGACGCTTCTTCGATTGTGGCTTCTACCGTCGCATTTTAGTGCGCGAGAAGTCCTGAGCTACCCCTTTAAACTTTTGAGCTGATTTTTGCGGCAGCGCGTTCAAGAGAGGTACGCCTTCGATTTCCGTGTTGATCACTTTGTCTTATTTTGAGTTCTTGGCACGGTTTACGAGGCATCTTTGAACGCCTTTTCTGCTGGTGGTTTTTATGGACAGCGGAGGCTTGTCAGATTTTATCTCTGCACTCGGGTATCGGATTTCGACGTATGAGGACTCAATCGACATCTACACTTCGAGAGGAACGTACCCGTATTTTTATTAGAATTTTTGGAGGACTCTTCAAAGGTGATATTTAAGCTTCTTTCGGACTGGTTTCCTGCAAAATTTTGTTAGTGGATAGTTTGACTTGCCGCACTGTTTCATTTATATCTTGGCCTACAGGTGTCGGAACGAGGAGTGTAAATACTCGATTTGTATCTACTCATCGCGAGGATCGCAGCCGTAATTTTTTTGAATTTTTTCTGAGGACAGAAGGCAGGTGAAAAAGGCTTTTCTTTATGCTGTTTTGGAAAAACAGCAAGAGTGTGTTGTGGTGTTATCTAATTGTGGGCTGTGTTGTTGGTTCGAGCAGAGGCTTGTGTGACCGAGTACCGAGGGTGCAGTTTCGGCAGATTTTGGATTGTGAGTGACTGCGCACTTCACCGACTTCAGCTTTGCCTGCGGAAAGCGATTCAGGTAGGTTGCTTCGTCTCCAGAACCGGTGGACGGTTCTCTAATTCTATTTGTAAGAATGCATGCATGTTTAGTGTACCCATATGTTGTTGAGATGTGAGCTTGGTAAATGGTATTTGTTTGAGGAATTGTAAGATATGATATTCATGTTATGCCTGATGAAACTTGTAAGATTTAGATATCCATGTTTATGATCAGTGAAAGCTCACCTAAGGGATGCATTACACTATGTGATGGATAGCATGCACAATTTAATGTGCAACCTATAAGATTGAAATGTAAGCATAAGAATAATATAGTTCATGTGGATTGAGTCTTACATGATTTATTGTACATGTTGGGTACCTTCGAGATATTATATATTTAATGGTTTATTCACCTATGCGAGTTGAGAGCATGTTTAGGGAGATGAGGCTTATTGGATTTGATTTTTGGTGATAATATATGTTAGTGTTCCCTATTTATGTTCAATTTATCTAAATGCTATTATTGGAACTTGACCTAGCACCTCGTCCTATGTTGCATGTTTAACCAGACTAGTAGAGAACCTTCACTTGGGCTAGGTTCTTTTATGCTTTAGATATCCCACACTTTGCATCTTTTTCTGGACATACATTTTCCTCGCCCGGGTAGTGGGCCGAGTAGTCAGGTTATTGTGGGATATTGTTGCACTCGTGCCTGGGGGCCGAGTGGAGTCTGGTAGCTGAGTTTAGACCCGTGCTGGTGTTGTTGGGAACCGTTGGGGTTGACGGTGGTCCCGGGTCGTTGAGTGTCGTCCGACCAGTTTTGTTAGCCGTGAGTTGTGGGTCGATCCCGGCTGTGGAGTACCTCCAACCTGTGTGTTTAGCGTAGCGAGTTGGGTGTTTCGTTTTGGGAGCCGTTTGGGTCAACGGTGGTCCCGGCTGTGGAGTATCTCCAGCCAGTGTGTTTTGTGCCACGAGTTGATTGAGTTCGTTAGTGTCTCGAGATTCATGAGAGCTAGTTAGCTGAGTCATCGAGAGTACTCCGACCGTCGTGCGAGATGTTTGAGGATCTTGAGTCCTTCCGTTCTGAGAGTGAGCGTGGATTTCGATTATAGCCTGCAGGAGCCACTTTGAGCTCGACAGAGATGCGCGGATACCTTTTTCCTCGGTGGGGTCGCGCCCCTCGAGTGCCACATCCGGAGTGGATCTGTTACTTTTTTTATCGCGACTTGTCGACGCAGTCCCTCTGGCCGGGCCAGTTTTGGCAGTCACGGACGCCCTACGTAAGTTCGGTCCTCCTTGGATGTAACGGTAGTAGGTAGGCGCAGGTTTGACTGGACCCTATGAGGCAGTCAGTTCGATTGGGTCGATTGAGCACCTTGGGTGCGAGTAGTTGCATATATTTTCATCTGTACTACCCATTGAGCATTTAGATAGAGGCATGGTAACTGTAGTGTATCTCCAGCTTTTCTTGTCCAGTTTTTACTGTATTGTTATCTTATGCCTCTAGTAGACTTAGTGGGCAGACCGTCGGGCTTGGTGGCGGTACTCACTGAGAACTCCCTTTTGGTGTAGTTCTCACACCCGTTGGGGGTTCTCCCCCTCCTTTTTCTTTCCTCTCATTTGTTTTGTAGAGTCTTAGCGGGTGTTGCTGATTCTGTTGTTGCTGTTCGAGGCGAGGGAGTCGCGAGCTAGATCCCTACCTGTCTTTGGAGAGTAGCGGTACCCCTTTCATTGGAGATTTGCAGTACAGTCAGTAGATTAGTTATTTTATTTCCACTTTTGAGAGATCATTGTATCGCGAGGATCTGACTTGTACTGAGAGCCTGTACACTGATGTATTATTTCAGGTTATCCTCCTTGTTGAGTTCTGGGTTATTGTATCTGAGGATTTTGTATTTGATCATTTTGGGATATGGATATTGTATTTTATTTCTAGATGTACAGATGGTTGGTTTTTAGTTTTACAGGAGTTTTTATTTTTATAGCTCTGATATCTGTTTAGCTGTAGTACCTTTTCTTGCAGGTTGGACGCTTCGCCTATACGGGGTTCTGTATAGGCGGTGGATCTGTTGGCGAGCCCGGGTCGCAGTTTCGACCCCGGGGCATGACAGATTAGAGTGGTATCAGAGCCTAGGATGTAGGTCATTGTGGACTTAGAAACCCTAGGCTTGTGGTTGGACCCTAGGATGACTTCGTGAGAGTCGTGATTTTTAGCGAGAGTCCTGATTGAGTTTTATACCTCTCCCTAGGGATGAGATGAGTGATTGGCATGTTTATTCTCCTAAGTGATTATGTTGGCTGCAGACAACATAATACTGTGGAATAGGTGACATGCTCTAGACTTTCGCTGGATTGGGTCGAGTATTTGTTGTGTGCTGATGTGCAGTTTTATCGTGGTGAGCGGTGTCTCCCCGACCCTGAGTTTTGACCCGTGTGCATCCTGTGGCAGTTGTGGAGCCTGAGCGGTTAGTTTGGGCCGGATACCCGGATTGAGGTCAGAGAGCTCCGGACCCAGATGACAGGATTGTCTGAGTTATATCAACGGCGTAGTGGGCTGCTGGTTTGGGTGACACAGTTGTCGGAGCAGCGGGTAGCCCGTCAGTGCTTTCCTCCTGAGACCACCCGGTTGCAGTATCCTCAGTGGCAGCGATTTCAGTGGTGCTGATGGAGCGAGTAGCCCCTCTGTGCCGACGAGTAGTGCCGAGGCACCGAGGCAGAGTAGATAACTGACAGGTGATGAGTTGTGGGACATCATCGATCAGTTGAGCCAGTTTCGGCAAATGAACTACCCCGATTCATAGGTTTGAGTTTGGAGCCTTTGGAGGCAGAATCGTGGTTTGTGGTGATGTAGAGACTACTTGAGAGCCTCCTTGTGTCAAAGAGTTTACGCAGTTGTTGAACTGCGCGCTCCATGTTTAGAAGGACAAGACGCCTTAGGTATGTGTATCTGGGAGTGGATTGCGCCAGGATATCTTTTAGCTTATTCGGTCCCTCCGTTACAGATTTTGGATGCCTCGTTCGAGTAGGCGTTGAGTAGAGCGTGGCGCTATGGTTTCTTTGGATAGGGATCTGTCGCCAGAGGCAAGTTCTGGATGGAGGCGCTTGGCACTAGTTGATGGAGGACAGAGCGGCTGGCAGAGGTATTTCCGATTTCCTTCCCCAAGGATCGTGGATTTTTGAGACGCCAGAGGTCGGGTGGACCCCGATAGCAGTATCAGGATTAGTATCAGCAGCGGTCGTAGCGTGGATATGTTATCTGCTGAGGACCACATTCGTCGCCTCAGGGTGAGCAGAGGCAGAGGTCGTGTTCCCTATGTGATTGGTATAGATATTGTCTGGCAGACTGGACTTTGATGACAAGGCAGACTGAGCGACGACCACTTAAATTGAGCGAATGAGTCTGCGCTGCCTGGTTGGAGGGCGCAACGACAGTGGATCGAATTGTCGCAGGTGTGATTTCATTACAGCCGTCTGAGTTAGAGCATTGTGCATTTCTGCATAGACTAGAGGCAGTGTCGTTACCACGTGACTAGAGGTATAGGTTCCTGTCGGTATTGTGCATGTGGAGGAGGCTTGTGGATCATGTCCAGTGCAGTTGAGACCATGAGTTATACCGACAGACTTATTAGTATTGTGGTAGTTGGTGTTTCGACCCAGTGCCTGTGATTGGTTGGCACAGTACCACATGATGTTTGACTGCGGAGAGAGAGGATTATGACATTCTGCGAGGCAGACAAAAAGAGGCTTGCTGGTTGAGACAATTGGAGCACACCGGTTACAGCGACAGTGTGAGAGGTGCCTACGGCGGCACCGGGACTCAAGGATATCCCTTTTGCCCGTGAGATCCCGGTTGTGAGTCCACCTGAGCTGATGATGATGCCGCCGGTTAGGGAGATTGAGATTGCGGTTGACGTGGTTTTGGGAACCGCACCAACCTTGACAACACCTCATTGGATTTCACCTGTATAGCTGATAGCGCTGATGGTGCAGTCCCAGGATCTGATGGATTGAGGGGTCTGCTTGACCCAGTGCCACGCCGTTGATACACGGTTGTGATGCCACGTCGTTGATACACGACTGTGAGGGTTCTACTGTGGTTTGAGTGTAGGCAGGTCCGGGCTTTGTTTAGGACCTCTTGATGGAGTTATACTCCGGCGGTTGTTGTTTATGAGGCATGTATCTATTTGGAATTATACAGCCGAGGATTTTGCCAAGACGGCATTCAGGAGACGATAGGGGCATTATTATGAGCTCACAGTGAGGCCTAGTGGATTGACTAATGCACTACCGCCTTTATGATTTGAGGAATTGTATGTTCCAGCTGTACTTGGACGGATTGGTAGCGGTATTTTCCAACGATATTTTGATCTACTTCCTGAGTGACTTGGAGCATGATAAGCACTTGTGGATGGTGCTACAATGTCTGTGAGGAAGAAGCTGTATGCCAAGTTGTTGTGGTACAAGTTTTAGCTTCGGAAGCTTACCTTCTTGGGCCACGTTATTCTGGCCGTAGTAGCGGCGGTGGAAATCCGACCAAAGTGGATGCTATTCGAGATTGGCCGAGATCGACATTTGTTGTTGAGGTGCAGAGCTTCTTGGACTGGGCAGTGTCAGCAGAGCTTGACGAACGGATGATGAGACTGAGATCAGCGCCAATTTTAGCATTGTCAGTGATGGGGGATGGATTTGCGAGTGATAGTGATGCCTCCCATAGTGGCTGTGGAGTTACCGTTGGGTTATTGTTGAGCATTCTTTATCACCCCGACAAAGCCACTGTAGTGGCGGATATCTTGAGCGGGAGAGCTATCTGGAGTTGAGTTTGATGATTCCACAGCTGGCACTGTGTGGAATTGTTGAGGCGAACAGAGCTTGAGGTTGTGTCCCTGGGGGTCCCTTTTGATTGCAGCCTGCGGTTGAGCAGTGCACTCGGATGGTCAGGATCCGAGAGTGACCGAGTGAGGACCCCAGCTTGCTAGGGCTCCTTTCCTTCTTAGATGATTGTGTGGGTGTGTTTCGGGTCGCCCTGGTTGAGTGGGTACCAGGGTATGGTGTTGGTGAGTGTAGCACTGGTGGTTATTTCTTTTTCCCCCCAGCTTTTGTTGGAGTCCCTGAGGTTTTTCCACGTCTCAGCTCAGGAGTGTTATGCTTTTGGGTCCCTCGCCCGTGATGGACTCATTTCCTTTGAGATCTGTGGGTGTTTGGAGTACAAGGGATGCCCGTTGCGAATTCTGGTTCGCGAGGTGAGGGAATTCCGCAATTGGGCCATGTCGTACTGGTTGTTGTTGTTGTTGTTGAGGAGTAATCACGGGGAGTGAGTAACGGCTTGGGAGCTGGAGGCAGTGTTGATGGATACTTACCCTTGGTATTTGAGACTCTTTTTTTGAGTTGTGTTAGTTTCGAGGACGAAACTTTCTTTTAGTGGGGAAGGATGTGATGACCCGGATCTCCGCAGAGCACTTGCAGTGTGATCAGCAACTTCTAGAGGCTCTTTGCATCTGTTGGAGGTATTTGTGCACGTATCGGACACAAGAAATGGACTCGGCGCGAAATATGGGTTAAGAACACTTTTTTTGGAAGCCTTCGACAAATTTTAGAAGTGGAATTGGGCAAAATGGACATCGTATTTGGACTCAGCACGCGAAAACGATGAAAATAGACTATTTACTTCTGTTTTTCGGAGCCCGGATGACAAAACACGGATTTCGAGGCAAGGTGTTACTATTTCGGCAGCCGGGGCAGCGTCGGCGGCGACGGGCAGCGGCGGAGCACGGTGGCGCGGGCGCGGGCAGCAGCGCGGGCGGCCGGTCCACGGGACCTGGCGTGCACCGGGACCAGCGGGCGTTCGGTGGGACACGTGGCGCGCGTTGATTGATTGGTCAACGCACGCGGGACAGCGCGCTGGGCGCGGCGCACGGTGGACGCCAGGCCATGCGTCGCTCGCCCATTGGCGGGCGCAGCGACCCGAGAGGCCCGGCGCGGACCGCGGCGCGTGCACCCCGCCGTGGACAGCGTCGCCACGCGGCGGGCCGCGATTGGCGGGCGAGCGTGGACCGGGAGCGCCTGGACCGGGAGCGCGGGGCGCGGAGCTGATGACGTGGAGCGCTGAGGAGCTTTCGGGCGCGCACAGTACCGGGCCGAGCCGGTTTTCGGGCGCCCGATTTTTGCTCCCGAATCCGGTTGGCCCTTTAGGTGGGCTTGGTGTCAGGGGCTAAACTTTTTGTGCGAATTTCTCCTTTGCAAAACTGCAAAACTCCAAAGGGGAAGAACCTCGTGAGGTTTTACTACAACAATCTAGAAGCTTCTTTTCATATCTCGAGACATCAGACGCGGAAGCCGAAGAGTCACGAGACCGTTCAAGTTTCTAGGATAATAAATGGAAGACTCTTGGGAGCTCGTAGCCTCCACTTTTAGCTTATGCTTGTACGCCACTTGGCACCTTTTCATTAGATAGGTGGGCGGCGAGTGGTCTATAAAAGGATGTGACCTCCACCCCCTTTAGGAAGTAAGAAACAGTTGTAGCTTTCTAATTCCAGAAATACAATTACTCTTCTTCAAACTCTCTCTCTTGCAATCCAACTTTGGGCGAGTAGGTCCAAGTTCACAAGAGACGGTGTAGGCTTGCTCACTTCGCGAAGGAAGGCGAGTGCAGCACGGGTTTCTTAAGCAATTTCGCTTAAGTCCGTGACAGTTGGTATCAGAGCGACGTTCGGGAGCTGGGAACCATGTCGTCATCGGATGCTGCCATCATCGACAACTTGGCCGAACCACCTCGACAATCCAAACGCGGCAAGAGAAAGGAACCGCGAACCCATGCGAGGGAGTCCGTTTCGCTTGATGACCGTGTTGGCTTGTTGGAGGACAACTATCTACTCCTAACCCACCATATGGAGATTATGGAGGAAGGACTACATACCATGGAGGAAAGTGTTGCTGCTGCAATGGGAACTTTCCGCCAACAACTCGAGCAGTTTCGCGCTGACGTTGCTCGTCGCGAGGACGAACGGAAGACGCTGGTGGATGACCTTGTCACAAGGGTCGATGAGGTCGAGGACCTTAAGATGCGAATGACGATCCTCGAGTGGGCGGTGGCTCATGGTGGCGACGCACCAAGGGAGCATACCCCAAGGATCCGCATCCCCGAACCCCAGGGCTTCAAGGGGACGCGCGATGAGAGGGAAATTGACAACTTCCTTTGGCACATGGAGCGCTATCTCAAGGCGTTGCGACTGGAGGACGAAGAAGACAAAGTCCAAACCGCTTCCATGTACTTGACTGACGATGCCATGCTGTGGTGGCGTCGGAGGTCGGCGGAGGCCGAGAAGGGCCAATGCGAGTTGAATACTTGGGAGGACTTCGTGCGCGAGCTCAAGGCACAGTTCTACCCGGAGCATGTCGAGTATCTTGCGCGGAGGAAACTTCGACGGTTCAAGCATACGGGAACCCTCAAGGAGTATGTCAAGGAGTACTCCAAACTAATGCTCTCCATCTCCAATATGGCCGAGGAGGACCGGCTGTTCTTCTTCCTCGACGGTCTCCAACTGTGGGCAAACAAGGAGCTCGTGGGACGAGACGTCAAGGATGTAAGCTCTGCCATAGCCATGGCGGAGAAGCTACCGGAGTATGAGAAGACGGAGTCTAATCGCGGCAAACCGCCTAAGGTGAGCAAGGCTAAAGGTGGGGGAGACCGTCGCGAGAACAAAGACCACCACAAGGGCAAAGAGCACAAGGGCCCTCCGCAGAAGAAGAATGTGTCTTGCTATGTCTGCGGAGATGACCATTGGGCTCGTGACTGTCCAAAGAAGAAAGCCGTCAATGCTGTCCAAGCCGAGGAGGGCGAGGAAGAAGCACCGACGAAGATGGGAACACTGCGGCTCGTTAGCGCGATGCAGGGGCAAGCGGGCGGCGGCAAATCTCTCAAGAAGGAACTTATGTTCGTCGATGTGACCCTCAATGGGTGGGCCACTCGAGCCCTCGTGGACACGGGAGCAACCCACAACTTCATCGCAGCTACGGAGGCCAAGCGGTTGGGTCTCAAGCTCGAGAAGGACACGAGCAAAATCAAGGCGGTTAACTCTGAGGCACAACCTGTCACAGGGGTAGCCAAGGGCGTGTCGATCACTGTAGGACCCTGGGTGGGAACAGCGAACTTCACTGCCGCAACCATCTACGACTTCAAAGTCATTCTCGGCATCGACTTTCTAGCCTCGTCAAAGGCGGTACCAATGCCACATCATGGGGCCTTGAGCATCATGGAGGAGGCCGCCCCTTGTATGGTTTTGGCTAGCCGCAACGAACCAACAGAAACCCCTATCCTCTCAGCTCTGCAACTGCGGAAGGGAGTGAAGCGTGGGGAGATGACTTATCTTGCGAGCGTTCGCGAGGTGAGCGAGGAGGGATTCGAGGAGGAAGATCTTCCGACAGAGATTTGTGCTGTCTTGGGGGAGTTCAAGGATATCATGCCCAAGGAGCTACCCAAGCAGCTTCCACCTAGAAGGGAGGTGGTCCATGCAATCGAGCTTGAACCTGGTTCCAAGCCAACAGCAAAGGCGCCATACAGGATGGCTCCGCCAGAACTCAAGGAGTTGCAACGCCAGTTGAAGGACCTTCTTGAAGCAGGCTTCATCAGACCGTCGAAGGCACCCTATGGAGCACCGGTGCTGTTCCAACGGAAGAGTGACGGAAGTTTGCGACTCTGTATCGACTACAGAACACTCAACAAGGTAACGGTGAAAAACAAGTACCCTATCCCACTAGTTGAGGATCTATTCGACCAGCTAGGAGGAGCGAAGTACTTCACTAAGCTCGATCTTCGCTCGGGGTATTATCAAGTGAGAATTGCGGAAGGGGACGAGGAGAAGACCACGTGCGTGACGAGGTACGGGGCCTACGAGTTCCTTGTCATGCCATTCGGCCTGACGAATGCACCGGCAACCTTTTGCACTTTGATGAACAAATTATTCCATCCCTACCTCGACCGCTTCGTGGTAGTGTATCTCGACGATATCGTCGTATACAGCAACACTCTGGAGGAGCATGAGGAGCATCTGCGAATCATCTTTCAAGTGCTGCGGGACAACCAACTTTTCGTCAAAAGGGAAAAGTGCTCCTTTGCGAAGGAGGAGGTGCATTTCCTTGGCCATTGGATCGTCCACGGTCAGCTGCACATGGACCACAAGAAGATTCGGGCGATCTGCAAGTGGGAGGCGCCCACGACGGTGCCCGAGCTGCGATCTTTTCTCGGACTCGTCAACTATTATCGTCGCTTCATCGCGGGCTACTCAGCGCGAGCAGCTCCTTTGACGGACTTACTGAAGAAGAACCAGTCATGGGACTGGACCCCTCAGTACGCGGAGGCATTCGAGGACCTGAAGCTGGTGGTGACTGAAGAACCCGTGTTGCGACTTCCTGACTGTCGGCAACCATTTGAGGTACATACTGACGCTTCAGACTTCGCCATTGGCGGTGTTCTCATGCAGAAGGGACATCCCATCACTTTTGAGAGTCGCAAGCTCAACGACACTGAGCGGCGATACACTGTTCAAGAAAAGGAGATGACAGCAATAGTGCATTATCTAAGGACTTGGCGGCACTATCTCCTCGGAAGCAAGTTCGTTGTGCGGACGGACAATGTCGCCACAAGCTACTTCCAAACACAAAAGAAGCTGTCACCAAAGCAAGCAAGATGGCAGGACTTCCTAGCGAGTTCGACATGGAGCTTCAATACAAACCCGGAAGGGAGAACCATGTGGCTAATGCACTTAGCCGCAAAGCTGAGTTAGCGGCGGTGTGCCAGCTCCATGGAGCGATCAGGGAGCGAATCCGCGAAGGGACTTGCGAGGACCCTGTGGCTCAAGGACTCGTGCGACTCGTCAAGGAGGGCAAGGCGCAGCGGTTCTGGGTTAGCGATGGCCTACTCCTACCCAAGGGGCGTCGCGTCTATGTGCCCAAGTGGGGCAATCTTCGTCGAGAGCTCATCAAGGAGTATCATGACTCCAAGTGGGCCGGACATCCGGGGCAAAAACGAACTTTGGCATTACTAGAAGCCGCATACTATTGGCCTCACATGCGGGGCGATGTGGAGGCATATGTGCGGACTTGTCTTGTGTGCCAACAGGATAAGGTGGAGCGCCAGAAGCCTGGAGGCCTCCTCGAGCCACTACCAACACCAACGCGTCCATGGGAGAGCGTCTCGATGGACTTCATCTCTGCTTTGCCCAAGGTGGGAGCATTGGGATCAATTCTTGTGGTGGTGGACCGATTCTCCAAATACGAAACCTTCATAGCGGCACCAGCAGATTGCACGGCGGAGGAAGCAGCGCGGCTCTTCGTCAGCAATGTGGTGAAGTTTTGGGGGATTCCTGAAAACATTGTGAGCGATCGCAACCCAAGGTTCACTGGCAAGTTCTGGACAGAGGTGTTCCGGATCTTGGGGTCGGAATTGCTCTTCTCTACAAGTTTTCATCCGCAGACGGACGGCCAGACGGAGCGGGTGAATGCCTTAGTAGAGGAATACTTGAGGCATTATGTGAGTGCTAGCCAGAAGGACTGGGTGCATCATCTGGATGTGGCCCAATTCTCTTATAATTTGCGGAGGAGCGAATCTACAAACCACAGCCCATTCGAGCTTGCAATGGGAAGACAGTCGCTCGCTCCCCACTTTGCTGCTGCGGGCGAGCAGGGCCGCAGCCCTATGGCTCTTCACTTCACCTCGCATCTTCAAGAAAAGGGAGACATCGAGCGGCGCATCGGATGAAGAAGTGGGCCGATGTAAAGCGGCGACCCTTGGAGTTCGCTGAGGGAGACCAAGTCTTGGTCAAGCTGCAGCCACAACAGTTTAAAGCATTCCGCAAGATTCACCGCGGCTTGATACGGAAGTACGAGGGTCCGTTCACTGTGGTGAAGCGAGCAGGCAAAGCGGCCTACAAACTACAACTACCGGCAAATTTGCGGATCCATCCAGTCTTTCATGCAAGCAGTCTTCGGCCCTTCCATGGCGACTCCGAGGATCCCACCAGGAGCGTGTCGCAGCGCGCTCCCGCCACCATGACTACAGCCATTGACAAAAATGTCGAGACCTTGCTGGACACTCGCACCATCCGTCGTCGCGGTGTCCCGCCAAGTATCGAATACCTGGTCAAGTGGAAGAACCTCCCACATGGCGAAGCAAGTTGGGAGAAGGCTGACACTCTCTGGAAATATTCAACCATGATTGAAGAATTCCAACACCGGCGCGCAGCAAGGGCGTCTGCGCATTAGGTGGGGGAGGTTGTCAGGGGCTAAACTTTTTGTGCGAATTTCTCCTTTGCAAAATTGCCAAACTCCAAAAGGAAAGAACCTCGTGAGGTTTTACTACAACAATCTAGAAGCTTCTTTTCGTATCTCGAGACATCAGACGCGGAAGCCGAAGAGTCACGAGACCGTTCAAGTTTCTAGGGTAATAAATGGAAGACTCTTGGGAGCTCGTAGCCTCCACTTTTAGCTTATGCTTGTACGCCACTTGGCACCTTTTCATTAGATAGGTGGGCGGCGAGTGGTCTATAAAAGGATGTGACCTCCACCCCCTTTAGGAAGTAAGAAATAGTTGTAGCTTTCTAATTCCAGAAATACAATTACTCTTCTTCAAACTCTCTCTTGCAATCCAACTTTGGGCGAGTAGGTCCAAGTTCACAAGAGACGGTGTAGGCTTGCTCACTTCGCGAAGGAAGGCGAGCGCCGCACGGGCTTCTTAAGCAATTTCGCTTAAGTCCGTGACATTGGGCTATAAATAGGCCCCTTAGCAGCTATTTTTCTCCTTTTCTGGGCTTTTTCTCTGATGGTTTTCTTCAGAGAAGTTCTTCCTCTCCCTCTCCTCCACCATTCGATGGATTCCCGGATTTTTTTGGAGGCCGCAGCATCGGCTTTTTCTGCAACGCGGCGCACTTCGACACTTCTTGGATTGTGGCTCCTGTTACGGCATTTTTTGTGTTGGCATATTTCGTGAGTCAAGTCAGTTGAGTCGGAGTCTTAAAGGGATCAAATTGTCAATCAGCAATCAAAGACTTAGAGAAGATTCAACAAGAGCTCAAATTGACACTCAGTGTCTTGAGTCTTGAAGATTGAAGTTGAAGAATTGTGGATCAGTTACATCAATCTCAAGAAGAAAGTATTCAAGAGGATCAGGTATGTTTAACTAAATAATTGTGGTGATCCGAATACTTTCTTATAGTGTAGAAACACTTGGATGAATTTTTAATTGCATAAAAATCAAAAACTGGACATGGGACATGTTCAGGATCCGGATCAGACAATCCAATCCGGATCCCGAAGGGTGATTGTTCATTGGCATTTTCAATCCGGATCCTAGGCCATTCCGATCCGGATCCCGAACATGGGACTTTGCTGAATTGCATGAACGATCCGGATCGGACCTTGCAATCCGGATCCCGAACCCTTGGTTTTCTGGAATCGTCAATCTCGTTACGACGATCCGGATCGCAGTAAATCCGATCCGGATCGCCGTCCTGAAAATTTCCATATAAGGTATGTTTTTGATTCTTATCTCCGTCCAAAGGTTTCTAAACTATAAATAGACATTTAGGGTTTCTCAAAAACGGGGGAGCTACGGCCGATCAATTTATAAAACTCTTGAGAGCAACCCTAGAGGCTAGGTTTTTATCGATCTTCTTTATAGCCTCTTTTAGGTCAATTCGATGGTTCTTTCAAGAACATATCTTTTGTCGAATTGATCTAATCTTTGCTTAGAGATTTCTTCTATGGTTCCTCATTGAGAATCTAAGCAAAGGATCACCATCGAAGTCAATATTCTTATCGACTGAGTTTGCGTCGTGGATTCGACGTGGCATCGTGGATTCGGTGTGCTAAAGGCGTTTCGCGGATTCGAAACGTGTGCTCGTGGATTCGAGTGGCGTTCGTGGATTCGAACGTGTGCAGTGGACGTGCAAACGGTGGAGCGCGAGGTCCAAGAAATTGAAGGAGTGGTTAAATCCGTGGAGACGGTAATCACCTTGTTATTCTTCTTTTCTTAGGGATTGTTATTGCGTGGACATCCAACCGGTCAGCGCAAGGTCCGAAGAAGCTGAAGGAGGGGTTGAGTCCGTGGAGTCGGTAATCACCTTGTTATTCTTCTATTCTTAGTGGATTGTTATTGCGTGTTGGTCCCGTGGTTTTTCTCCTGGATTGGAGTTTCCACGTAAATCTCGGTGTGCTGTTTTTATTTTCCGCATTGGTTTTTATTTTGCACTGAGATTGGTTTTATAAGTATTACACCTATTCACCCCCCCCTCTAGTTGTTTGATAGTACCTATTTAGATCCTTGTGGATCCTATAAAAACCTACAATTGGTATCAGAGCGGGTTTTAGGTTTATCTATCATGATGGGTGAAAGTGGTAATATTTATAGACCTCCTCTTTTTGATGGGACTAATTATGCTTATTGGAAAGTGCGGATGAGAGCTTTTCTCATCGCAATTGATGAGCGAGTATGGCAATCCGTGGAATACGGTTGGGTGCATCCTGTTGAGGAAGTAGGAAATTCTACTACCCCAAAACCTCGCTCTAGATGGTCCAAAGAGGAATTTGAAAGATCTTCTTACAATGGAAAAGGTATGAACGCTTTATTTAATTCTCTTTCCTCGACTGAGTTCACAAGAATTTCCGCGTGTGAAACCGCGAAGGAAATTTGGGATATTCTCAAAATTACACATGAGGGTACTAATCTTGTAAAAATTTAAAAACTCCAGATGCTTACAAGTCAATTTGACTCTATTCATATGGAAGAGCATGAATTATTTACAGATTATTACACTAGACTTCAAGATGTAATAAATACATGTGCTAATTTAGGAGAAAAGATCCCGGAGTCGAAAATTGTAAGAAAGATACTTCGGACTCTTCCGGAACGGTTTAGGGCAAAGGTTACCGCCATTGAAACCGTTAGTCATCCGGATGAGATGAGTGTAGAGGAATTAGTAGGCGCTTTGCAAACTTATGAAATGACTTTTCCTACTAATCAAGTTTCTTCCAAGTCTTCTTCTAAGCTTACAGGTATTGCATTCAAATCAACAAAGGAAGAAGATAGCGAATCGAGTTCCGACGATGAAATCTCTTTTGCCGATTTTGAAGAACAATTGGCGCGGATCACAAAGAAATTTCGTCGGAAATTTTGGAAGAATCGAACCGATGGATCTTCATCCACGAAACCTTCTAAAGGATCATCGGGTTCTAAATCCTCTAACCTCAAAAGCTTTGCAAAGCCTTCTAAAGAAAAAGAAAAAGATGATTTCGAAGGGGAAATCCAATGCTATAGATGCAAAGGCTACGGCCATTTTTCAACGGAATGTCCTTCTCCGAAATCATATAAAAAGAAGGCTTTGCAAGCGAAAACTTGGGACGATTCTACTTCTAATGAATCGACCTCAAGTAAAGAGGAAAAAGCCGTTGCCTTACACGCCTCTCAAATTCCCTCCTCTAATGTTTGTTTATCATCTTTAATCACTGACTCTATTCCTTTGATTTTGCATGAAACATCAACATCCAACGGAGAGTTATCAAGTGAGGGGGAGTCGGACGAAGAAGAACTCGTTGAGGCATATCAACAACTTCTTACGGAATCAAAGAAGATGGCCAAACATATTAAGAAGTTGAGGAAGCAACGACTTGAAGTTCAAGACGAGAATCAAGCTTTAAAGATAAAACTTCATGATCTCGAGGAGGAACGAAAAGGCTTATTGAATAACAATAAAATCCTCCAAGAAAAGCTAAACCAATCGGAGACAAACGCTAAATCATATATGGACAGGATTGGTTTTCTAGAAAAACAGTTTGAGGAGATTCATGTCACCAACCAAGCATTGACCAAGCAAGTTCATGAACTCAAATCCGACATACAAAGGCTTTCAACCGTTTCCAAGAAACTAGATTGTATGTGCGGATTAGGTCAAACAAGAAAGGTTGGTTTGGGATTCAAAAAGGACCAAACTGTGCATGCTTCAAGTTCCACAATGAAATTGAAAGGAAGAACTTGTCACTTATGTGGACTTGAAGGACATTTGGTGAAGAATTGCCCGAAAAAGAGAAAGAAGAGTCCTTCGGCAACTTCATCTACAGAGCGAACTCAACGGAATCAAAAGACACATCAAGTCAAAGGAGTTCACTCAACCCACCAAAGGTCCGAGCCACAACATCAATCATACAAGTGGATCATTGCGAGGAAAAGACCTAAGGTGGACCAACAGTCAAAGCGGACAACCCCCGGCCACAACGAATCAAGACAACCCAAAATCCAGCGATTTTGGATTCGGAAAGGTGATATCTTTCCTTGTCTTAAGTTCTACATAGCTTATGACTGTATGTAATGCTTTGATTGGTTTTCCCTTCATATCTTTCTTAATCTTTGCATTACATGTTTTTCAATGCTCTTCGTTTTTATGTTTTGTTTTTTAAACAAAAGGATTTTAACGAACAAGTGCATTGAATAAAAAGGGTTTTCACTTTCAATCACTCCAATTTAATTTTATTTGAATTATCAACTTTACTCCATAATCATAATCTTGAAGATACTTCATTATAGGAGTTTTTGATATTATAAGCATCAAATTTTAGAAATCATGTGTGATCTTTAGATGCTTAATCTATCTCGGTTGTGTGAATTCATTGTGATAAATGTGAGACAACCGATAGACTAAAATTTGGGATTTAATTCTTTCACGTAAGAGATTGCATTCTTACAAGGGTAATGAAATGAATTGTAAAAGATGTGGAAAGAGTTACATCCGAAAGGAGTGTGAAAACTACCACCACATGTTGGAAAGAGCTGCCACCCCGGTCGTCCGGTCTATGTGTGAAGCTACCACATGTTATGGATGCTTGAAAATTATTTATGAAATTTTGTTTAGTTGAAGCATTCGGAGATTTAAATTTAAAGCCCTTATTTTGAACAATCTCCTGGTTGGTATAAGGTGGGATAGTTGAAAGATGCTCAAAGAGCCACCCTTAGGTATTTTAGTGCTTATCTCAAATTTGAAAGGGTAAAATTCAAGATTGATGTCATTTGGAAATCTCCGTAAGTCATCTTTGTAAATCCGTTACATCTTGATAGAGTTTGGATCTCAAGATTATTTTTGATGACTTGTGTTTGATGAATATAACATGAAAAACGGTTTATAATGTTTTACCTTTATTTTTCATGATTTTGGAGTAAATTTTTTTAATTTTGTGAAATTAATTGGATTGAATGACATCTGTGTGAATTCACTATTTAAAGCACTTAAATTGATTTCTTGATGGAATACAAATCGGTATTTGAAAAGATTCTAAAATCTGGATTTGTTTCAAGAAATTATTTGATTTTTGCTTTCTGGTACAGGTACGGAATCTGCATTTTTGTTATATACCAGAACTGAGCTTTTATCTCTCTTTCTCTATGAACTAATATTGTTAGTGATTTCCTTTTGTCTAGTATGTTCACTGTTTGACAATTTGTGACAAAAAGGGGGAGAAGAGAAATGACGGAGATGAGATCATCAAGAGAGGATAAACGAAACGAAAATGGAAAAATGGGGGAGAACGGAAAATGATGATCGTATCACAAAGGAGGAGAACATAGATGCTCAAGAACATGGAGAACATGTTAGAGATGCTCAAGATAGGGGGAGACAAAGAAAAAATTGAAAGAGCCGAAAAACAAAAGAACCAAAAGGAAGACGGATCAAATGTAGGATTTTAATTTCTAACGACTAACGTTTGATTTTGTTTGGAGTTTTGTTTTGCAGGAATTACATCACTCTAAGACTCCAAGTCCTAAGTCATAGAGTATGTTCTAGGACTGTTTGGTTCAAATGTAATTTTGTATTTATTGGATCTTTCACGCAAAGAAAATCAATGTTTTGGTGATGACATTGAATTTCGATTTTTTGGTTTAAGATGAGTGACTTGAGCGTTTTTATGTATTTTGGGTTTTGTCACGAAATTGCCAAAGGGGGAGATTGTTACGGCATTTTTGGTGTTGGCATATTTCGTGAGTCAAGTCAGTTGAGTCGGAGTCTTAAAGGGATCAAATTGTCAATCAGCAATCAAAGACTTAGAGAAGATTCAACAAGAGCTCAAGTTGACACTCAGTGTCTTGAGTCTTGAAGATTAAAGTTGAAGAATTGTGGATCAGTTACATCAATCTCAAGAAGAAAGTATTCAAGAGGATCAGGTATGTTTAACTAAATAATTGTGGTGATCCGAATACTTTCTTATAGTGTAGAAACACTTGGATGAATTTTTAATTGCATAAAAATCAAAAACTGGACATGGGACATGTTCAGGATCCGGATCAGACAATCCAATCCGGATCCCGAAGGGTGATTGTTCATTGGCATTTTCAATCCGGATCCTAGGCCATTCCGATCCGGATCCCGAACATGGGACTTTGCTGAATTGCATGAACGATCCGGATCGGACCTTGCAATCCGGATCCCGAACCCTTGGTTTTCTGGAATCGTCAATCTCGTTACGACGATCCGGATCGCAGTAAATCCGATCCGGATCGCCGTCCTGAAAATTTCCAGATAAGGTATGTTTTTGATTCTTATCTCCGTCCAAAGGTTTCTAAACTATAAATAGACATTTAGGGTTTCTCAAAAACGGGGGAGCTATGGCCGATCAATTTATAAAACTCTTGAGAGCAACCCTAGAGGCTAGGTTTTTATCGATCTTCTTTATAGCCTCTTTTAGGTCAATTCGATGGTTCTTTCAAGAACATATCTTTTGTCGAATTGATCTAATCTTTGCTTAGAGATTTCTTCTACGGTTCCTCATTGAGAATCTAAGCAAAGGATCACCATCGAAGTCAATATTCTTATCGACTGAGTTTGCGTCGTGGATTCGACGTGGCATCGTGGATTCGGTGTGCTAAAGGCGTTTCGCGGATTCGAAACGTGTGCTCGTGGATTCGAGTGGCGTTCGTGGATTCGAACGTGTGCAGTGGACGTGCAAACGGTGGAGCGCGAGGTCCAAGAAATTGAAGGAGGGGTTAAATCCGTGGAGACGGTAATCACCTTGTTATTCTTCTTTTCTTAGGGATTGTTATTGCGTGGACATCCAACCGGTCAGCGCAAGGTCCGAAGAAGCTGAAGGAGGGGTTGAGTCCGTGGAGTCGGTAATCACCTTGTTATTCTTCTATTCTTAGTGGATTGTTATTGCGTGTTGGTCCCGTGATTTTTCTCCTGGATTGGAGTTTCCACGTAAATCTCGGTGTGCTGTTTTTATTTTCCGCATTGGTTTTTATTTTGCATTGAGATTGGTTTTATAAGTATTACACCTATTCACCCCCCCTCTAATTGTTTGATAGTACCTATTTAGATCCTTGTGGATCCTATAAAAACCTACAGCTCCTACCGTCGCATTTCAGTGCGCGAGACCCCCTGAGCTACCCCATTGGACTTTTGAGTTGATTTTTACGGCAGCGCGTTCACGAGAGGTACGGCTTCGATTTCCGTGTTGATTACTTCTCCTCATTTTGAGTTCTTGGCATGGTTTACGAGGCATCTTTGAACCCCTTTTCTGCTGGTGGTTTTTCTAGGCAGCGGAGGCTTGTCGGATTTTATCTCTGCACTCGGGTATTGGATTTCGACATATGAGGACTCGATCGACATCTACGCTTCGAGAGGAACACACCCGTATTTTTATCAGAATTTTTGGAGGACTCTTCAAAGGTGATATTTAAGCTTCTTTTGGACTGGTTTCCTGCAGAATTTTGTTAGTGGATAGTTTGACTTGCCGCACTGTTTCATTTATATCTTGGCCTACAGGTGTCGGAACGAGGAGTGTAAATACTCGATTTATAACTACTCATCACGAGGATCGCAGCCGTAATTTTTTTGAATTTTTTCTGAGTACAGAAGGCAGGTGAAAATGGTTTTTCTTTGTGCTATTTTGGAAAAATAGCAAGAGTGTGTTGTGGTGTTATCTAATTGTGGGCTGTGTTGTTGGTTCGAGCAGAGGCTTGTGTGACCGAGTACCGAGGGTGCAGTTTCGGCAGATTTTGGATTGTGAGTGACTGCGCACTTCACTGACTTCAGCTTTGCCTGCGGAAAGCGATTCAGGTGGGTTGCTTCGTCTCCAGAACCGGTGGACGGTTCTCTAATTCTATTTGTTAGAATGCATGCATGTTTAGTGTACCCATATGTTATTGAGATGTGAGCTTGGTAAATGGTATTTGTTTGAGGAATTGCAAAATATGATATTCATGTTATGCCTGATGAAACTTGCAAGATTTAGATATCCATGTTTATGATCAATGAAAGCTCACCTAAGGGATGCATTACACTATGTGATGGATAGCATGCACAATTTAATGTGCAACCTATAAGATTGAAATGTAAGCATAAGAATGATATAGTTCATGTCGATTGAGGCTTACATGATTTATTGTACATGTTGGGTACCTTCAAGATATTATATATTTAATGGTTTATTCACCTATGCTAGTTGAGAGCTTGTTTAGGGAGATGAGCCTTATTGGATTTGATTTTTGGTGATCATATCTGTTAGTGTTCCCTATTTATGTTCAATTTATCTAAATGCTATTATTGGAACTTGACCTAGCACCCCGTCATATGTTGCATGTTTAACAAGACTAGTAGAGAACCTTCACTTGGGCTAGGTTCTTTTATGCTTTAGATATACCACACTTTGCATCTTTTCCTGGACATAGATTTTCCTCGCCTGGGTAGTGGGCCGAGTAGTCAGGTTATTGTGGGACATTATTGCACTCGTGCCTGGGGGCTGAGTGGAGTCTGGTAGCTGAGTTTAGACCTGTGCTAGTGTTGTTGGGAACCGTTGGGGTTGACGGTGGTTCCGGGTCGTTAAGTGTCGTCCGACCAGTTTTGTTTGCCCTGAGTTGTGGGTCGATCCCGGCTGTGGAGTACCTCCAGCCTGTGTGTTTAGCGTAGCGAGTTGGGTGTTTCATTTTGGGAGCCGTTTGGGTCGACGGTGGTCCTGGCTGTGGAGTATCTCCAGCCAGTGTGTTTTGTGCCACGAGTTAGTTGAGTTCGTTAGTGTCTCGAGATTCGTGAGAGCTAGTTAGCTGAGTCGTCGAGAGTACTCCGACTGTCGTGCGAGATGTTTGAGGATCTTGAGTCCTTCCGTTCTGAGAGTGAGCGTGGATTTCGATTATAGCCTGCAGGAGCCACTTTGAGCTCGACAGAGATGCGCGGATACCTTTTTCCTCGGTGGGGTCGCGCCCCTCGAGTGCCACGTCCGGAGTGGATCTGTTACTTTTGTATCGCGACTTGTCGACACAATCCCTCTGGCTGAGCTAGTTTTAGCAGTCACGGACGCCCTACGTAAGTCCGGTCCTCCTTGGATGTAACGGCAGTAGGTAGGCGCAGGTTTGACTGAATCCTATGAGGCAGTCAGTTCGATTGGGTCGATTGAGCACCTTGGGTGTGAGTAGTTGCATATATTTTTATCTGTACCACCCATTGAGCATTTAGATAGAGGCATGGTAGCTGTAGTGTATCTCCAGCTTTTCTTGTTCAGTTTTTACTGCATTGTTATCTTATGCCTCAAGTAGACTTAGTGGGCAGACCGTCGGGCTTGGTGGCGGTACCCACTGAGAACTCCCTTTTGGTGTAGTTCTCACACTCGTTGGGGGTTCTCCCCTTCCTTTTTCTTTCCTCTCCTTTGTTTTGCAGAGTCTTAGCTGGTGTTGCTGATTCTGCTGTTGCTATTCGACGCGATGGAGTCGCGAGCTAGATCCCTACCTGTCTTTGGAGAGTAGCGGTACCACTTTCATTAGAGATTTGCAGTACAGTCCGTAGATTAGTTATTTTATTTCCACTTTTGAGAGATCATTGTATCGCGAGGATCTGACTTGTACTGAGAGCCTGTACACTGATGTATTATTTCAGGTTATCCTCCCTGTTGAGTTCTGGCTTATTGTATCTGAGGATTTTGTATTTGATCATTTTGGGAGATGGATATTGTATTTTATTTCCAGATGTACAGATGGTTGGTTTTTACTTTTACAGCAGTTTTTATTTTTATAGCTCTGATATCTGTTTAGCTGTAGTACCTTTTCTTGCAGGTTGGACGCTTCGCCTATGCGGGGTTCTGTATAGGCAGCGGATCTGTTGGCGAGCCCGGGTCGCAGTTTCGACCCCGGGGCGTGATAAAAGGAGTTCAAGGCTCAATTACAAGATTTATTGGACAAAGGTTTCATCAAACCTAGTGTCTCTCCGTGGAAAGCTCCGGTGCTATTTGTGAGAAAGAAATACGGATTTTTGTGGTTGTACGTGGATTATCGGGAGCTCAATAAAATTAATATCAAGAACCAGTATCCAATGCCGCGGATCGACGACCTATTTGATCTGTTGTAGGATTCCCTGGTATTATCGAGGATAGATCTTCAATTAGGGTACCATCAATTGAAAATAAAACCGGAGGATGTACACAAGACGGCTTTCAAGGCGCATTATAGTCATTATGAGTTTACGGTAATGTCATTTGGGTTGGCCAGTGCTCCGGCGGCATTCATGGATCTTATGAATTGCGTCTTTCAACCATTACTGGACCGCTTTGTTATGGTCTTCATTGACAACATTTTGGTTAACTCTCGTAGTGACATAGAGAACGAGGAGCATCTTCGACAAGTATTTCAAGTACTTTGGAAGCGAAGGCTATTCGTGAAGTTAAAGAAATACGAATTTTAGCTTTGAAAAGTGGCATTCTTGGGGCATGCTATTTTAGAAGCGAGGCCTAAGTGGACCCTAAGAAAGTGGAGGCAATAAAAAAAAAAGGCCCCGACCTACAATTGTCACCGAAGTTTGAAACTTTGTCAGATTTGCGGGGTACTATAGGCGGTTCGTGAAGGGATCTCTATAATTACCACTTCGTTTATCGGCCTCACACACTAGGGAGCTAAATTCACTTGGAGCGATAAGTACAACAAAAGTTTCCAACTCTTCAAGAAAAAGTTGATATCGACTCCAATCCTCGCATTACCCACGGCGGGAAACGAATTTGTGCTGTATAGTGATGCTTCGGAAAGTAGTTTGGGTTGTGTTTTGATGCAATAAGGGAAGGTTATAGCCTACACGTCCCGACAATTAAAGAATTATGAAAAGAACTATCTCACCCACGATCTCGAATTGGTCGCAATAATATTTGCTTTAAAGCTGTGGTGGCATTACTTATATGGCGAGCACTATGAGATCTACACAAATCACAAAAGCCTCAAGTATCTATTTACTCAAAGAAGTTAAATTTGATGTTGTATCGATGACTAAAATTGCTAAGGAATTATAATGCCACAATCTTGTATCACCCGAAAAAGGCAAATGTGGTGGCCGACGCATTAAATCGAAAATTTGTGGAGAATCTCGCTATGTTGATCACTGGTCAAACATTGCCACAAAAGTAAATGCTACAATTCGATTTGCAGGTTGTAGCATCCGGCGCCCTAGCGACACTTATGACAGAGTGCAACCCATATTGTTGGAGAAAATCAAGAAAAAGAAAATCTAAGAGGAAAGGCTCCAAAAGGTGCGGTCTGACATTGAGGGTGAGTGCATGGAGGATTTCAATGTGGACTCTAAACTTAATAGAAAAAGGGAGAAAATAAATAAGTCGGAGCAAATTATATTAATAAGACTTTTGCCTTTATGCTTCAGTTTTCTTTTATTATCAGCATTTACATTTGGTCTTTTAATCGAGAGTCCCTTAACACTACGAGTGTAGGGTAATTAATGACAAATTCTTAAGTTTGCTAAAAGTCATAAATCTACAAACCTAATTTCAAAATAAAATTTAACCAAATCTAATATGTACCATGAATGGCCACTCACCGAGGGTCGAACCGTTCGTCGCGGCAGACATACTACTGGAGATTAAGTGATACGTGCAGCAAAAAAATATGATGAAAAAAATATTTGATTTTTGTAAGACTCGTGAAATTTAAATGCAAAATATAACCTAAGTGGTTGTATACCGGTGTGCAAATTGCACAGTTTTCGGAGCACTGTTTCTGCCTTTCAGATCCGAATCTGATCTCGAAAATCTGAAATCGTCAGTGTGACCGTCTCGTTGAATCGATTGAAAATATTATAAACTGATTTTCGATCCGACGGTCGAATCGTCCAGAAATCAGCGAAGAAGCTGGTGGACCCGCGACTTAAATGAATAATACCAATGAATAGTAACCCCTGATCCGAATTCTCCGCTGGTGAACGTCGGCCGATTCACTGTCTGGTGTCCGAATCTGACGATCCAGGTAGTCGATTTGAATGATGTCGTCGTTCTGAGCGTAGTGACGCTGACGAAATTTGAGTTTGACGAGCCTAGAGCCTCGAAAAGCGTGTCGAACTGCAAATATTGTAGTATTTTATGGATCTGTGATTTATCTGAATTTTTAGTCGACAAACCAAAATCACTACTTTATAGATTTCGTCGAGCCGGACGTCGTGGTGGTGTCCGTTTTTCAGTTTGACGACCCGGTTGTCTCGAAAAGCATGGAATATGCAAAAATTTGCAGTATTTTGCATAAAAGCCCAATATTTTATGTGCCAAATGGAACCAAACTTGTGGAGGAGGGATTTCTCTGCGATTCTGGACTACATCTAGGGACCCAAACTTAAATACCAAGTAATGGAGGACTTATTTGCATTTTGTTGCAAATATATATATATATATATATATATATATATATATATATATATATATATATATATATATATATATATATATATATATATATATATATATATATATATATATGCTTTAGGGTTGTTTCTTGCAACCCTAAACCCAGAAACCTAGCCTTTGCTGCCTCTATCAAGACCTCTCATCTCCCTCTGCTTCTCTCCCTAGCGTTACGCCGCCGGCCGTCGCTGCACCTCGCCGGAGAAGAAGAAGAAAGCAAGAAAACGGCTTGAATCTTGATTTGGGTGGTGTAGGGAGCAACTAAGGAGTTTTGGTTGCTCGAGACCTTATCTGAGAACCCCCCTATACTCTGGAGAACCGAGCCGAGGAGCCCCGACTCCTAGCTCCGCCGCATGCCGCCGTCGAAGATCTCCTCATTCTTTCTTTGCTCCGGTGAGGTAAGGGTTGCATTTTTCTTGGATTTTGTTGCCCTTAGACCTCTTCAGTCCTCTACTGACGTTGAGAGGATCATCCCTGTGTAGTCCCGAGGCCAGCTGTGCTCCGGTTAACCGGCGAAGACGTGGGAGTCGCCGGAAACCTTATTTGGGCCAGATCTGTTCCCGGGCTCTATCCGACCGTTGAATCCAAGATCAGCCACGTTGGAAACATCCCTCTGGTCGACTAAAGCCTCTCCACAAAGTTTGGGGACCATCGGAGGAGGATCGAAGCCGTGCGGGCTTGCCCTAGTTCCGGTCATCTTCCTCCTTGGCCGAGCTTCACCGCCCGGCGCCGCCGGGCATACCTCTGACAAGCTTTGCAGCACCAAGAAGCTTGATCTTGTGCAAGTTTTTGGACCTAGAAGCCCACGGTTGAAGATCCGCCATTAGAGGCCTAAGCTCGGCCGAGCCTCGTCTCCGGCCGCCGCCGTAGCCTCTAGTTGCCGGCCGACCACCCAGGTATGTTCGATGGGTTGGTTTCATGCTCTCCATGTAGTTGCATGTGAACTCTAACGTGTAGAAGCTTACCTTCCATTGTTGCACCCAAGGTTGCCTGAGCTTGGTCTCCGGCCGCCGCCGACGCCTCCAGTCGCAGGCGGATCACCCAGGTAAGCTTTACTGATCTTGTAGAGTCCCCGCATCCAAGTGCTTTGGCCCAAAAGTCTCTGTATGGAAAGCTGACCCAATCTTGTCTTTGTGGTGTCTTAGGAGCTTTATTCCGGCCAACCGCCGCCCGGAGTTGCCGGAGTCGGGTCTGGTCGTGACCGAGCCTCATCTGTGTTCAACCTCTCACTGTTGCTTGCCCCAGATTTCACCTTGAACTCGAGTTGAGCAAGGTTGGGCCAAACCGAGCCTTTGCAAGATTGTAGCTTCAACCCCCTTGCTCCGGCGATCTTTCCGGCCGGTCTGCGTCGCACCTGAGGTAAGCCCTAGACTCTGTAGACCCTAATAAACATGATGCTCATGCTTTATATTGAGTTGATCAAGTAATTAGGTGAGTGTGGTAGTCCAAGCTATTGTGAACTATGTAATCATGGACCCGATTGTGTTTTCGGGCTTCGTGTCCACTCAAACCAGTGAGCACGAGTTAGCTTGAGTCAAGATCTATCTACTGGAATTTACGGCGTAGGTTAAAACCTCCCGGATTGTGAGAAAGAACCGAAACAGTGTTTAAATTAGTGTATTTATGCAATTTTAAAGAACACTAAGGACCAAGTTGCAAATGTGACTTTGTGGACTGTCTTGGACAGTTTGTATGTGATCTCTAAGCTTTTTGTTAGAGGTCCGTTGGTCTTTGTTGAGCGGGAATCGGTTAACGTACCGTAAATCGGCGGAATCGTCGGTTTAACGACTTTCGGCGCGAGTTTCGCGTACTTCGATGTAATAGAACAGTTTATAGATGTTGTTATCTGTCCCTAGTTATCCCCGACGCTGTCCTGGCTGGTCCAGCGGCTTTTGTTTCGCGTCGGGAGCCCTTGAAGCCAAAATCGGCTTTTCGGGAGCTTTGCGAGTATTTATGGCGTTGATTTAGCACCGATATTTACGAATTTGTCCCTGACTGCCCGAACATCTTAAATAAATCATTATGGGACAGCATGTGAAGTTTCATCACGATTGGACACTTGTAGACTCTTGTTGGGTCATTATTAGTGTTTCATCACGATTGGACACTTGTAGACTCTTATTGGGTCATTGTTAGTGTTTAGTGGATTTCGGAAAATGCGATAAAAGCCAAGACTTGACTAAGTTCTCCGTTTAAACATTCTGTCCTTGTAGTGTTGTCGGGTTGAGTTACGGCTTTTTGTGTTGGCATATTTCGTGAGTTGAGTCGGAGTCTTGAAGCGATCAAATTGTCAATCAGCAATTGAAGACTCAGAGAAGATTCAACAAGAGCTCAAGTTGACACTCAGTGTTTTGAGTCTTGAAGATTGAAGTTGAAGAATTGTGGATCATATACATCAATCTTAAGGAAAATGGATTCGGATTGATCAGGTACGTTTAACTAAATAATTTTGGTGATCCGAATACATTTGTGTAGTTTAGAAACACTTGGATAAGTTTTCTTTGCTTAAAAATTAAAAACTGGACAAATTGGATGTTCAGGATCCGGATCAGACCAATCCAGTCCGGACCCCGAACATAGTTTAGTTCATGCGCACTTTCAGTCCGGATCGGATTCATGTTTCAGTTCGGATCGGATTCCTATTTCAGTCCGGATCGGATTCATGTTTCAGTCCGGACCCCGAACTGTTTTTTCTGGAAAATTGCTGAAAAAAGACGACAATCCAGATCAGCAAAATCCAGTCCCGGCCCGCCGTGCGGGAAAAATTCTGTTAAGTCAGTTTTTGATGCTTATCTCTTTCCAAAGGTTTCTAACCTATAAATAGACACTTAGGGCTTCTCAAGAACTACCGATAAATTTCAGAAACACTTGAGAGCAACCCTAGAGGCTAGATTTTTATCGTTCTTCTCTTTAGCCTCTTTTAGGTCAATTCGACGGTTCTTTGAAGCAATACTTTTTGTCGAATTGATCTAGTCTTTGCTTAGAGATTTCTTCTACGGTTCTTCAATGATAATCTAAGCAAAGGATCACCATCGAAGCCAATATTTCTATCGGCTAAGTTTGCGTTGTGGATTTGACGTGGCATTGTGGATTCGGTGTGTTGAAGGCGTTTCGTGGATTCGAAACGTGTGCTCGTGGATTCGAGTGGCGTTCGTGGATTCGAACGTGTGCAGTGGACGTGCAATCGGTGAGCGCAAGATCCGAAGAAGTTGAAGGAGGGGTTGGAATCCGTGGAGTCGGTAATCACCTTATTATTCTTCTATTCTTAGTGGATTGTTATTGCGTGTTGGTCCCGTAGTTTTTCTCCTGGATTGGAGTTTCCACGTATATCTCGGTGTGCTATTTTTATTTTCCGCATTGGTTTTTATTTTGCACTGAGATTGGTTTTATAAGTATTACACCTATTCACCCTCCCTCTAGTTGTTTGATAGTACCTATTTAGATCCGTGTGGATCCTTCATATATAAAAACCTACAAGTGGTATCAGAGCGGGTTTTAGGTTCATCTATCATGTCGGGTGAAAGTGGTAATATTTATAGACCTCCTCTTTTTGATGGGACTAATTATGCGTATTGGAAAGTGCGGATGAGAGCTTTTCTCATCTCAATTGATGAGCGGGTATGGCAAACTGTGGAATACGGTTGGATGCATCCTGTTGAGGAAGTAGGAAATTCTACTACCCCAAAACCTCGCTCTAGATGGTCCAAAGAGGAAATCGAAAGATCTTCTTGCAATGGGAAAGGTATGAACGCTCTATATAATTCTCTTTCCTCGACTGAGTTCACACGAATTTCCGCGTGTGAAACCGCGAAGGAAATTTGGGATATTCTCAAAATTACACATGAGGGTACTAATCTAGTAAAAATTCAAAAGCTCCAGATGCTTACAAGTCAATTTTACTCTATTCTTATGGAAGAGCATGAATTATTTACAGATTATTACACTAGACTTCAAGATGTAATCAATACTATTGCTAATTTAGGAGAAAAGATCCCGGAGTCGAAAATTGTAAGAAAGATACTTCGGACTCTTCCGGAACGGTTTAGAGCAAAGGTTACCGCCATTGAAACCGTTAGTCATCCGGATGAGATGAGAGTAGAGGAATTAGTAGGCGCTTTACAAACTTATGAGATGACTTTTCCTACTAATCAAATTTCTTCCAAGTCTTCTTCCAAGCTTACAGGTATTGCATTCAAATCAACAAAGGAAGAAGATGGCGAATCAAGTTCCGACGATGAAATCTCTTTTGCCGATTTTGAAGAATGATTGGCGCGGATCATAAAGAAATTTCGTCGGAAGTTTTGGAAGAATCGAACCGATGGATCTTCATCCTTGAAACCATCGAAAGGATCATCGGGTTCTAAATCCTCTAAACTCAAAAGCTTTGCAAAATCTTCTAAAGAAAATGAAAAAGATGATTTCGAAGGGAAAATCCAATGCTATAGATGCAAAGGCTACGGCCATATTTCAACAGATTGTCTTTCGCCGAAATCATATAAAAAGAAGGCTTTACAAACAAAAATTTGGGACGATTCTACTTCTAATGAATCGACCTCAAGTAGAGAGGAAAAAGTTGTTGCTTTTCATGCTTCTCAAATTCCCTCTTCTAATGTTTGCTTGTCATCATTAATTACTGACTCTACTCCTTTGATTTTGTATGAAACATCAACATCCGATGGAGAGTCATCAAGTGAGGGGGAGTCGGACGAAGAAGAGATCCTTGAGGCATATCAACAACTTCTTACGAAATCAAAGAAGATGGCCAAGCATATTAAGAAGTTGAGGAAGCAACGACTTGAGGTTCAGGACGAGAACCATGTGTTAAAGATCAAACTTCATGATCTTGAGGAGGAACAAGAACTTTTATTGGATAATAATAAAATCCTCCAAGAAAAGATAAATCAATCGGAAACGATCATTAATTCCCATATTAACAAGATTGATTTTCTAGAAAAGCAGTTTGAAGAAATTCATGTCACCAACCAAGCTTTGACCAAGCAAGTTCATCAACTCAAATCCGACATACAAAGGCTTTCAACCGGTTCCAAAAAACTTGACCGTATGTCCGGATTAGGTCAAACAAGCAAAGCTGGTTTGGGATTCAAAAAGAACCAAACTGTGAAGGCTTCAAGTTCCACAATTAACTTGAGAGAAAGAATTTGTCACCAATGTGGACTTGAAGGACACTTGATGAAGATGTGCCCGAAAAAGAGAAAGAAAAATTCTTCGGCAACTTCATCTACGGAGTGAACTCAACGGAATCAAAAGACTCATCAAGTCAATGGAGTTCACTCAACCCACCAAAGGTCCGTGCCACAACATCAATCATACAAGTGGATCATTGCGAGGCAAAGACGTAAGGTGCATCAACAGTCAAAGCTATCATCTCCCAACCACAATGAATCAAGACAACCCAAAATCCGACGATTTTGGATTCGGAAAGGTGATATCTTTCCTTGTCTTAAGTTCTAAATAGCTTATGACTGTATGTAATGCTTTGATTGGTTTTCCTTTCATATTTTTCTGAATCTCTGCATTACATGTTTTCAATGCTCTTCGTTTTTATGTTTTGTTTTTAAACAAAAGGGTTTTAACGAACAAATGCATTGAATAAAAAGGGTTTCACTTTCAATCACTTCAATTTAATTTTATATGAATTATCAACTTTACTCCATAATCATAATTCTTGAAGATACTTCATTATAGGAGTTTTTGATAATTATATTCATCAAATTTTAGTAATCATGTGTGATCTTTAGATGCTTAACCTATCTCGGTTGTGTGAATTCATTGTGATAAACATGAGACAACCGATAGACTAAAATTTGGAATTTAATTCTTTCACATAAGAGATTACATTTTTTTACAAGGGTAATAAATGAATTGCAAAAGATGTGGAAAGAGTTACATCCGAAAGGAGTTTGAAAACTACAACCACATGTTGGAAAGAGCTGTCACCCCGGTCGTCCGGTCTGTGTGTGAAGCTACCACATGTTTTGATGCTTGAAAAATATTTTTGAAATTTTTTAGATGAAGCATTCGGAGATTTATATTCAAAGTTCTTATATTTTGAACAATCTCCTGGTTTGTATAAGGTGGGATAGTTAAAAGATGCTCAAAGAGCCACCCTTAGATATTTTAGTGCTTATCTCAAATTTGAAAGGGTAAAATTCAAAATTGATGTCATTTGGAAATCTCTGTAAGTCATCTTTGTAAATCCGTTACATCTTGATAGACTTTGGATCTCAAGATTATTTTTGATTACTTGTGTTTGACGTATATAATATGAAAAACGGTTTATAATGTCTTATCTTTGTTTTTCATGATTTCGGAGTAAATCTTTTTAATTTTTGTAAAATTAATTGGATTGAATGACATCTATGTGATCTCATATTATTTTCAAGCACTTAAATTGTTTTCTTGATGGAATGCAAATCGGTATTTGAAAGATTTCAAAATTTGAATTTGTTTCAAGAATTTTTGTGATTTTTGCCTTCGAGGACCGGTACGAAATCTGCGTTTTTGTTATATACCGGAACTGAGCTTTTATCTCTCTTTCTCTATGAACTAATGCTGCTAGTGATTTCTTTTTGCCTATATTCACTGTTTGACAATTTGTGACAAAAAAGGGGAGAACAGAAATAGGGGGAGAACAGAGATAGGGGGAGAACAGAGATGCTCAACATAGGGGGAGAAAAAGAAAAGAGATGATGAAAAAGGAACCGAAAAACAAAAAGAACCAAAAGGACGAATCAAATGTAGGATATAACTTTAATTTCTGACAACTGACTTTTGATTTGTTTGGAGTTTTGTTTTACAGGATCTACATCACTTTAAGACTCCAAGTTCTAAGTCATAGAGTTTGTTCTAAGACTGGTTGTGGTGATCCGGATCTCTGTAGGGCTTCTACAGCGTGACCAGCAGCTTTTGGAGGCCTATGTGGTGTGTCGGCGGTGTTTCTGCACTAAATTGGAAGCAAGTGTTGGACTTCGGGTGTTAAATGGATCATATAAGTGATCGGAGGACCCCGTTGGATGTTAGAAGCAATTTCGCGCGAAGCGGATATTACAAATGGACTGAGCGCGAAGTTTGGACCAAGAAACACCTTTCCGGATGCCTTCGGCAATTTTTAGGAATGGAATTTGGCAAATCGGACACCGGATTTGGACTCAGCGCGCGAAAACGGTCAAAATGGACTATTTACATGCATTTTTCAGAGTTTGCTACAGTAAATTACTGTTCACTGGCCGGAACAGTGTTTCCGGCGATCGCCGGCGGCAACGGGCAGCGGCGGAAGGTCGCGGCGCAGGCCCGGGCAGGCGGAGCGCGGCCGCGGGCAGGCACGCGGGCGCGCGGGCAGGCGCGCGGTCCACGGGCGAGGCGTGCACCAGGGGAGGACACGTGGCAGTTTATTACTGGGGCGGTGTTGTGCGCGCGGTCCACGCAAGGAGCGGAGCAGGTGACCGGGGCAGGTGGCCGTACGGCGGGGCAGGTGGCCGTACGCGCGGGGGGGGGGGGGGGGGGGGGGGGGAGGGGCAGGCGCGTCGTGCGCGGTGCGGGAATGGCGGTGCCACGTGGCGCGCCGCCATTGGCGGGCGCACGTGCACCGGGCGCTGCGGGCGCGGGTGAGCAGTGAAGCGGGCCACGTGGCGGGCCGTGGCGGTTTCGGGCCTGCACAGTAATGGGCCGGGCCCATTACTGTAGCAGCCCGAATCATTCGGGCGCCCGAAAAAGAGGATACAGATGTCATTTTTAGATTTGTTTTCTGGAGACTATAAATAGCCCCCTTTGGCCTGCGATTTGGAGCTTTTCCTGTGGTCTTCTTCTCCTGAGCCCTGAAGCAAAGTTCTTCATCATCTTGTGCTCTATCTTCTGAGGAAGTTTGGGAATTTTTGGTGGCACGCACTTCGAGGTTTGCGGCTTTCCGGCGCAATGCAACTTTCCTTCACCGGTGATCCCCTTCGTCGCGTTTTGGTGCGCAGGCTCCCTTGGCTTACACAGACCATCTTTTTCGATGATTTTTGCGGCAGCGCGTTCACGAGAGGTAAGGCTTCGTTTTTCGTGTTGATTACTTCTCTGCGTTTCGAGTTTTTGGCACAGTTCCCGAGGCATCTCTGAGCCACTGTTTTTCTGTGGTAATTTTGGACAGTATGAGCTTGTTGGATTTATTTCTCTATGCTCGAGCATCGGAATGAGGTGTTTAAAGACTCAATTGATATCTACTCTTCGAGAGGAACGCGCACATATTTTTATTGGATTTTTATGAGGTCATTTAGAGGGTGAGAATTAAGCTTCTTTGCTGCTCTGTTTTCAGCAGAACTGTGTTCTTGAGGGAATGGCTTCCAATGTTGTCCGAATTGTTTCTTGGCCTACAGGTATCAGAACGGGTCGTTTAAAGAGTCGATTTGGGGCTACTCGTCGCGAGGATCGCAACCGTAATTTTTTGGGAATTGTTGGAGGTCTGTTTATAGGTAAAAAGGCTTCTTCTCTCTGCTGGTTGGTGGAAAACAGCATGTGCTGTTTTGAGAGTTTTGATTGTGGTGTAATTAATCCTCGGCTTCGATGTTGTTTGTTGGAACAGTGGTTTGTGCGACTGTTTACCGAGGGTGCGGTTCCGGCGGATTTTGGATTTCGTGTGGCTGCGTGCTTCACCGACTTCGGCTTTGCCTGCGGAATGCGTTTCAGGTGGGTGCTTTGTTCCGAGAACCGGTGGACGGTTCTCTAATTCTATGTGTTAGAATTGCATGCAGGTGTAGGGTACAATACCTGGGATTGATTGGTAAGCTTAACAATGTTGATTTATGGGAATTGCAAGTTAATTATTTCATATTATGACAATGGTATTAATAAGACATTTATGTTGATGATTAGTGGAAGCTTACCTAAGGCAAGGTTACCCTATATGATTAATTATCATGCCATGTTAGCACATAACCTTTTGTGAGGCTGGTTTATGCAATGGAAAAGGATTATGTAGTTATGTGCAGGTTCTACTCTGAGGAGCGATTATGGATCGGAAATTATGGACAGGTATGGTCATTGATAGGTTGGCATGAGATTTATTTTCTTTATTCTTCTTTGAGGACAAATGCATGCTTGCATGGACATATAGCTAGGCCATCTTTTACTGCTACACTACATACCGGAATTTGACTTAGGAGAAACCATGTTATCCTTTTCTCCTTCTTTGCTAGTCAGGCGGTCTGTGTTGCTCAGATGCGAGCAGGGGTCTGGGATAGTGTAGCCGGGACCTTAGGGTCAGAGACAGGGTGTACTTGATGTTGGATCGTGGGTTAGTGCGGCAACCGCGGACAGTAGGCGGTTGACCAGATCTTGATTATTTTACCCGATTGTGGGTTGTGGGTTATTGCGGTGACCGCGGACATTGGGCGGTTGACCGGATGTTTACTATGCATCAGATTGGGTATCAGATTTCTCTAGTGGATGGAGTTTCCCACTTGTGGAGTACTATTGCATCTGATTGGGGATTGAGGTTTCTTTAGTGGACGGAGTTTCCCACTTTGATCATAGTCTTGATCCAGTCCTGCTATATTGAGATATGTGCTACAGAGATACTTGTGATATTGATGACAGAGATACTATACTCGTGTGGGTCGCTCCCCTCGAGTGCCACTCCGGAGTAGGCGAGACCGGGTTGTCGTACCGGCGTTCAGTTGAGCTTTTACCGGGTTGTCGTACCGGCGTTGAGTTGAGCTTTTACCGGGTTGTCGTACCGGTGTTGAGTTGAGCTTTTCCAATTTTTACTGGTCCATCGATTGGGTTTATTCAGGATACTTTTTGTTACACTCATGCCTGGGGGACCGAGTGAAGTCTAGTAGCTGTGTTTAGACCAGTGCTAGTGTTGTTGGGAACCGTTTGGGGTTTGACGGTGGTCCCGTGGTCGTTGTGAGTTCTTTGACCATTGTGTGAGAGGTTGAGCATCTTGAGTCTATCCAGTTAGAGAGAGAGGGCTTGGATTTTGACTATATCCTGCATGAGCCACTACTCGATAGCGAGTTAGTCCGTTTGGACGCCCTACGTAATTCCTGCCCGTCAGCGGGAGGTGGTTGTAGGTGGGCGCAGGTTTGACTGGACCCGATGTGGCAGTCAGCTCGATTGGGTCGATTGAGCACCACGTGTGCGAGTGTTGCATATCTTTATCAGAGTTTCCCCATTTGAGCTTTTAGATAGAGGCATGGTAGCTGTAGAGTGTCTCCAGCTTCTTCTTTCAGTTTTATTGCATTGGTCATCTTTTACCTCTTGTGGACTTGGTGGGCAGATCGTCGGGCCTGGTGGCGACACCCACTGAGAACTCCTTTCTGATGTAGTTCTCACACCCGTTGGGGGTTTCCCCCTTTTTTTTTGTCCCTTCTCTCCTTTGTTTTGCAGAGTCTTAGCGGGTGTTGCTGATTCTGCGGTTGCTGTTTCGAGGCGAGGGAGTCGCGAGCTAGATCCCTACCTATCTTTGGAGAGTAGCGGTACCCCTTTCAGAGGAGATCTTCAGTATAGTCGATAGATTAGTGTTTTTATTTTCTCTCGGAGAAACTGATGTATGGTGAGGATCTGACTTGTACTGAGAGGCTGTACATTGATGTATCATTTATTTTTTTTAGGATTACCTCCCTGTTGAGTCCAGAGTTTGTATTTGAGGCTATTGTATGATTATCATTTATGGGAGATGGACTTTGTACCTTTAGTTCCTATTGTATAGATCATTGGTTTTAATTTTACAGCAGTTTTATCTTTTAGCTCTGATATCTGTTTAGCTGTGGCGCTTTTCTTGCAGGTAGGACGCTTCGCTTATGCAGAATTGGCATAGGTGGCGGATCTGTTGGCGAGCCGGGTCGCAGTTTCGACCCCGGGGCGTGACAGATTAGAGTGGTATCAGAGCCTAGGTTGTAGGTCATGGTGGACTTAGAAACCCTAGGCTTGTGGTTGGACCCTAGGATGACTTCGTGAGAGTCGTGATTTGTAGCGAGAGTCCTGATTGAGTTTTACACCTCTCCCGAGGGACGGGATGAGTGATTGGCATGTTTATTCTCCTAAGTAGTTATGTTGGCTGCAGACAACAGAACGCTGTGGAATGAGTGACATGCTCTAGACTTTCGCGGGATTGGGTCGAGCGTTGTTGTGTGCTGATTTGTGGTTTCGTCGTGGCGAGCAGTGTCTCCCCGACGCTGGGTTTGGGACCCTTGTGCATCCTGTCATGGCAGTTGAGCTTGAGCGGTTGGTTTTGGGGCCGGATACCCGGATTGAGGTCAGAGAGCTCCGGACCCAGATGACAGGATCGTCAGAGGCATATCAGCGACAGAGTGAGCAGCTGGTCTGGGTGACACAGTTGTCGGAGCACTGAGTGGCCCCCTCCGTGCCAATGCTTAGTGTCGAGGCACCGAGGCAGGGTGGATATTTGACAGCAGAGGAACTGTGGGGCATGTTTGATTAGGTGAGCTAGATTTGGCAGGTGAACCACCCCGACTCGTAAGATTGAGTTTGGAGCCTTTGGAGGCCGAGCGTGGCTGGTGGTGATGGAGTAATCAACTGGGAGCCTCCCTGTGCTAGAAAGTTATGCAGTTGTTTTATGCAGTTGTTGAACTGCGCACTCCAGGTTTCGAGGGACGAGGCGCATAGGATATGTGAGACTGGGAGTGGATTGCGCCAGGATACCTTTCAGCTTATTTGGTCCCTCCTGTACAGATTTTGGATTGTGGATGCCTTGATAGAGTAGGCATTGTGTTTGGAGCTGGGCGCTGCAGTTCCTTTGGATGGGGATCTGCCACTGGAGGCGTGTTTAGGATGGTGGCGCTTGGCGCTAGGTGATGGAGGACAGATCGGCCGGCAGAGGCAGTTTCGTTTGGCTTTCCTGGAGGGTGGATATCCTTGTGGATGGTTGATGTAAAGCTTACCCGAGTGAATGTTACCCTTGTGATTGATAACATGCGGATTTGGGGTATAATATATGTGATTGAGCGGTGAGCTAGTAAGGATAATTGTATAAGGAATGGCGTGAGTTATTTGTGTTTTGTCAGATGACGGTTGTATTAATGGATGTCGGAGAAGTCGGAGACCGGGTGGACCCCGGTGGCAGCATCAACATCCCTATCATGTAGCGCAGCGGTAGCGTGGTTTTGTAGTCTGCGGAGGACCGTATCCGTCGCCGCAGTGTGAGCAGAGACAGAGGTTGTACTCCCTTTGTGATTGGTTTGGATATTTTTCTGGCAGACTGAGCGACAACCGCTTGCTTTATGTGGATGAGATTGTGACGCCTGGTTAGAGAGCGCCATGGTAGTGGATTGGGTTGTTGCAGGTGTGATTTCATCACAGCAATCGGAGTTAGAGTATGTTGCTTCCTGCATGGACTAGAGGTAGAGTTGCTACCCCATGCACTTGAGGTACAGGATACCATCGGGTTGTGCAGGTGAAGGAGACTTGTGGATCATGTCCAGTGCCGTTGAGACCATGAGTTATACCGGCAAACCTATTGGTATGGGTGGCAGTTTGGTGTTTTGACCCAGTGCTTGGGATTGGTTGGCACAGTACCACTGGATGGTTATGTGCGGAGAGAGTGATGACTGTGACATTCTGCGAGGCAGACAAAAGGAGGCTTGTTATATGGAGACTGTTCAAGCACACGGGTTGTAGCGACAGTGTGAGATGAGCTTTTGGCGGCACTGGGACTAAAGGATATTTCTATTGCTGCGAAATCCCGGGTATGAGTCCACTCGAGCCGATGATTATGCCGCCAGTTAGGAAAATTGAGATTGCGATTGACGTGGTTCTGGAAACCGCACCAACCTCAATAGCACCTCTTGGATATTATCTGTAAGAGTCGGGAGAGTTGATGGCACCGGTACAGGGATCTGATGGATCGAGGGTTTGTTTGACCTCGTGCCACGTTGTTGATACACGACTGTGAGAGCTCTTTTGTGGTTTGAGCACAGGCAGGTCCGGGTATTATTTAGGACCTTTTGATGGAGTTATACTCCGGCAGTTGTTCGATTATGATGCCTTCACCAATTTGGAATTTCAGCTGAGTATTTCGCCAAGATGGTGTTCAGGACACGGTAGGGGCATTATGAGTACAGTGGGGCCAATGGAATGATTAATGCCCTGTTGTCTTCAAGATTTGAGGAATGGTGTGCTCCAGTTGTACTTGGACAGATTGGGAGTGGTGTTCTCCAAGGATATTATGATTTACTCCCTGAGTGACTTGGAATAAGAGGAACACTTGTGGATGTGCTATAACGCTTGGGTGGAAGAAGCTCTATGTCGTGTTATTGGAGTACAAGTTTTAGCTTCTGAAGCTTACCTTCTTGGGTCACTTTGTGTTAGCCGTAGGGGGCGGCGATGAAAAATCCGGCCAATATGGATACTATCGGGGAATCGGCCGAGATCAATATTTATGGACAAGGTAAGAAACTTCTTGGACTCGGCAGTGCCCGGAGAGCATGGCTATTGGATAATGACACTGATATCAGCGCTGACTTTTGCTTTGCTAGTGCGAGGTGATGGACTGGCGAGTTGTAGCAATGCCTTCCACGGTGGCGATGGAGTTACCGTTGGTTTACTTTTGAGCATTCTGGATCACCCTGATAGAGCCACTGTGTTGGCGGATACCTGGGGCAGGAAAGCTGTCTGGGGTTGAGTTGGATGATTCCACAGCTGGCGCTGTGTGGGACCATTATGGTGTACAGGGTTTGAGACTGTGTCCCGGAGGATTCCTTTTGATGGTAGACTGCGGTGGAGCAGTCCACTCAGACGGTCCGAATTTGAGAGTGACCGAGTGAGGACCCCGACTTGTTGAGGCTTCTTCCTTTCTTGGATGATCGCGTGAAAGGTGCTTCGGGTTGCCTTGCTTGAGTTGACTCAGGTTGTGGTTTGGTGTGTGTTGCACTAGTGGTTATTTCCTTTTCCCCCAGCCTTTTGTTGGAATTCTTGCTGGTTCTTCCACGTCTCAGCTCTGGAGTGTTTGGCTTGTGGATTCCTCGCCCGTATTGGACTCGTTTTCTTTGAGATCTGCGAGTGTTTGTAGTACGAAGGACGCCCGTTGCGAATTCTGGCTCGTGAGATGAGAGAATTACGCAATTGGGCCATGCCGTACTGGTTGTTGTTGTTGCTGTGGAGTAATCCCGGGGAGTGAGTGGTGACCTGGGAGCTGGAGTTGATGTTGCTGGGTACCTACCCTGGTTTTGGAGACCTCCTTTTGAGTTGCTTTAGTTTCGAGGACGAAACTTTCCTTTAGTGGGGGAGGATGTGCTGACCCGGATCTCTGTAGGGCTTCTACAGCGTGACCAGCAGCTTTTGGAGGCCTATGTGGCGTGTCGGCGGTGTTTCTGCACTAAATTGGACACAAGTGTTGGACTTCGGGTGTTAAATGGATCATATAAGTGATCGGAGGACCCCGTTGGATGTTAGAAGCAATTTCGCGCGAAGCGGATATTAAAAATGGACTCAGCGCGAAGTTTGGACCAAGAAACACCTTTCCGGATGCCTTCGGTAATTTTTAGGAATGGAATTTGGCAAATCGGACACCGGATTTGGACTCAGCGCGCGAAAACGGTCAAAATGGACTATTTACATGCATTTTTCGGAGTTTGCTACAGTAAATTACTGTTCACTGGCCGGAACAGTGTTTCCGGCGATCGCCGGCGGCAACGGACAGCGGCGGAAGGCGGCGGCGCAGGCCCGGGCAGGCGGCGCGCGGCCGCGGGCAGGCGCACGGGCGCGCGGGCAGGCACGCGGGCGCGCGGGCAGGCGCGCGGTCCACGGGCGAGGCGTGCACCAGGGGAGGACACGTGGCAGTTTATTACTGGGGCGGTGTTGTGCGCGCGGTCCACGCAAGGAGCGGAGCAGGTGACCGGGGCAGGTGGCCGTACGGCGGGGCAGGTGGCCGTACGCGCGGGGGGGCAGGCGCGTCGTGCGCGGTGCGGGAATGGCGGTGCCACGTGGCGCGCCGCCATTGGCGGGCGCACGTGCACCGGGCGCTGCGGGCGCGGGTGAGCAGTGAAGCGGGCCACGTGGCGGTTTCGGGCCTGCACAGTAATGGGCCGGGCCCATTACTGTAGCAGCCCGAATCATTCGGGCGCCCGAAAAAGAGGACACAGATGTCATTTTTAGATTTGTTTTCTGGAGACTATAAATAGCCCCCTTTGGCCTGCGATTTGGAGCTTTTCCTGTGGTCTTCTTCTCCTGAGCCCTGAAGGAAAGTTCTTCATCATCTTGTGTTCTATCTTCTGAGGAAGTTTGGGAATTTTTGGTGGCACGCACTTCGAGGTTTGTGGCTCTCCGGCGCAGTGCAACTTTCCTTCACCGGTGATCCCCTTCGTCGCGTTTTGGTGCGCACGCTCCCTTGGCTTACTCTGACCATCTTTTTCGATGATTTTTGCGGCAACGCGTTCACGAGAGGTAAGGCTTAGTTTTTCGTGTTGATTACTTCTCCGTGTTTCGAGTTTTTGGCACAGTTCCCGAGGCATCTCTAAGCCACTGTTTTTCTGTGGTAATTTTGGACAGCATGAGCTTGTTGGATTTATTTCTCTACGGTCGAGCATCGGAATGAGGTGTTTAAAGACTCGATTGATATCTACTCTTCGAGAGGAACGCGTCCGTATTTTTATTGGATTTTTATGAGGTCATTTCGAGGGTGAGAATTAAGCTTCTTTGTTGCTCTGTTTTCAGCAGAACTGTGTTCTTGAGGGAATGGCTTCCAATGTTGTCCGAATTGTTTCCTGGCCTATAGGTATCAGAACGGGGCGTTTAAAGAGTCGATTTGGGGCTACTCGTCGCGAGGATCGCAACCGTAATTTTTTGGGAATTTTTGGAGGTCTGTTTACAGGTGAAAAGGCTTCCTCTCTCTGCTGGTTGGTGGAAAACAGGATGTGCTGTTTTGAGAGTTTTGATTGTGGTGTAATTAATCCTCGGCTTCGATGTTGTTTGTTGGAACAGTGGTTTGTGCGAGGTTGAGCATCTTGAGTCTATCCGGTTAGAGAGAGAGGGCTTGGATTTTGACTATAGCCTGCATGAGCCACTACTCGATAGCGAGTTAGTCCGTTTGGACGCCCTACGTAATTCCTGCCCGTCAGCGGGAGGTGGTTGTAGGTGGGCACAGGTTTGACTGGACCCGATGTGGCAGTCAGCTCGATTGGGTCGATTGAGCACCACGTGTGCGAGTGTTGCATATCTTTACCATAGTTTTCCCATTTGAGCTTTTAGATAGAGGCATGGTAGCTGTAGAGTGTCTCCAGCTTCTTCTTTCAGTTTTATTGCATTGGTCATCTTTTACCTCTTGTGGACTTGGTGGGCAGATCGTCGGGCCTGGTGGCGACACCCACTGAGAACTCCTTTCTGATGTAGTTCTCACACCCGTTGGGGGTTTCCCCCTTTTTTTTTGTCCCTTCTCTCCTTTGTTTTGCAGAGTCTTAGCGGGTGCTGCTGATTCTGCGGTTGCTGTTTCGACTCGAGGGAGTCGCGAGCTAGATCCCTACCTATCTTTAGAGAGTAGCGGTACCCCTTTCAGAGGAGATATTCAGTACAGTCGATAGATTAGTGTTTTTATTTTCTCTCGGAGAGACTGATGTATGGTGAGGATCTGACTTGTACTGAGAGGCTGTACATTGATGTATCATTTATTTTTTTTAGGATTTCCTCCCTGTTGAGTCCAGAGTTTGTATTTGAGGTTATTGTATGATTATCATTTATGGGAGATGGACTTTGTACCTTTAGTTCCTGTTGTATAGATCATTGGTTTTAATTTTACAGCAGTTTTATCTTTTAGCTCTGATATCTGTTTAGCTGTGGCACTTTTCTTGCAGGTAGGACGCTTCGCCTATGCAGAATTGGCATAGGTGGCGGATATGTTGGCGAGCCGGGTCGCAGTTTCGACCCCGGGGCGTGACACTGGTTCAAATATAATTTTTGTTTATTGGATCTTTCACGCAAAGAAAGTCAATGTTTTGGTGATGACATTGAGTTTCGATTTTTTGGTTTAAGATGAGTGTCTTGAGCGTTTTATGTATTTTTGGGTTTTGTCACGAAATTGCCAAAGGGGGAGATTGTTACGGCTTTTTGTGTTGGCATATTTCGTGAGTTGAGTCGGAGTCTTGAAGTGATCAAATTGTCAATCAGCAATTGAAGACTCAGAGAAGATTCAACAAGAGCTCAAGTTGACACTCAGTGTTTTGAGTCTTGAAGATTGAAGTCGAAGAATTGTGGATCATATACATCAATCTTAAGGAAAATGGATTCGGATTAATCAGGTACGTTTAACTAAATAATTTTGGTGATCCGAATACATTTGTGTAGTTTAGAAACACTTGGATAAATTTTCTTTGCTTAAAAATCAAAAACTGGACAAATTGGATGTTCAGGATCCGGATCAGACCAATCCAGTCCGGACCCCGAACATAGTTTAGTTCATGCGCACTTTCAGTCCGGATCGGATTCATGTTTCAGTCCGGATCGGATTCCTATTTCAGTCCGGATCGGATTCATGTTTCAGTCCGGACCCCGAACTGTTTTTTCTGGAAAATTGCTGAAAAAAGACGACAGTCCGGATCAGCCAAATCCAGTCCTGACCACCGTGCGGGAAAAAATCTGTTAAGTCAGTTTTTGATGCTTATCTCTTTCCAAAGGTTTCTAACCTATAAATAGACACTTAGGGTTTCTCAAGAACTACCGATAAATTTCAGAAACACTTGAGAGCAACCCTAGAGGCTAGGTTTTTATCGTTCTTCTCTTTAGCCTCTTTTAGGTCAATTCGACGGTTCTTTGAAGCAATACTTTTTGTCGAATTGATCTAGTCTTTGCTTAGAGATTCCTTCTACGGTTCTTCAATGATAATCTAAGCAAATGATCACCATCGAAGCCAATATTTCTATCGGCTAAGTTTGCGTCGTGGATTCGACGTGGCATCGTGGATTCGGCGTGTTGAAGGCGTTTCGTGGATTCGAAACGTGTGCTCGTGGATTCGAGTGGCGTTCGTGGATTCGAACGTGTGCAGTGGACGTGCAATCGGTGAGCGCAAGATTCGAAGAAGTTGAAGGAGGGGTTGGAATCCGTGGAGTCGGTAATCACCTTGTTATTCTTCTATTCTTAGTGGATTGTTATTGCGTGTTGGTCCCGTGGTTTTTCTCCTGGATTGGAGTTTCCACGTATATCTCGGTGTGCTATTTTTATTTTCCGCATTGGTTTTTATTTTGCACTGAGATTGGTTTTATAAGTATTACACCTATTCACCCCCCCTCTAGTTGTTTGATAGTACCTATTTAGATCCGTGTGGATCCTTAATATATAAAAACCTACAGGTTGGGTATGAGTGAGTTTGTTACAGATGTTAGTTATTGTTCAGGGCCCAGCAGTTCAGCATCAGCACCCCAGTAGTCCAGCGGAATTCGGGACTACCTACACTGAGGTGGGTTTATCTTTGGTCCGAGTTTTATCTTTTCGGGCCTCTGGGTGCTTTAGTTAGTCGGACACCTGTTTTTGATATTAGCCCTGATCTTGCATTTATGTTATACTATCATAGACTGCTTATATCGTGCTTTACTTGGACATATCTTGTTTATTTGTCATCAGATTTATATATCTCAGTACAGTAGTCTTACTTGGTCTTATCATGCCTGCTGATTGATACACTGCTTTTATGTCGAGTTATTCTTGTACTTATATTCCAGATATGCATGATTAACCATGATTGATATACAGACATCTGCATCCATGTGGGGATTTCCGGCATGTTGCCGATTACCCGGTCTATGGACTGTGAGCTTGAGCATTAGCATTATGATGGTTGTGCACCTGCTGTTCACTCGCGTACGCTGTGGGATTTATCCCCCACATTGCGTTCTTTACCGGTAAAGGGTCTGGTTGACCCGTGAGCAATCCTCTCTTGCTGTATCACTGGGTACGGGGAGCTCCTCGGCTGTACCGATATGAGGAAACTCTCGGCTGTACCGTTAGGTACGAGGATCCTCGCGGCTATATCAATGGTACGGGGTTGTTGTTCAGCTCGGCTAGGTGGAATCCAGTATGGTTGTGGTTGGTTCTGCTTTGATATCTTCGCCTGAGGTCCCCGTGACCAACAGTGGCATCGATTGGGCACTTGCTTTTCATTATTGATGCATAGTTTATATTTCCGTGTTCTAGCATGCTTTACTGATTCATTCTGTACCCAAATCTGCTCAGTTATATTTTTGACTTATCTTTAGTCTTTTATTGATTATTCAGCTTTACCTATGGATCTATTTACTATCCGCAGATTATTGTATCCAGTAGGTACGATTAGCTATTTCTCGGCTCGTTGTGCCCACTGGGATACATTGTATGTTGTATCTCACACCCTCGTGGTGACCACGATTTCAGGTCCGTCGGGTGGTGGGATGTCGGGACACGTTGGTGAGGCTGTTGCGATAGTGCCGACCCTTATGTCACCAGTATATTTTATCTTCCGCATTTATGTTTCGAAATATTATAAAATGATTAATATTGTATGCATAGTTTATACTACTCTGGTATTGGCTGTAAGTGCTTAGCCGTGCATGTATAGGAAAGGTTATGTCTAAATGGACAAAAAAATTTCTATATATGTGGCGATCTGTTCACGCCTGAAATGATTTAAACTATGATTTCAAAAAAAAAAAAAAAAAAATTTAGCCTGCTTTTCGAAACTCGGGGCATGACAAATTTATATCTGTAAAAAATTATCTTATATAATTTTTATGGCATTATCAAAAAATACGAAACCATTTCTCCACACACTTTTCATTCAACTCCTTTTTTCCCGTTATTCATTTAGGCCCTATGTGGATACATGAATATATTGTTCGGTGTATGTTACGATCCGGTCCACTAGCAATAATAACTTGTTGAACCTAAACAACGACCCAAACCACAGCCAAAATACTTAAATCCAGTTATTATTATTAGTATCCATATCTCTTATATATCCAATCACAACTTCATTCCCATCCGATGTGGGACTATTGGGGTGTTACAGACTCCCGCCGTTTAGGCCTAACGTCCTCGTCAGCCCAAACACACAGCCCAAGATCATCAGGCGATGTGAGACTCGTCACACACTTCCGGCTAATGACTGGCTCTGATACCAAATGTAACGATCCGTTCCACTAGCAATAATAACTCGTTGGGCCCAAACCATGGCCCAAAATGCTTAATCTCAATTATTATTATTAGTGTCCATGTCTCTTATATACCCAATCACAACTCCATTCCCATACAATGTGAGACTATTGGGGTGTCACAGTGTATCTCCGCGATATACTGGAGAACTTTATATATTTGGTGGATGGGAGTGTGATCAAATATCTAAAGTGAATGCTACTTACATTAAGTCATAGTAGGTGAAATTGTCATACTATCAAATCACGAATATCAGAATATTTTAAGGAGAAAAGAAATCAAACCCTTTTATTACAATCACACAAAAAAATTCTTATGCCGAAAATGTTATTCTTAAATATTTTATTTCAACTTCTAAACTGGCCCTAAATTTTCTCCTATTTTAGTCAAATTCCCGTCTCGGACCTATTAAAAATTTTTAAGTCCAAATATAATACCGTTCTCTAATAATTTAAGCTTTTGGAGAATAATTCTTGTTTCACATTATTTAATATGATATTAGAACCAGAGGTCCCAAGTTTAAATCCCTCCAGACCCTTGTCTCATAATTTCCACCTATTTAATTCAACTTCATGGTGTGGACGTATAAAAAAAAGAATTCAAGTGCATCCGTGAGAAGGAATGTTGAATACGATTATTGAAAGGAACATTATTATGTAGCAATTTAAGTTTTTATGAACAAGTGGTTATTTGTAATTTTTAACATGTATATAGTATATAGTGAAGAAAAATTGCAAAGGGGTAATTAATTTCTCTAATGCTTCTTGCAAGAGGAGAGAAAATGAAATTAAAGTTTCATAAAAAAGACTTACGAGTCAACCAACCTCAATTATTGCCGACAGAGAAATTCGTCCGGTCCGTCTACCCTCACTCCACACTCTTGTTAATTGAGAGAGAAACTATTATCTGCACACCTAATATTAGAAGTCTATAGATTAAGAAAAACATGTACAAAGAATGTTTGAATTTTAGTTGTTTTATAAACAGGTATGTGAATTTTTTATTTGGCTTAATTATACATACTTTATATATTTTTTTTTACTTTCTATGATATGCTTCTTTTTTTTTTTTTTTCAATTATACTACTCAACTATTCTATTTTAATTTTTCAGCCTCTATACTATAAGATCCCGTTTGGTTCGGGTATAAATTTAAGAGGTAAATATTTTTTTATACTTGGAATAGTTTGCTATTCCTGAATAATCAAGTATAAAAGTTAAATTGCGTTTGGTTCAAAAGTTGGTATTCTCTGGAATAAAAAAAATTGTGTTTGGTTAAAATTATGGGATAGTAGAGAATAGCAAAAAAAGATGATAGATTTTTTATCAAAATGCCAACTTTGCCCTTACCTTCTATATATATATAAATTAATTTTAATTATTATAAATTAATTAAAATGATAATTTAATTATAAATAATAAATTATATCTTACTTAAACAAAATAATTTTTTATATTTTATAGTATATTTTAGTAAATAACAATTAGTAAACAAAATTAGTAGACATAATTACTAAACAAAATATAAAATAATTTTTTATATTTTATAGTATATTTTAGTAAACAAAATTAGTAAACATAATTAGTAAATAATATATTTTAGTAAATATAGTCTCAAATTGAAAGGTACGCTGAAGTAAAATATATATATATATATATCCACTCATTGCCCCTAGGCATAAATCTTATTCCGTGGGGAGGTGGAATAGAGCTTAACGGGTTATTCTGGAATAACCCATTAAGCAGGGAATATTTTAAACTTTTATCCCTAGTTTTTTTTTCTGTTGTTTGAAAAGAATTGAGAGATAAAAAAGATTATTCCTCCTTTATCTCCCAACCAAACAGGACCTAAGAAAATAAACTTATAATTTTGTACAAAAATTAATAATAAACATTGTTTAAAAAAGATAGAGCATATATTAAAATTGGAAGAGGCATAATTTTTCGAATGCCTTTTGAAAAAGGAGAGAAAATGAATGGAGGTTTTATAAATAACACTTACAAGTCAAAGGCAAACTCAATTAGTGTTAACGAGTTCCAATTTGGCTATGAAGGGTAAAGCCATAATCGGCAGACGCTTCACCACTACTCAGGAAATTGAATGCATAAATTAGCGAGGAGGAAGGAGCTTTTGAATGCCGTACGACTGCTTTTATAGAGAGAGTCTTTTACTAATCACATCAAGTAATTAATAAAAATGCGTCACCTATGAGGTACTTCGCGAGGGAGGAAGTTATTATACACCAAGTTAGGATTTTAAATTTGATAAAATATTAAAAATAGTAATTTAATTAGTTAATATATAATTTCACTTATTTGTTTATATATATGAAAAGTTGGATTTGATAAAAATTTTATTTTAATTAGTTGGTTCCTATTGTTCCATATAATATTATAATTTATTAATTTAATTTATTATATTATAAAATCAATTTAAAAATATAAAAAAATTTAATTAAGAAAAATATAGTCCTAAATTTAAATAATTTTTTTTTATCTCATTTCTATGCTAAGTTTTTTTTATCTCATTAAAAAAAAAATTAGAATTTATTTTTTTATAATCTTAATAAATCAAATTTGGTAGATAATATTTGATGGTAAAAATATAATATTTTATTATAAAATTAATATATTATATATAATTAATATATATTATTGTACTAAAATATTATATTTTATCAGCCAGCCGTGTACCTGTCGTGTCCGTATCCTTATTTTTTTAAATCTGTGAAGTCTCCGTGTCCCGTGTCCCGTGTCTACGTCACATAGATAAAATATAAAATATATATTTTTATTAAGGCGTAGGAGTAGAATTGTTTTTATATAATTTTTCAGAAAATAAAAAAATAAAAAATTACTGCAAAAAACGAAACAAAAAATAAAAAATTATAATTTTTATATATCTAATAATATTTTGAAAGCTGAAAATACAATTTTTAGATTTAATTTATTTTTAAAAAATAACTAAACAGGACAACAAAAATTTTTTCAACAAAATTTTTTTCAATCAAATTTTTTTTAAAAAAAAAATAATTTTATAGAAAACCAAACAATGTCTAAATCAACTATTTTATAAGAAAATCAAACAATCTTCGAATCAACTTGTAAATTGTATTATAAATTCTATTAAGTAAAGTGGGTCCCATAAATATGCCTTCTTTATTGTTTTTAAAGATAACTTTCGGTTGCCGACAGAAAGTGACAAAGATCACCGCCTAGTAAGGGAGACTCTATTGCATTTAATGAAAGTAAGACTTAATTGCACCCTGCTATACTATATTTTATTATTATTTTTATTTATTATATTATAATAAATATTTTTAAAAAGTATTATTTTGTTGAGCTAGACTAGAATGATTTCGAAAATACGAATTAAGGTTTATATATACTTTCAAGTTTTTTTTTTTATATAATAGAAAATTTGATTCGGTGATCAATTTTGGTAGACATAATTTACATTATTAAAACTATTTAAAAATTAAATTTTATAATTTTTTGATTTTATTTGTCTAATGAACGAGTAGTCTCAAAATAAAATAAAATAAAATAAAAATAAAAATTTTATAAAAAATGAGAGAAAAATTAGAATTTAAATCAGAATGATATTGCTCTTTATGATAAATAAAATTTTTATTAATTTTTTATCTAATTTTGAGTAGATATAATATCAAGTGTCAAAAAAAAAAAAATAGAAAAAGTAATTTTTTGTATGCTTCTTGAAAAGGGCAGGAAATATAATACAAGCGGCACAAAAAGGTAGTAAGTTCGGGAAGACAGAGATGTGAAAGCATAGGAAGTTTTAGCCCCATGCAATTGTTATACTGAGGGAGAAATTATTGGCACCTGGTGTTTAAATATTTCTTTGTTATTCACCACAATTCTATATATATTTTAGACTCTAAAATTTTGTATTCTTGAAAATGGTCCTACAAAATTTGTAATTGCAAAATTGGCCCTATGGGTGCTAACTGGATGCCACGTGTGCGCGCCACGTCAGCGGGGGAAGAGGACACGGATTGAGTTGAACACGCAGTTTGAACATGCGTGTCTAAACACGCATGTTGAGAGTGCGTGTTTAAGCCTTTCCTTCAACCACCCAGTAACCTTTTTTACTAGAAGAGTCAAGCGAGAGCAATTAGTTTAGAAGGAAGAGGAAGACAAGGGTCGTCCTCATTTCACTCTTTTTGCCCCTGCGAGACATGACTCAACTACTTTTTACGATTGACAGGGTAGCTCGGCTGGCTCATTCACTGGAAAAATTGACAGGCTGAGTCTTGATAAGTTACAGTTAAAAAAAAAAAATGCTAAGGCCACTTGAGAGAATTGAACGAAAACTTCAAAAATGCTAAGGATCGTGTTCCTCCCAGTTAAGTTACAGTTAAAATAATAATTAGAAACACTATTATGACTAGTTAGTAGTTCACAATGATTATGAGCAAGAATCATAAATTAATCGAAAAATGACTCTGCACCCAACTTTGGAAAAAAAAAATAGATTAATAATCTGATCAAGTTAAACATTCAGAGTGCACAAAATTATAAATATTACATTGAACAATGATTGCAGTAAGTTTCAACATTTCAAAAAAGAAGCAAAATACCTGATTACGAGCACAACACAACAACACAACAACACAACAAAGCACAACACATCACATCACATCACATCATATCGCACATCATACAATAGCACAACACAACAACACAACAAAGCACAACAAAGCACATCACATCACATCACATTACATCGCACAACACAACAACACAACAAAACACAACACTTCACATCATATCATACAATAGCACAACACAACAACACAACAAAACACAATACAGCACATCACATCACACAATAGCACAACAACACAACAAAGCATAACACAACTCATCACAACAAAATAATATAAATATAACAATACATAACAATGTAAACTAATCAAATGGCTCTATACTGTCGAATTGGTCCAAATGTGAAATAGCTGTGCCCTTTGGCTGTGGAGGAGCTGAAGATGAGGGCTGATCAGTATGGGAGGACTGTCGGTGCCGTGTTCGCCTAAAATAAATAAGATCAGGTCCTCGTTGATGACGACCATGTGGTACATACCCCGATGGTGGCGTAGTATCTGATGGTGTATGCCCCGACGTCGATGCTCCACCATGATCTGCCGGCTGTGTCCCCGATGGACTAGGTGATGGTGCATGCCCCGACGTCAATACTCCACCATGATCTGCTGGGCATGGTGTAGTATGTGGTAATGTCTGTACAGTCAGTAAACCTACCTCCAACTCAGCAGCAGCACGTGTCAGAGTGTCGAAAGATGCTCCAGTATATGAAATATGGGGTAGTACACTTCTGTTCGTATATTCTGCTCTCTGAATGAGATCGACCTGAAATCAAAACAGTATCACAAAAATTACATTGACTTTTGTTTGAATATTAAATTAATTATTATATCATACCAAAAATCTCTCGTGATGTCCATGGGGCTGATATGCAAGGGGTGGACGCTGTACTGGAGTAGATATCCACCTCCTGGTGATACTCCAATACCACTGCATATACATAGAAAAGGCGCGTATATAATCGGGATCTACATGGGGGTCCACCTCTACTATATACCGCAATCGATCATCCCAATACTGAATGTGTATGGCATGAAATGCCGCCCAGTTCTCATCCGCTCTACCTCGTGAAGTGATGCGAGGTAGAGCAACTACTGCGTCGGGTATATACTGTCGAAATCCAAAATGACGAAGCACCCGATCTGAAAAATGTAGCTCAATAATATGAAAACATAGTAGGGTAGTCCGTGATCGCCATACCGGGGACCCCACTAGACAAAATGGTGGAAGTGACCCTAGTATATCATCTGTATATGGCCTCCATATAATCTATTGTGAAAAGTATATGATAAGTAACTTGTATTAAAATGAAAGTTATGTGAATGAAAACTTATGATAATTAACTCATGTACCTGAGACTCTAACTGGCAATCAAGCTAATCACGATAAAACTCAATGTCAGCCGTCCTGACATTGTCCCGAAAAGCGAACCTATTATTCCACTTGTTTCATTTATAACATATTAGTAATGATAATATAAAATACTGAAAACTTAAAATTTAATACATACCTGCAACCTAATGGCTCATCAATAAGATCATGCTCCGGTCCGACTATCTCTGGTCGACCAATGTGCAGATGGTCCCATGCCCAAATCTACATAAAAAGCTACTTAGAAATAATAAATAAATTTCATGAATGAAATTAGTAGTAAAGGAATGTACCTGAAGTAATGTCACAAAACAACAACACACCGCTTTCCCCCTCATGCAAGCACTTGCTAATGCTCGATAGAGATGAGCTAGCGTCGCCGCACCCTATGCCAAGTCACCACAAGCGTCAAAATCCTCTAATAGAGGCAACCACTTTAAATGCACTCTAATTCTGCTTGGGTTTGGCATTAGACTACAACCAATCTGAAATAAAATATATGCGCTTGTTGTAGCCTCTATGACTGCGGGCTGTGCATCTAAGGCGATATCATGAAACTGATGATACAACCAGTCAAGTTGTATCTCTCCGCCTCTAATATCTGCGGGAACTACCCCAAGCAACAGCTCACATAGCGCCGGCCACTGAAACGAGCCCCCTCCGGTCATAGCCCCCCTCATCAATGCGGAGTCCAGTAATAACAACCACATCCATTAAGGTGACTGTCATCTCCCCATGCCTCAAATGAAACAACTACGTCTCCCTCCACCATCGCTCGACTAAAGATCCTAACAATGCCTGATCTAGCATGACGCGCCTCAACCGCGACACATAATAGAATCCCGCTCGTTGCAGTAGCTCCAAAACTGCAGGATGCTCAATTTGCCAGTGGTTCAATGTACGACTGTGCTCCACAAATTCAACCAGAGAATAATCCTTCAATAATATAAAAATCACATAATATTAGTACATGAAATTTCAAAAAAATAAAAAAGTTAATTAAAAAAATTATATAACCTCATCTCTAATGCAAGTACATCTGTGGTGAGGCTGATCAGTCAATACAGATGCATCAATCGGTCCTACCTCCTCGTGATCGTCCATCTGTAATAATACCAATAAATAAAAAAAAATTTATAATATGCGTGAAGTATTATAAATTAATCAAAACAATTTACAACAATCAAGATATCAAACAATCAACCTAAACGACGACGTCTTTCGGTCCTTTTTTGTTGATTTTCAGGACATGTGCTTTTATAATGGCCGGGTTGTTTACACATACTACACTTGCTCCTACTACTTCCTACGCCTTCGTCCATAATATTGCGAATGCGAGTAGATTTGGGTCGTCATTTCTTTCTTCTCTCGTGTGGTGGAAGTATAGGTCTGTGATATGACTCAACCCAATAACGCCGATCGGGACCGGATGGAACTGTGGTTCGTATGTATTACGGAAGAATTCGGTAGTATACCAATGGGAGCATAGACTATAATAATCTATGTTCATGTATAAGGAACTACAATAAGATAATATATGCGAACAAGGTAATCCCGTTAGTTGCAAACACAAATATGAACATGTAGAATTTATTCCATTGATAATCACTTGGTATTGCAAATCCCTTCCAGTAAGAACTTCAAATTCTTGAGGTCCATATCGCCTAACTGTATATGCTCTAGCAATTGACATTCGGCTATTGATAGTTTTATCCACATTCGATACAAATTGAGTAAACATTGCTGCTGCCTCTTCACGATGTTTTAGAAAGAATTCAACCACTCGATGTAATGTTGCCATTACAAAAGTAGTAATTGGTAAGCCACGAACTCCCCTCAACACTCCATTTAAACTTTCTGAACGGTTCGTAGTCATAATGCCGAATCGTCGACCACCATCGAAAGCCTTAACCCAATATGTCCTATCGGCATGAAGTCTGTCAACCCATTGCCAAGCATCATCATTCATTGCTTTCAATTCTTCCTTTAACGTGTTATATTCTCATTCTTCTGAGGCACTCCCGATGGCATAAAATTTTCTAAGTACATGTTTTGCTTTAAAATGAATATTCATATTAGCTCATGTGTCGGAAACACCATCGATGAGAATGGCCTTCTAATTGTGGGAATACAAGTGCAACAAGGTTCGCAAGTCCTTTAAAGCGATCAGAAATTATTGTAATAACTCGAGATCGTGTTATGTATCTCCGTAGATAATTTAGAAACCACTCCCAACTCGAGCCATTCTGTCACGCCCCGGGTGTAAACCAGAACCCGGGCCCGTCTACAGATCCGCCGTGCACACGGTATTTCCCGTGTACACGAAGCGCCAATAACCAGCTAAGATATAAGAAATAACAATAATGAGCATAAAACAGAGCTGAACTAAAAACTAATACATCTCAGACTGAAGCTGGAAATAAAATACAACACATCTGTAATAATGATACATCTGTCTCTCCCAGCTCACCCAAAAAAAATACAACCTGCTGGCAAAAGCCAGTCCCAAAAGTAAAAGTACAACCGTCTGAGGAAACATGAGTACACCAACAGTCCGGCTAACACACTCATCCTGCCTCGAGATCTATCTACTCAGCCATCCTCTCTCCTCGACCCGCCACTGTAAGCCGAGTAGCACCCGTAGAAGACACTGCAAAACAAGGGAAAAGAAAATAAGAAAAGAAGAATGGGGGTGAGAACTACTAGTAAACCAGTAGCCTCCCCTAGTGGGTAAAACCTCAAACTCTGACACGCCCACTAGGTCTACCAGAGGCAAAAGAAATAAAGGTGGTATGCTATGAATATGACTACTGCTGAAAAACTACCACTAGTATGCCTCTAAATACTGAGCTAAAAGAATAGTTGAATTTATGCATCAGAATATAAATGCCTGCCTGAATAAACCCAATCTGACCACCAGTAAACACTGGTACTGCCTGCCGTGCCTGCCAAATCGGGTATGCTGGCCAACGCATAACACTGATAGGGAAAAGGAGTCTCAAGGACTCAAAGCTTGTCTGCCGCGCACTCCGGAGTGGCACTCGAGGGAAACGACCCACACGAGTAAAGTATCTCAGTATCCAATAACATAAGTATCGTAAATCAGCAGGACTGGATCATGACTCTGATCAAACTGGGAAAACCCATCCACTAAAGAAAAACCCGATCTCAACCTGATGCAAGATAAACAAATAGTGGGAAACTCCATCCACTAGAGACCTGATACCCAATCTGATGCATAAGCAACCTCCGGTCAACCGCCCAATGTTCGCGGTTGCCGCAATACCCTGCCATCAAGCCCTGCCTGTCCCAAAACCCAAGAACCTGACTATACTATCCCAATCCCCCTGCTCGCGTACGAGCTGGAAATACCCTGAGCCTCAAATGAAAGGAGAAAAGAATAATAAAAAGGTTTCTCCTATGTCAATTCCAGCATGATAGTGTAGCAGAAAAAAGGTGGCCTATCTAGGTGACCATACAAGCATGCAAATATCCCAAGATGATATAAAATAAAACAGATGTCGATATATTTTTACCTTGCTAGAGCATGCTGATAATTGTATAAGAATAGTAAATAAGAGATAGCCTGTGCCTGTCTATACTGCATGCCCAAAGCCCACAATTTATTAATTAGCCTTATCTTTTAACATGATGTTACCGCTCTACAATTATAACCCCCATTGAGGCAAGTTCTGGCAGTATCTGTTTTAATCTCAATTAAGCCTGCCATTGTCACCTATAAAGTGCATTTAGCCTTTTAATCATAGAAGCTACTCCAATGCCTAGCGGGTAATCAAAAGTAAGGAGTTCACAACAAAACCCATAATCACAATCATGTCCCACATCCGACATCCGGTCAACCGCCTATTATCCGCGGTAGCCGCAATACCCCAGAAGCTACAATCCATGCCCCGGCTACACTACTCCAACCCGTGCTCAAACCCGAGCAACAAATAGCCACCTGACTACAGAATAGGGAGAGAAGAAACAAACAGGGTTTCTCCTAAATCAAGTCCCAACATATAGTGTAGTAATAAGAAATGGCCTAACTAGATGTCCATATAAGCCAGCCTATGTCCTCATGAGAGATAGAAGAAAGTGTGCCAAAAGTGGTTCCACATGTGTGTCAATTCATAGCTTCGCCTGGATATAATCGTCATGCTAAAATCATAATCCAACCACACATGTCTATAATCTGCTAATCACTCTCACATAAATCATCCATCTATGCCTGTCCAAAAGATCCTCAAGTGGTACCCTCCCACAAGACGTTTCATAATATCCCAACATGAAAGTAAATCCCCCATGCAAAGTTAAATGCCGATATTATATCCATATAAGCATGTATAAGTCCCAACCACTATCAGGTTTCCACTATAGTGTTTTCCATATGATAGGCTCATAATTATTTTAGTTAAGCATGCATGTCCATTAGGTGACCATTCAATATGTCCACTAGAGAGGATCTCTCTAATATTCCTAGTGGGTATGTCAGAAAAGAAGGATAAAGCAACCACCCACCTAGAAATACGCAATCCACAGCTGTAAAAACCTCCTCGCTGTCCAATACCCCTTTTTCCACGCAAAACACCCAGAACTGCAATTATAAACCAAACGGTGTACAATTAATCCAAAATATATGTATCACGCCGCAGTCCAACAACCAGCCCTGAAAAAGGCTAAATCTCACCTGCCAAATGAACTCGGAAAAATCCGAGAAAATAACCATTGCGTTCGTCGCGTCGAGCCGGTCAAAACAAGTACTCGCACGTCCAAATTCGACACCTGTAGGCCAAGATACAAAATCGGCAAGGTGACCACCTCTAAAAATCCCAAGTACCAAAAATCTGTAAAACTTTGTCCAAAAAGTGGGATTTTCACCTTCGGGGAAAGCTCATAAAAATCCAAGAAAAATCCCAGCATGCTCCTTGCGATGTGTAGATACAAAACGACTATTGGCACGCCTCAATCCGAAGCCTGTACGCGGAGATATCGCCGAAATACCAGGGTGCTGTCCAAATACTCCGCAATAGAAAATGGGTCAAAGAGAAGCTCGAAAAACTCTAAGAAAAGCTCAGAAAGCGGAGAAGCACAAAGCACAATAGTTGAAGCCCTACCTGTCCTGAAGCCAGCGGCACAAAAATCACTGAAAAAGGTTGTCGGAGTAGGCCGGGGGAGCTCGTGCACCGAAATGCGACGGAGAAAAACACCGAAGAAGAAACGTCGCGCCGCGGAGGTAAAATAGAAATCTAGAAATGCGTGCCGTCGAAAAATCCGAAAATCAACAGGTGCATACCTCTCTTCTTGGAGAAGATTTCTCCTTCTCATCCCCCTTCGAGCAGAGGGCTCGAAGGGGTCGAAATCCCCCATTGAACCCTTCTCGGATTGCATCAAAGAGCCATAACCAAAAAAAACATTTCGAAAAATGCCATCCGTATCCCCATAACAGGAAACACCGAAAACCACCAATCCCTGCCTGCCACGTGGCACGCCGCACAGCGCACAGCGGCGCCGGCCACTGCGGTCGCGCCACGTGGCACCGACTGTGCCTGCCCCACGCACGTCGCGCCACCTGCCCACCTGCCCCGCACAGTACCCCGACCAATGGGGAGGCGCCACGTGTCAAGCCCTCTGCCTGCTGCGCCCGGTGCACGCAAGCCGATGCACCGAACAAAAAGCCATATGCCACGTGTCCGCCCCCGGTGCACCATACACCCCGCGCCGCTCCGTAAACCGCGACTCGTGAACCGTCCAACGGGAAGCCGCCACGTGTCCTCCCTCCGGTGCACGCCGGTCCCGTGGAACGCGCGCCTGCCCGCCCGCCCGCGCGCCTGCCCGCGCCCGCGTGCCTGCCCGCCGCCGCTCCGCCGCCTGCCCGAGCCCGCTCCGCCGCTGCCCGCCGCCGCCGGCGCTGCCCCCGACCGCCGGAACAGTAATCCTTGCCTCGAAAACCATGTTTTCGCATCCGGGCTCCGAAAAATACAAATAAATAGTCCATTTTCACCGTTTTCGCGTGCTGAGTCCAAATCCGGTGTCCGATTTGCCAAATTCCATTCCTAAAAATTGCCGAAGGCATCCGAAAAGGTGTTTTTAATCCGAATTTCGTGCTGAGTCTAAATTTGATATCCGTTTTGCACAAAACCACCTCTAAACATCCGACGGGGTCTTCCGATTACCCATGGGATCCATTTAAGCCCGGAGTCCATCACTTGTCTCCAAATTGGCGCACAAACACCGCCGACATGCCACATAGGCCTCTAGAAGCTGCTGGTCACACTGTAGAAGCCCTATAGAGATCCGGGTCACCACATCCTCCCCCACTAAAAGAAAGTTTCGTCCTCGAAACTACAGCAACTCCCAAGGAGTCTCAGAAACCAGGGGTGAGTACTCAACACCGCCGTCTCCCGCTCCCAAGTCGCCTATCACTCCCCGTGATTACTCCTCAGCAACAACAACAATCAGTATGGCATGGCCCAATTGCGTAATTCTCTCATCTCACGAGCCAGGATTCGCAACGGGCGTCCCTCGTACTCCAACTCTCACAGATCTCAAAAGAAACGAGTCAATCACGGGCGAGGTGTCCACAAACAAAACACTCCTGAGCTGAGACGCAGAAAACCTCAGGGACTCCAACAAAAGACTGGGGGAAAAGAACGAACAGCCAGTGCAACACGCACTAAAATCACCTACCCCTAGTGCCAACTCAACCAGAGCGACCCGAAACACGTCCACACAAGCATCCGCACAGGAAAGGGGCCCTAACAAGCAGGGGTTCTCACTCGGCTCGGGGGACTCACACTCGGGATCTCACGGGCAATAGGGATATCCTTGAGTCCCGGTGCCGCCGTAGGCACCTCTCACACTGTCGCTGTAACCTGTATGCCCTAGCAGTCTCAGCAAACAAGCCTCCCATTGTCTGCCTCGCAGAAGATCAAAGTCATTTTTCTCCGCAGTCAAACATCCTGTGGCACTGTGCCAGCCAAACCCAAGCACTGGGTCAAACACCAAATTGCCACAAATGCCCATAAGTCTGCTGGTATAGCTCGCGGTCTCAACTGTATTGGACATAATCAACAAGCCTTCCCCACCTGCACAATACCAACAGTAACCTGTACCTCAAGTGCATGTGGTAACGACTCTACCTGTAGGATACCGAACTTCTAAAAGTAGAAGTTAGACATTAAGTAGAATATGCCCAATTAATTCAAAGAAATCCTAATTAACCATAGGTAAAATGTGCAAATTCAACTTTTAAATACCATATAGAGGTTACGGTAGGATATAGTAAGTCAGAAAAATTATTATATAAATAAAAATAAATAAAAATAGTGTAAGATACTATTTTTATTGGACTCATAGAAGCAAAATATAGGTTGGAAATGACATGCGCCGAAATCGGAGCGAAAACAGAAGATTTAATATTTTCTGTGAGAGACGGGGCAGATAAATTAGCAGAAAATGCACAGTGTCAGAAAATTTCGGAAACTGGGGAATGAGTCAGCATTATTTTTATGGGGCTAGATTTAAAGTTTCGGCCCATTTTGATACCCGGAAGGTGAAGAATAAAATCGAACTGCTATCTGTTAGAGATTATAGTCCGACGCAGTTTTCGGTGACCCAGAAATGGTCCAAACTGAAAAGTTAAGATAACCCACGATAAATTAAGGTAAATTGAGTCTGCCCGTCAAATTTGAGCACAAACGGACATCCAGAAGGGTTCCGCAGGCAAGTATCAGATAAAAAATTGGACTAAATAGTAAATTAGCACTATTGTGGGGGGGGGTCCTTTATGCATAAAATGACCACTTTCCCCTTTCTTCTTCTTCTCCACCCGCACGCAAGCACCAGGAGCACCTCCATGGAGAGCTCTCTCTCTGACCTTCTCCACTCACTCTCTCTCTCTAAATATTCTTGCTCCAATGTGCACTAAATCGCGGAGCGATTTGCGGGAAGCCTAAGGCGAGCGAGGGCAAGCTCTTGAACCAAGAAAAGCTCGAAATCACGGCTTTTTGAGGTGAGTTTCGCGGAAGATAAATTTGATTTTTGCCATATCTTTTTTGATCTATAATCTATATGATCTTAGAAGAATTCTTGTCGAAGAAATCGGCGAAAATCGTGGAGAAATCGTGATGAATGTGTAAATGAAACCTAAGGTTAAAAGAGGAGTTTTTGGATTTTCATGGGATTGATCTCATTTGAACCCATGGAAACTCAATTACTATGTAAAGAAACGTGTTGGCGAAGACGGATCGACATTCCGTCGAGCGGCCGAAAAGTTATAGCCGAAATACGCGCTCTAGGACTTTTGAGGCAAAAAGAGAAATTTTGGTGGGGGATTTAAATGGAATCCTTCCATCATGGAGGGGTTTTGGGTAAACCCTTGACGATCCAGACCACAAATCGTGGAAGTTCGTCGTCTTTCGTCGGCGCTTTTGCGCGCACGTGAAAACACTAAGCATAGTGCTTGGAGGTTATTAATAGGCCGTTTTGGACTTGTTTAGGACATCCGACTTGAGGTGACCCTTGTGATCGAGACCGATGCTCCCGTAGATTTTTTTTGGAGAGCCGAGCCGAGCCAAGGACCCGAGGTGGGTGGTGCTCTTACCGAAGCCGTTGGGCTTCTCCCTATGTCTTAGCCACTTACACTATTGCATATCGCACCATTGCATTGTAGGATAGTATGTATTGCCATCTTTATACTTTCCGGTTGATATAGATATTTAGCAAATGTTATGCTAATATGTTGGATTGGGAAAGATTGGGTCGATACCGAGGAATCCTATAGTGCGGATTGGGTGTTGGACTTGTGAGTCGACAATTGATGACGAGTGGCATATATGTAGAAATTGTGAACACCACACAATAAATGAACGAGTGGCATATGAAAGGTAGTGTAGGTAAACCTATCGTGACACATGTGAGACATAGGTTGTGTATTATCTATAGGGATCTCAGTTGCCATTAGCCTTATAGATAGGGTATCCTCGTGTGGAGAGGATTGGATCATGCTCATAGTCTGTCTTTGGCTGGTGGAGGTCGCTCCTCTACGGCCGCCTACTCCGGAGTTGGTCACGGGGCACGCCACCCCGAGGGACGGTAGGGTCCCGCAGACGCGTTCGATTGGTAGGTTGAGACATAGTCTCCCTCGTCGTGATAGTGAGTCGTGGGCAACCTTCGGGTGTGCCGTGAGATTTGAGATGAAGTGTTAAAAACCACACTTCTTGAAAATGAGTTAGAGAACAAGTATGAAATAGTACTTCTTGGACATAGTGATATATTTGGATATCTCTCCCCTGAGCATGCATACATGTTTTTCCGTGTTGGGCATAGTAGTGTAGTTATTTACTGCATTTACAGTTTTCAGATATATCTATCTATCTATCTGCTTTTGCCCTCTTGGACCTAGTGGGAAGACCGGTGGAGTCGGTGGCCGGACCCACTGGGAACTATGGACCATAGTTCTCACCCCACTATTATTACAGGGCCGAGTACAGGTACTCCCGGCGAGGATCGCGGTAAGGGCTTGGCGCCCTAGAGGCGTTGATAGCAGCCTCCCTACATCTATAGCTCTTGTCACCTTGTCTTTACATTTTGAGAGTAGATGTTGTATAGGGTGAGGACGTTTTGGATGTGATCTATGTATTATTCATATACTCGAATGGAATGGTTGTAATAGATAGAGTTTCTCTCTTTTGTTACTTGTATGTTTACTTTTATATACTCGTACCTTGCTCTTATGTTCTTGTTAGCACTGGTTGTGCTCTCGTTGTGATTGTGTATATCTAGAATTAATTCCTGGGTGATTCTTGTACATGATCTTGTCGCTTAGCCTTGGGCGGACAGGGGAGGTTCTGTCCGTTCGGCGTCTGTTCAGCGCGCCCGAACCATGCCAAATTGGTAGCAGTTTCGGGGTATGACACTACCTCTAGTCCATGCAGGAAAGCAAAGTGCACCTATTCCGACTGCGGTGATGCAATCACACCTGCGACAACCCAATCCACTACCATGGCGCCCTCCAACCAGGCGACACAATCTCATCCACTCAATGCAAGCGGTTGTCGCTCAGTCTGCCAGAATATACCTTGACCAATCACAAAGGGAGCATGACCTCTGTCCCTGCTCACACTGAGGCGACGAATATGGTCTTTCGCAGACAGCCAATCCACGCTACCGCTGCGCCACTCTGATAAAGAGGCTGATGCTGCCATCGGGGTCCACCCAACCTCTGACGTCTCAGAAATCCACTATACCGAGGAAAAATCGGGAGTGCCACTGCCGGCCAATCTGTCCTCCCTCATCTAGCATCAAGCGCCTCTATCCAGAACTCGCCTCTAGCAACAGATCCCCATCCAAAGGGACTGCAGCGCCAGCTCCAAACACCATGCCTACACTATCGAAGCACCCCAAAATCCAAAACCTGCAAAAGAGGGACCGAATAAACGGAAGGGTATCCTAGCGCAATCCACTCTCAGTCACGCATATCCTATGCGCCTCGTCCCTCAAATCATAGAGCGCGCAGTTCGACAACTGCGTAAACCTTTTGACACCAGGAGGCTTTCAAGTAGTCTCTCCATCACCACCAACCACGATTCTACCCCAAGAGGCTCCAAACTTAATCCTATGAATCGGGGTAGTTCATCTGCCGAAACTGGCTCAACTGATCATTGGTGTCCCATAGCTCATCAGCTGTCAACTATCCACCCTGCCTCGGCGCCTCGGCGCTAACATTGGCACGGAGGGGGCTACTCGATATCCCGGCAACGGTGCCACTGCGCCGCTCCGACAACTGTGTCACTGCTCCGCTGTCCACACCGCCGCTGATCTGCCTCAAACACTCCTACCCTTCGGGTCCGGAGGTCTCAGACTCCAATCTGGTATCCGGCCTGAAACAACTAGCTTAGACCCAACTGCTACACCAAAGTGCACCCGAGTCAGGGCCCAACGTCGGGGAGACACCGCTCGCCACGACAAACCGCAAATCAGCACACCCCAAACACTCGACCCAATCTAGCGAAAGTCAAAGACATCCCTCTATTTCTGTAACCTTATGTTGTCTACAGCCAACATAACTGTCCCACAGAAATAGAATATGTCGATCCCTCTTCACTCACAGGAAGAGTCAAACAAATAAATCGCCAACTTTCGCAAAATGTCGCGTCCCTCGCGCCCTATCATCCCAGGGTCCGCCAAAAGCCTAGGGTTTCCTAAGTCCCAACTGACCTATCCCTAAGCTCTGATACCAACCTAATCTGTCACGCCTCGAGTGTAAACCATAATCCGGGCCCGTCTACAGATCCGCCGTGCACATGGTATTTTCCGTGTACACAAAGCGCCAGTAACCTGCTCAGATATAAGAAATAACAATAATGAGCATAAAACAGAGCTGAACTAAAAACTAATACATCTCAGACTGAAGCTGGAAATAAAATACAACACATCTGTAATAATGATACATCTGTCTCTCCCAGTTCACCAAAAAAAAATACAACCTGCTGGCAAAAGCCAGTCCCAAAAGTAAAGTACAACCGTCAGAGGAAACATGGGTACACCAACAGTCCGGCTAACATGCTCATCCTGCCTCGAGATCTATCTACTCAGCCGTCCTCTCTCCTCGACCCGCCACTGTAAGCCGAGTAGCACCCGCAGAAGACACTACAAAACAAGGGAGACGAAAAGGAGAAAAGAAGAATGGGGGTGAGAACTACTAGTAAACCAGTAGCCTCCCCTAGGGGGTAAAACCTCAAACTCTGACACGCCCACTAGGTCTACCAGAGGCAAAAGAAATAAAGGTGGTATGTTATGAATATGACTACTGCTGAAAAGCTACCACTAGTATGCCTCTAAATACTGAGCTAAAAGAATAGCTGAATGTATGCATCAGAATATAAATGCCTACCTGAATAAACCTAATCTGACCACCAGTAAACACTGGTATTGCCTGCTGTGCCTGCCAAATCGGGTATGCTGGCCAACGCACAACACCGATAGGGAAAAGGAGTCTCAAGGACTCAAAGCCTGTCTGCCGCGCACTCCGGAGTGGCACTCGAGGGGAGCGACCCACACGAGTAAAGTATCTCAGTATCCAGTAACATAAGTATCGTAAATCAGCAGGACTGGATCATGACTCTGATCAAAGTAGGAAAACCCATCCACTAAAGAAAGACCCGATCTCAACCTGATGCAAGATAAACAAATAGTGGGAAACTCCATCTACTAGAGACCTGATACCCAATCTGATGCATAAGCAACCTCCGGTCAACCGCCCAATGTTCGTGGTTGCCGCAATACCCTGCCATCAAGCCCTGCCTATCCTAAAACCCAAGAACCTGACTACACTATCCCAATCCCCCTGCTCGCGTACGAGCTGCAAATACCCTGAGCCTCAAATGAAAGGAGAAAAGAATAATAAAAAGGTTTCTCCTATGTCAATTCCAGGATGATAGTGTAGCAGAAAAAGGTGGCCTATCTAGGTGACCATACAAGCATACAAATGTTCCAAGATGATATAAAATAAAACAGATATCGATATATTTTTACCTTGCTAGAGCATGCTGATAATTGTATAAGAATAGTAAATAAGAGATAGCCTGTGCCTATCTATACTGCATGCCCAAAGCCCACAATTTATTAATTAGCCTTATCTTTTAACATGATGTTACCGCTCTATAATTATAACCCCCATTGAGGCAAGTTCTGGCAGTATCTGTTTTAATCTCAATTAAGCCTGCCATTGTCACCTATAAAGTGCATTTAGCCTTTTAATCATAGAAGCTACTCCAATGCCTAGCGGGTAATCAAAAGAAAGGGGTTCACAACAACACCCATAATCACAATCATGTCCCACATCCGGCATCCGGTCAACCGCCTACTATCCGCGGTAGCCGCAATACCCCAGAAGCTAAAATTCAGGCCCCGGCTACACTATTCCAACCCCTGCTTAAACCCGAGCAACAAATAGCCACCTGACTACAGAATAGGGAGAGAAGAAACAAACAGGATTTCTCCTAAATCAAGTCCCAACATATAGTGTAGTAATAATAAATGGCCTAACTAGATGTCCACATAAGCCAGCCTATGTCCTCATGAGAGATAGAAGAAAGTGTGCCAAAAGTGGTTCCACATGTGTGTCAATTAATAGCTTCGCCTGGATATAATCGTCATGCTAAAATCATAATCCAACCACACATGTCTATAATCTGCTAATCACTCTCACATAAATCATCCATCTATGCCTGTCCAAAAGATTCTCAAGTGGTACCCTCCCACAAGACGTTTCATAATATCCCAACATGAAAGTAAATCCCCCATGCAAAGTTAAATGCCGATATTATATCCATATAAGCATGTATAAGTCCCAACCACTATCAGGTTTCCACTATTGTGTTTTCCATATGATAGGCTCATAATTATTTTAGTTAAGCATGCATGTCCATTAGGTGACCATTCAATATGTCCACTAGAGAGGATCTCTCTAATATTCCTAGTGGGTATGTCAGAAAAGAAGGATAAAGCAACCACCCACTTGGAAATACGCAATCCACAGCTGTAAAAACCTCCTCGCTGTCCAATACCCCTTTTTCCACGCAAAACACCCAGAACTGCAATTATAAACCAAACGGTGTACAATTAATCCAAAATATATGTATCACGCCGCAGTCCAACAACCAGCCCTGAAAAAGGCTAAATCTCACCTGCCAGATGAACTCAGAAAAATCCGAGAAAATAACCGTTGCGTTCGTCGCGTCGAGCCGGTCAAAATAAGTACTCGCACGTCCAAATCCGACACCTGTAGGCCAAGATACAAAATCGGCAAGGTGACCACCTCTAAAAATCCCAAGTACCAAAAATCTGTAACACTTTGTCTAAAAAGTGGGATTTTCACCTTCGGGGAAAGCTCATAAAAATCCAAGAATAATACCAGCATACTCCTTGCGATCTGTAGATACAAAACGACTATTGGCACGCCTCAATCCGAAGCCTGTACGCGGAGATATCGCCGAAATACCAGGGTGTTGTCCAAATACTCCGCAATAGAAAATGGGTCAAAGAGAAACTCGAAAAACTCCAAGAAAAGCTCGGAAAAAGGGGAAGCTCAAAACAAAATAGTTGAAGCCCTACCTGTCGTGAAGCCAGCGGCACAAAAATCACTGAAAAAGGTTGTCGGAGTAGGCTGGGGGAGCTCGTGCACCGAAATGCGACGGAGAAAAACACCGAAGAAGAAACGTCGCGCTGCCCCGGTAAAATGGAAATCTCGAAATGCGTGCCGTCGAAAAATCCGAAAATCAACAGGTGCATACCTCTCTTCTTGGAGAAGATTTCTCCTTCTCATCCCCCTTCGAGCAGAGGGCTCGAAGGGGTCGAAATCCCCCATTGAACCCTTCTCAGATTGCATCAAAGAGCCATAACCAAAAAAAACATTTCGAAAAATGCCATCCGTATCCCCATAACAGGAAACACCGAAAACCACCAATCCCCACCTGCCACGTGGCACGCCGCACAGCGCACAGCGGCGCTGACCACTGCGGTCGCGCCACGTGGCGCCGACCGTGCCTGCCCCACGCACGTCGCGCCACCTGCCCACCTGCCCCGCACAGTACCCCGACCAATGGGGATGCGCCACGTGTCAAGCCCTCTGCCTGCTGCGCCCGGTGCACGCAAGCCGATGCACCGAACCAAAAGCCATATGCCACGTGTCCGCCCCCGGTGCACCATACACCCCGCACCGCTCCGTAAACCGCGACTCGTGAACCGTCCAACGGGAAGCCGCCACGTGTCCTCCCTCCGGTGCACGCCGGTCCCGTGGACCGCGCGCCTGCCCGAGCCCGCGCCCGCCGCCTGCCCGAGCCCGCGCCGCCGCACTCCGCCGCTGCCCGCCGCCGCCGGCGCTGCCCCCGGCCGCCGGAACAGTGATCCTTGCCTCGAAAACCGTGTTTTCGAATCCGGGCTCCGAAAAATACAAATAAATAGTCCATTTTTACCGTTTTCGCATGCTGAGTCCAAATCCGGTGTCCGATTTGCCAAATTCCATTCCTAAAAATTGCCGAAGGCATCCGAAAAGGTGTTTTTAATCCGAATTTCGCGCTGAGTCTAAATTTGATATCCGTTTTGCGCAAAACCACCTCTAAACATCCGACGGGGTCTTCCGATTACCCACGCGATCCATTTAAGCCCGGAGTCCATCACTTGTGTCCAAATTGGCGCACAAACACCGCCGACATGCCACATAGGCCTCTAGAAGCTGCCAGTCACACTGTAGAAGCCCTGCAGAGATCCGGGTCACCACATATTCTCCCCCTCGCATATTGCGAATGCTAGCGGGTACAAACCACCATTGCCATCAACACCTGTGGCAATTAATGCATGGCCTCCATATTTTCCATACAAGTGTGTGGCATCGATACTAAGTATTGGCCGACAATACGACCAACCATGAATCGAGGGTCCAAAAGCCCAAAAGGCGTGTGCAAACATTCTTGAAGTACTCGTCACTCTTGTAGTTTCAATCTTGGTAATAGTTCCGGAATTTGTTGTTTCTAACATTGAGAAATATCGAGGAAGGTCACAATATGATTGCTCCCAACTACCATATATAATTTGTAATGCTTTATTCCGTACCCGCCAAGCCTTACTATATGAAATGGTAACGTGGAACTCACTCCGAACTCTGGTTTGAACTTCTATAGGACTCATAGCAAGCCTTGCCTTCATTGTGGGTAGTATATGTTGACATATAAAAGAAGATGTACAATTCCGATGCATTGTATTCAAAATAGGAATCATGCATGTATGTTGTCCTGCATAAGTCCTTACTTTAAAATATGATGAACCTTTGGGTCGAGAGGCATGTAATCTCCATGGGCAAGAATTGACCAAACATCTCACAGTATATCTAGTTGTATTTGATTTAACAACTCTAAGTTGCACATTATGTTCAATGTGCCATCGATCCAAAGCATTCACCAAGGACGTATTGTCAGAAAATACTCGATCTTTCTATTGATCATCACTCGGAGGACCTTGTTCAATGTTTTGTTCAACAACGGTTTGATGAATTAATTCATTACCCAGTAAAAAACGCTGTCGGCGATCTTCAAATTCTTCAAATTTTACCGGGTCCTCCACATCATCGTTGTTTGAAAATGAATTTTCAATCCATTCAATCCCTTCATCTTGAATGGCGCATGTGAGAGAATTCAAACCGCCATCATGATCAAAATCAATAGATTGTGGGATATCATCACTATCATCATCTGTAAAGTCCATATCAGTTTCACTTACATGCTCATCGTCACTTCTATTTATTTGCTCATTATCACTTTCCATTACAACCTCATTTTCATTTATATTTCTCACATCAGTACATTCTCAATTACTAGATGATGGACCTTCATATAGATTATGATGGATAGTTGACCTGCAAAGGTATTTATGATTAACTATTCGAATCTATTAAGATTTTATGTAATTAAATCATATAATCACTTACCGCTCATCAACTCCACCGAATAAAGATGGATCCACAGTAATATATGGTAATGATGTACTCACTGGCACACATAGGACTTCAGACACTCTGCAATACTTATAAAGTCTAAATTATCCATTTTCCGCACCTATACTAATAAAGGACAAAGATTGAAATTCAAAATTTAGTTAAATAAATTTTTATACCTTGATGTACGAATTCGTTCAAGATCGACATAATCTCTTTGGTAAACTGAGGTTGGACGGTCACGTGTAGTCAACACTTGCTTCTCTACGTATACTTTTATGCAACCATGAAATGGGAAAAAACTCATCACGCCTACAATCCCATGATCACTTGATATGTTAAGTAATTTCCATTCATTATGTCCTATTGGACATCGAACTGTTATGCGTAGACGGAACTCCGCTCGATCATAATTAGTGACTTTGTATATTTCTGCTTTGAAATCCCGAAATTTGATGTCGCGGCGAATTCCAATCAGTTCTTTATAGCCACCAATGTATTGTGGTATATTATTGTTCACGACTAAATTTCCGTCCCAATGAATATAAAACGGAACACATTCACCAGACATACTGACGTACTAAAAATAACAATAAATAATATAACATTCGTCAGTTTGAGCTAAGGGAGCAGATCCAAGTCAACTATATTTTTGTGTTGGGTAAAGTTGGGAACAATTATTTTGATATAGTATGCTTTGAAAATGTAACTCATTATTTTGATATAGTATGCTTCGAATTCAGAGAGTTTCCATCCAAAAGCGGTCAATATCAAGATTTGTAATTTCCACCAACTTTTTAAATGTTTAATATCACAAAATACAGTAAACATGTAGTGCCTTCCAGAGATAAAAAAAAGGTCCGAATCTAGTTTGAGAAGACGGTGATAAGATAAATGGACCAATTCAAGCTAAACTCAGTAAACGAGGAGAGGCATTCAACTCATTATAACTCCCCCAATTAAGTTGAAAATTAATCAAGAATAAAATAGCTCCTAGATGCAACATTAAATAAGAAACAATTAGCCTGTGTTTATGTTGAAAACAGTCAATCTAGAATACAATCTAGAAATTGTGGTTCTTTAGGTTTAGGTGTTTGGATTATATGATCGCAATTGGACTTCAATTAATTTTAAATTCTTGGATTGAATTGGTGTTTGTGTCCAAAACTAGAGAAAGTGGAGTTAATTAAGTATTGACAGGAAGATATCATCTATCACAAATACTAGGGCAAGGCATTATCTATCACAAATAAAAAATAAAAAAAAATTAAAAAAAAAGGGAGAGTACCGGAATGCAGTGGTCGCGAAGAGCGGTGGTCGCGGTGGGCGCGAAGAGCGGTGGTCGTGGTGGGCGCGAAGAGCGGTGGACACGGTGGTCGCGGTGGTCGCGAAGAGCGGTGGTCGCGGTGGTCGCGGACGACTGGGCGCGAAGCGGTGGTCGCGGCGTGCGCCTCTTTCTCCTCCTCCGACGACGGCGGCGGCTGCTGCGGCGAACAAAGGCATGCACGGGAGAGAGAGAGAGAGAGAGAGAGAGAGAGAGAGAGAGAGAGAGAGAGCAAGCAGAGATGAGGAAGGAAGGAGAGGTCGGGGGTCGGGATCGGGTTATAGGGCTTTGTAGACACGCATTCTCAACATGCGTGTCTAAACACGCATGTTGAGAGTGTGTGTTTAGACACGCATTTTCAACCTGCGTGTCTAAACACGCATGTTGAGACTACGTGTCTAAACACGCAGTCTCAACATACGTGAACACGCAGTCTCAACATGCATGTTTAGACACGCATGTTGAGACTGCGTGTTCAACTAATTCCACCTCACAGACCCGGTTGACGTGGCGCGCACACGTGGCGCCCAGTTGGCAGGTATAGGGTCATTTTTGTAAATACAAATTTTGTAAGATCATTTTTAAAAATATAAATTTTTAAAGGGTCATTTTCAAAAAAACCCTTAGATAATGTTTAATAATTTAAAATTTTATTGAGTAAAGTTGGCCTTATAAATATGTCCACCGCCTCGAATACTATACTGTGTTTTAGTATTACTTTTGTTTATTATACTATTTTTAATAAAAAAAGATATTTTTATATACTATTTTTATTTTTAATGACACTCTCCGTTTGATATATTTTAATCTAAACTTACAAAATATTTACAGTGATTTATAATTGATACACCAATCGGCAGTATACATTTTACAATTCACCTATCCAATTTATAGAGTGCAATAAAAAATTACTTTATAAATTATGAAGTTACTTCCTACCCTTCCATGAGTGGATGTAAGATATACATCTAATAGCAACCCACTTATCTAATGGGTAGAGTGTAGTGAGAGGTCACTTTACAAATTATAAAGTGACCCCTCACTCTTAAATGGATGGGTGTAAAATGTACACCCTATAAGATAGCAGGTATACATTTAGCATTGCTCATCTCAAGAGTACTTTCTCCACCTATGCATCTACAAATCACCTAATTTTTTTAAAAGTATTGTAAAAGAAATAATTCACTACACTAGAATTATATTTGGATAGGATATAAGTAAAAATTATTTATGTTATAAATAAATATAAGTTTATAAATAAGTAGTAACTAATATAATTTTATATTTATATTTAAATGAATATTTGAATTGTACTAGATATAAAAATATATATATTTAGTTTGATAAAGTGAAATAAAAAAAAATTAATTAAGAAAATTATACTTTTAAAAATTTATTTAAAAAATAATAATTATAATTTATATTATTTAAATTTAGCTTTTATATATAAAAAATTTAATTTGTTTAAAAAATTAAAAATTTTAAATTTGTAAAAATTAAAAATTTTGTATAAATTTAAAATTTTAAAAAATTGTATATAAAAATATATATAAATTTTAAAAATTTAAAATTAAAAATTTTAATATTTATAAAATTTAAAAAATTTCTAAATTTAAAAATTTTAAAAATTTTAAAAATTTTAATTTAAAAAAAAGGTAAGAAAATAGGTGAAAAAAATTATTATTATCCAAAAATGAATGGAAACAACTTGTTCTCACCCAGGATGGAAACAAGAGTTCCCACCTTAATGCCATTAATCCCATCTTTTTATTTTTTTATGTTTGAAAAATAAGAGAAGAGTAGCCCCTTATCTTCCTACCCCTCCTGTTCCCGATTAAACATAATGATCTGATTAATTTTACAGAGTACAAAATATAATTTGATTTTTGATAAGCAGAATCAAAATTTTGTTCATTGTGAGCATACTTCTGAATATATATATATCAAGATTTTAAAGTAAAAATTTTGTGATAGGGTAAATAAACCTATGAATTAGTGAAATACATCTATTAATCAATGGAAATATATTTTTTTTAAAAAAAAATAATAAATTTCAAAAGATTTCAAATACCATCCAGAGTATTGGATAACATATTACTTCAAATGTACGTAATCTTAAAACCCACCAACATTTTATAAATTGCAATTCGGTCTACAAACTCTAATTTGATGCAAAAATAACTCACAAACTTTATTTCAATTTGACCCAAAAAGCTTGAATTGAGGCCAAAATTAAACTTGGTAAAACCAGATAATTAATTATAATTACTAAAATCTTTGTAAAAATATGAAGGAATTTGTAAAAGAAATCAATCAATCAATAAATAAATAAATAAGCTTTTTTGCATTTAACCCTCTAAAAAATTTTATTTTTAAAAATAGTCCTACAAAAAATAAATTTACAAAATAGTAAAATTATGCTCCCCGGCCACATTCACTATCCATTAATGCTCTATAGATATATATATCTACGAAAAAAAAATTAATATATATATATATATATATATATATATATATATATATATATATATATATATATATATATATATATATATATATATATTTATATATCCCTGCAAAATAGTAAAATTATGAATGTATCCTCTACAAATTTTAATCATCAAACAAATATGCCACTACAAATTTTCCAAAATTGCAAATTAATTTCTTCGACTCTTTCCAATAAAAAAGAATCAAATAAATTGACAATAACATTCAAGTGAAATTTAAAATTGGAATAAAATTTGGGAATCTAGCTCTAATACTATATAAAGCAATCAATTATTATATTATATTTATTAAGAGGCTATATATTAATCCTGATACTACCAAAATACTCTTCAAAAATTCAATTCCATAAGTAAACCTATAAAAAATGGAGATATTTGAAGAAATTCTTTAAAATCAATACTAGTATATATTTTAGTCCTACACAGATATATGAAAAACTTTTGAAGTTTTAAAGAGCGCATTAGATATTATCTCTAAAGTTAAAAATGTAACTCTCAATACAATCTCTCTCTCTCCATGTAAAAAAATTTGAAAATAATTATCGGATAAAAAATTGAAAAATGCGCTAAACTAGAAAATAGTTAAGTATAACTTTTTGAATCCTAGAATGATAAAGTGAAAAATGAGTTAAACCACAGGAAAATATATAACATGCACGTGGGGCAAAGTGAAAGAACGCTGTACCACAAGGGGCAATTTGAAGTTTTTCCTTTTCAAAAGTTCATAGTTTTTCCAATATAGGCTCTTTAGATATTTTAGATCAAACTTATGGGATCGTATACAGGTGAGTTGCATACAGAGAATGTGTACACTGGGTTTAGGTAATTGTTTCTCATTGCACATAATTTGTGGTGTCTGGTTACACATAAAACTACTCAAAATAATTTTATTCAAAATTTAAATTATAGCTAAAAAAATACTTTAATGGTTTTAATAAGCTGTTAGCAAAAAAAACTGAATCAACCCACAGCTAATAGAGCCATTAAACTAAACAAAGTTTTCACTTTAACTAACTAAAATAATTAAAAAAAAAAAAAGTTAAGAGGTTGCAAAGTAAAAAATAAATAAATAAATAAATAAGGAGCAATTCAATGGAGTGTACTCAGTATAGACTGAAATGCAGTGTTCAGAAAATCTGAATAAAAACCAAATTTATACAGATTGAAGACTGAAATTCCAATATTGACAACGCCTACCTATGTTTACTCATGTATTTACTAATTACAATACATTCATGCAATTCCAATAATATTAATAACAAGTAAACTAACTGTCCAACTCTTAGTTCATTCTTATCACCCCTTTTAGAGCATCACCCCTTTTAGAGCATCAGAAAAAACAAACCTCAATCTAATCAAACTAAACACATCAATTTGACTCCCTAGAAAATAACTAAAAAATTCATAATTATGTAGGATTTGAGCAAATGCAGCATCAAACACCCAAAATGCTAATTCTCTAAAATCCCAACACCTACAATTCATTACTCTAAATCAACAATTTGACTAATCTACAAATCGTAATTACAAATTGACAGCAAAACCAAATGAGATCAAGGAAAAAAAAATAAAATCTATTCAAGGGCGAACTATGGATTTGAGATTGAAAGCTCTTACCAATGGATCGGAGACCAAATCGACAAGTTGCACCACCGAGGTCTCGGATCAGATCGCTGTGTCGAGGAAGATCGTCCACGCGGTGCTGAGAAGGTCGGAGGCGAAGAGAGGGTGATTTGGGAATGGGATCGGAGCTTCGAGAGGATGCGGAGAGCTCGAGTAGAGGTGAATAGAAGTGAAGGAGAGGGGGAGAGCTCGAGCTCGATCGGAGGTGGGGATCGAGCTGGAGCTGGAGCTCGGAGGTGGAGTTCGCGTGAGCTCGAGCTCGGAACGCGTGAGGTATCCGCGAATGAGGAGAGGCCAGGTTCACGCAGGTCGTTATCCTTTTCAATATATAATTATTAATTAATTCTATACTAAATCAGGGATTTTTTTCAAATTAACCCTCTGAAAAATCAAAATTTGCAAAATAACCCTCCCCAAAAAATATTTGCAAAACTAACCCTCCTTTTGCCACCTCGGCGCCACGGTGGGCAGATAACCTGAAGGCGCTGAAGCGTTCAGCGTCTTCACAAAAAACCTGTGAAGACGCTGAATGAATCAGCGCCTTCATGCTATGTGTTGAAGGCGCTGAAGCGTTCAGAGTCTTCACAAAAAAACCTGTGAAGGCGCTGAATGAATCAGCGCCTTCATGCTATATGTTGAAGGCGCTGTTTCATTCAGCGCCTTTAGCATACACTATAACACGTTGAGGACTTAGCCATTTTTCGCGAAAATTGCCTAAGTTCTGGTTATTTGTATAGGCGCTGAATGCGCTGATCTACTCAGCGTCTTTAATATAAAACAGCAAAGGCGCTGAGTTGATCAGCGCCTTTAGTGATTTACACTAAAGGCGCTGAGCGACTGAGCGCCTTCATTAACACTAAAGGCGCTGAATGGCCCAGCGCCTTTAACTTATAATGTTAAAGGCGCTGACCGATTCAGCGCCTTCTTCACCACCATATCCACCCGCGCGGGCAGCAGTGTCTCTTCATCTTCAATCCCGCACGAGCCGCTCCCGCACAGAGAGAGCTCCGAGCACAGTGAGATCGCCGTCGCAGTGGCCCGAGCACAGTGAGATCGCCGTCGCCTTCGCCGTCGCAGTGCCGATCTCCTCTCGCCGTCGCCGTCGCCTTTGCCGTCGTCGTCTCTCTCGCGCTCTCTCTATCACTGTGAGCTCGCTCCCTCTCTCTTCTCTCTCTCTCTCTTTCTCTCTCTCACTGTGAGAGAGTGAGAGTGAGAGTGATCTCTCACTCTCTCATAGTGAAGCTCTGTAATAATCCGAAATATTTTATTTTTAATAAATAAATTAAAGGTGATTTTCAGCCTGAGTTGTGTACAAAAAGTCTAACTTGACCTGCTTGGTCAATCGCCGATGTGCAAGTTGCACAGTTTACGAGGCAAAAAGGCTATTTTTCAATCCAGATATGATCTTGGAAATCCGAGTTGACCGTTGCAATCGTCTCGTCGAACTGAGCGAGATTCATATTCAGCACTTTTCGATCTGATGGCCGGATCTTCCAGAATTTAACGAAGAAACGAATGAATTACCGCGACCAAGTGGTCACTGTAGATGAACAGTAGACCTTAATTTTCGTGACTCCGGTAGATGCAACGTTGACTAATTCACTATTTGGATTCCGAACATAGTGATCTAGGTAGTCGTTTTGATCGGTTTCGACGATCTGAGCGCAATGGCACTGACGAAATTTCCGTTTGACGACCCTGGAGTCTCGAAAAGCGTGATAAACTGTATAATTGGACAGTGTTCATGGACCGAGATTTTATCCGGGCATCGAATCGAAAAACAAAAATCGCTACCTGATAGGTTTCGTCGAGCCGGACGTTGTGGCCAAATCCGTTTTTCGTTTCGACGACCGAAACGCCTCGAAAAGCGTGAATTATGTCAAAAAATGTGGTATTTTGCGGAAAAACCCAGATATTTTTGCTCCGTAAAGCGTGCTGCATTAGAGTGAGGGACTAGACTGTAAGTTGAACAAATTTTCTAAAGGACTTAAGTCCAAATAGCGAGTGTGGAGGGACCAAAGTGGTTTTTGTGCATTTATGCACTATATACACTATGCGGTTGTTGTCTTTTGGAAACCCTAAACCTAAGCCACCCCTTTGTTTCGTTCTGGAACCGGCGCCTCCACCCCACCATCTTCTCCAACCGACGCACCGAGCGCCGCCGTCGTTCCCGTCGCCGGAGAAGCCCAAGGAAAACAAGGAAAAGGGTTTTCTTCTCGGGTTGTTGGTGTTGGAGGCATAAAGAAAGGTCTGGGTTGGTCCTAGCATCATCTGAGGGCTCCTTTGTGCGGTTGAAGTCGAGCCAAGGTGAACCCGAGGTCTTTCTCCGCCGTGCGCCGCCACAGGAGAGCCTCCTTCTTCCTCGATTTTCCGGCGAGGTAGGTCTTGAAGTCCTTTCGTTTTAAATGGACCAAAAGCCCATGTAGTGTCTTCCTGACGTTGAATGGAATGTTTCTGTGAAGCTTGATCCAGCGCCGTCCACCCTATCGCCGGCGGGAGCGACTTCTTGCCGGAAGTGCAATTTCCGGCCAGATCTGCGGTCGGGCTTCATCCGGCCGTTGAAACTCAGATCAGATACGTTGGATCTCTTCTTCTCGACGACTGTGAGCTCTCCATCAAGTTTGGCGTTGATCGGCTCTGGGTCGTGGGCCTACGGGCTTGCCCTAGTTTCGGGCAAAAGTGCGTTTTGGCCGAGCTTCGCCGCCCGGCGCCGCCGCTCGCCCCCATCTCTGGCGACCACCTCAGCAAGCTCCGTGGGGTCGGGGTGAACGTTTTGGTCCAAGTTGGAAGGGCTCAAGGGCCACCGGCCCGAATCCGCCATTGGAGGGCCATGTTTTGCCGAGCTTGAGCTCCGGCGATCGCCGGGGTTCCGCGCAGTGGGTAAGTGACCCAAGTGAGTTCCTTGGACACTAATGGAGTTTCCTATCATTTTGCATGCGAAGTTTAACGTATAGATTTCATCTTTTGTAGTTGCACCCATTATTGCAACCGCGCTTTGTTTCCGGCCAACCGCCGCCACCGGCCGTCGGTGCCGGGTCTGGCTGGGTCTGAGGCACTTCTGGGGAGTTGCAGTGGCTCATGCTCACCTTTTTTTCAGGTCTGAGCTTGGGTTGATCTGAAGTGTGCCAATCCGAGCCTTGAGTTTTTGGTGTGGTGTTGCTTCGGCGACTCTCCGGCCACTCTCCGGCCAACCTCAGGTGAGCACAACAATCCTCCGTCATCACTGAACATCATGCTCTAGTTTAAGTTCAGTTTAATCCAGGTTGTAGATAAGTGTAGCTAAGTCGTATTTGGACCCTAAATAATTATAGGCCAACTTAGTAAAAGGGCCTCGTGTAAGCCCAAGCCCGTGAGCACGAGCTTCGTCTCGTCATATCGGACGCGCTGAAACTTACGGCGTTGTCTTTGGTATCCCGGATTTAGAGAACGAGTCGAAACGGGGTTTAAAACAATATTATTATGCAATTTTGGAAAAGTTTAGGGGTCAAGTTGCAAATTTAACACCCTGGCTGTCTTTAGACAGTATTTACGAACCGTCTAGTCATTTTGTTAAAGTTCCGTAGGCTCTCGTTGAGCGAGAATCGGATACCGTTCCGTAAATTGGCAAAATAGCCGGTTTTACGGTTTACGGCGCGAGTTTCGCGTTTCGGTTTGGATTCTGGTCGTCATTTGTTGCCTCTGATTATCCCCGACACTGTCCTGGCTGGTCCAGTGTTTTTGGTATTTCGTCGGGAAACTCCGGAGCCAAAATGGGCTTTTCCGGGAGTTGCGCGAGCATTTATGGCAACATCTAGACACCGGAATTTACGATTTTGCCCCTGTCTGCCCGAACATCGAGGTGATGATGTTTAGAGTCAGTAGGTGTAGTTTGGCAGTGTTTGGATGTTTATAGACTGTCGGCGGGTCAGCTTCAGTGTTTCGGTGATTTTCCAAAAATTTCGGTAAAAGCCTAGTTTCGGCTAAGTTCCCCGTGTTAGTGATAGGACATTATAGTATTATCGGGATGGGTATGAGTGAGTCTGTTTCTGATCATAGTTTACGTTCAGGGCCTAGCAGTTCAGCACCAGCTTCCCAGTAGTCTAGCGGGATTCGGGATCGGCCTACATTGAGGTGGGTTATCTTCGGTCCGGGCTTTATCTTTTCGGCCCTCTGGTTGCTTTAGTCCAGTCGGACACTTGTTTTTTATTTCAGCCCTGATTATGCCTACATGTTGCATGTTCCTAGATGATAGATATTACTTGGACTTTTTCGGTTCAGCAGTTCATATATCTCAGTACAGTAGATTTCCTATGGTCTGATCATGCCTGTAGATACTTTCATATCTGTCATTATCGTATTGCATTATATCCAGAGATACTTGCTTCCATATTTCAGATATGCATGATAGACCTATGATTGATATACAGACATATGCATCCCTATCGGGATTTTGCTCAGATATACATACTTCTTGTATTCCAGACTGCATGACATGAGATATGATTGATACACAGATACCTGCATCCCTGTTGGGATTTTTCCCGGCTTGTTGCCGATTATCCGGTCATTGGACCGCCAGCTTGAGCATAGCATGATTGATCGCCACGCACCGCTGTACTTCACGAACATTGCCGGGGTCGCGCCCCATGGATATTGTTCTTTACCGGTAAAGTAGTCTAGAGGAAAGACCCGTGAGCCCCCAGATAGCACCTGTGGGTGCGGGGTTATGTCAGCCAGATAGGTGCCAGATAGTGGCATAAGCCTGAGGTCCTCGTGACCAATAGTGACATTGATTGGGTACTTGATGCTATTGTGTTTGATGCATAGCTTTTATCATCTCCATGATTCATTTACATGTAGCTATTCATCTTGTACCCTTATTGCTCAGTTCCTGCTTGATTACAGTCATTTACTATCAGCATTTGTTTGATACCTGCCTATACAGTTATTCAGCATGCTCATTTCAGTATCTATTTTTGATCAGTATACTTTGATTATCAGTAGACCTGCTATTTGATGATTTAGCTTCTGATCCGTATACTTTGATTTTCAGTATACCTGTTATTTGATTATTCAGCTTTTGATCAGTATACCTTGATTATCAGTAGACCGGTTATTTGGTTATTCAGCTTTTATCCACTGACCAGTTACTATCCGCATATTATGGTATCCAGTAGGTACGATTAGCTATTTCTCGGCTCGTCGTGCCCACTGGGATACACTGTCGATGTATCTCACACCCCCTGGGTGACTGTTTTTCAGGTCTGTCGGGTGGTGAGATGTCGGGACGGTCTGGTGAGGTGATCACGATAGAGCTGTCCCCCTGAGAATCTGACATTTTGGGATATGATCAGTTACAGTATTTTGATTATGATAGGTTTACTTCCAGTACTTAGTTGTTTTCACATATTTAAGGACTTGTATGACTTAGTATATGTTTAAACTGATTGAGTTTTATTTCAGTTATTAGTTAAGTTATCTGTACTTGAACTCTGAATGTATTATGTTGTACTTGCCTAGCCGTGCATGTATAGGGGAGATTCTGTCTGTATGGATAGAGGATTTCCTATGCATGTGGCGGTCTGTTATGCCCAGTTTCTGATAACTCTGATTTCAAAAAAAAAAGAAAAAAATTAGACCGGTTTTTAAACTCGGGGCGTGACAAGCTCTCTCACTGTGAGAGATCACTCTCACAGTGAGAGAGCTTGATCTCTCACAGTGAGAGAGCTTCACTGTGAGTGTCTCTCACAGTGAAGCTCTCTCACTGTGAGAGCTTCACTGTGAAGCTCTCTCACTGTGAGAGATCACTCTCACAGTGAGAGAGCTTCACTGTGAGAGAGTGATCTCTCACTGTGAGAGATCACTCACTGTGAGAGATCCCCTCACAGTAAGAGATCGCTCACTGTGAGAGATCGCTCACTGTAAGAGATCCCCTTACAGTGAGAGAGCTTCACTGTGAGAGAGTGATCTCTCACAGTGAGATCGCTCACTGTGAGAGATCCCCTCACAGTGAGAGCTTCGCCGTCACAGTGAGCGATCCCCTCACTGTGAGATCGCTCAAAGTGAGAGGTTTCACTGTCGGTCTCCGACTGTAAAGTTAAAAGTAGTATTTTGAAGTGGTTAAATTTTGGTTTGTAGTTGAAATGGCTAATCGTCGCATGCCCATAAGTGTTCATTGGGATGGACAGTTAGTTATCAATGAGAATGGTCCACGATATATCGGCGGTCAAAAAAAGTTAATCGTGATACGTTCTGATTCTACATATACTACTTTCGAGACGAGAATGTATCGTTTAGTAAATTGTACAAGAGAACAATTTCGTTTAAAATTTACTATTAGTTGCCCCACGATCGGTAGTGGATATTTAGCTCACGAAATAGTAGATGATGAATCATTGGAGGGAATGATTGGATTATGTGAACATCATGGTGTTGTGACGGTATTCATTGAGAAAGAGCTACATTCGTCGAATAATTTTGAACCGCAAGATTATTACACGAGAATGCTCCACAATTATATTGATTTGGGTCTTTCCGCCAATATAATGAGTGATCAAAATATTCCACACGAAGGTGGTGTCAGAATGACATGGTTAGAAAAATAACCTAATAATTTAGTAATTTGTAATATATTCTTTAAATGGACTTAATCATTGTATATATTGCAGAGAAAGTGAGTATAACCCTATTAAGAGTGTTGTACCTTGCTCGTTTAGTAGTGTGCCACCAACGACCACATGTGTGCCACCTACGACCACACACACGCAAGCCACGACCTCACGCGGACACTGCACGACATCACGCGAACAATGCACGACCTCCCGTATAGAACCAAGGATGTCTCATTTACAACTAGAACCTTCTGATTGGGGGTAAGTACAAATGTAAATTAAATGTTAAGTTTTAAATTAATGGCAATGTTGGGATTTTAGGTTTACCAAATTTGCAGGTTATCTAATTCCTATGAACATTGAAATCCAACTGCTATTAATGAATTTGATACTAATGTTGAAGAAGGAGGTGATAATATCGACGAAGGAGATTGTAATGTTGACAGGGGTGGTGATAGTGATATTAATCATGAGGACGAAATATGGCTAAGTCATTTTTCGCTTACACAGAACTTAGCCATTTTTCGCGACGAAATATGGCTAAGTCCTCAACGCCTTATAGTGTATGCTGAAGGCGCTGAATGAAACATATGGCATGAAGGTGCTGATTCATTCAGCGTCTTCACAGGTTTTTTGTGAAGACGCTGAACGCTTCAGCACCTTCAGGTTGTCAGCCCACCGTGGAGCCGAAGTGGCAAAAGGAGGGTTAGTTTTGCAAATATTTTTTGGGGAGGGTTATTTTGCAAATTTTGATTTTTCAGAGGATTAATTTGAAAAAAAATCCCCTAAATCATAAGTTTACTATCATTAATTATATTGGCCCCTTGGTCTAGTGGGCAAGACGTTGGACTCTAATAAATCTATTAACTCGAGTTCGAATTTAGGTTTGAGATTTTAAATTTAAATTTAAAAATTTAAAAATTATAATAATTTGCAAATTAAAATATATAATTTTTAATTTTTAAAATTTAAATATTATCTAATTTTATCTTAAAATATAAAATTAAAATTAAAACTTTAAAATTTTAAATTTTAAATTTAAAATTTGATATTTTTAAAATTTTAAATTTGAGATTTTTTAAATTTAATTTTAAAAATCAAAATCACTTTTAAAATACTCTATTGAGCCCATTTTTTTTATTTCTTTTTTGTCCAAAATTATTTTTCAAATAATAGTCAAATACGAACGTATTTAATCTAAAATTATTAGTCGGCAAAAAAAAATAAAATAAAATAAAAATAATTACCGCTAAAGTATATTTATATATTATTTAATAACGACCATTTTATAATTATCGTTATTAAATTGCCACCAAAAATCTATTTTGTTGTAGTGTGGTAATAATATAATATTATAACTATTTTTATATCATTAGCTATAATAAAACTACATCACTGTTATATCAACGACACGTTACTAGCCGATCAATTAAATTAATTTTTAAGATTTGAATACAATAAACTATAAAATTTCAGACAAAAATCTTAATAAATTGAAGTTGGATGACCGATCAAAGTTAAAATTCAATTAGAAAGAATGTAATTTGTCATTATTTTAACTTTTTGAACCTGAATAGTCAATCCAAAATTAACCTATTTGAGTTATAATTTATTTAATTGGATAGCTCACTTAGTGTAATATTGGTATGATCATTCCATCCATCTAATTAAATAAAAGGTAAATTTCAAATTATCTCAGAGTGGTTTCACTAATTTTTATTTTACACCCGTGATTCAAAAAATAATTAATTTTGCGCATTTGTGATTTAATTTATATTTTATCAAAAAAATTTATGTCCAACTAGGACGGTAAAGTAAAAAATTTTAAAATAACGGTATAATAGTAAAGTAAAAAATATACTAAACTATATGGAGGCAAAGTGATTTTTTTTAAACCAAGTAAAATTTTTTTCTAACTCTGAGGATAATAAAATAAAAATAAGCTACACTATAGTAGAAGGCCACTTTGAAGTTTATTCTTAAATAAATTTACTTCTCCCGATATAATAACCCATCAATTGGACCCATTTTGAATCATTGCCCATTTTTCTAACCCAATATGCAAATCTAAATAAATTATAGACTGATATTTTTAATTTAACCTAAATAAATCTAAATTCAAAAATAATTAAAATTTAAGTACATAATTTTTTTTAATTAAACAGAAAAACATCCTATTTGAAGGACATAAGAAGTAAGAGCGTGGCCCAGAGGAAAGAGAAAAAAGCCGGGAGGGGACCGGCAAAGGCATTAGTGCCCCTCGAAAAACCTCAGAAAACAAAGCCACCATGGCCGGTAAGGAAATACATAAGAATATAGAGTTTTATTTTAGGCTAAATTACAGAAAACTCCATGTAATATCCTACTTTTCCACTTTACCCCCTATCATTTAAAAGCCTACATTTTGCCTCCTCGTAATTACCGAATTGTCTTTAGGGGGCAACGACGTTAACGGATGTGGTAAATTGACGAAAATGCCCTCCTTGTGCTGACCCGCGCCAGAGGAGGAGGAGGAGGACGACGGCAGTGGCGACGCGTGCGACCCGATCCGGAGGAGACGACGATGACGACGGCGACGGCGAAGCGGCGCGCGCTTCGCCGCGTGCGACCCGATCCGGAGGAGGAGGTGGACGACGACGACGACGACGAAGAGGGCTCGGGCGATGAGCGCTTCGACGACGACGACGGCGAAGCGGGCGCAGGCTCCGCCGCGTGCGACCCGATCCAGAGGAGACGACGACGACGGCGGCGAAGCGGGCGCGGGCTCCGCCGGATGCGACCCGATCCGGAGGAGGAAGAGGACGACGAAGAGGGCTCGGGCGATGAGCGCTTCGACGACGACGACGACGGCGGCGAAGCGGGCGCGGGCTCCGCCATGTGCGACCCGATCCGGAAGAGACGACGGCGATGACGGCGGCGAAGCGGGCGCGGGCTCCGCCGCGTGCGACCCGATCCGGAGGAGAAGGAGGATGACGAGGAGTTCGACGAAGAGGGCTCACGAGGAGTTCGACGAAAAGAGCTCAGGCGATGAGCGCTTCGACGACGACGACGGCGGCGATGCGGGCGCGGGGTCCACCGCGTAAGACCCGACCTTTTTTTGTTTTTTTTTTTTTCTTTTCCGAAGTCTTTTTTTTTTTTTAAAGGGATATTTCCCAAGGGTATTTTTGAAAACTAACGGCTTACTCACATAATCGTGACGGCGAAGGATTATTGCACAATTCGGTAATTACGAGGAGACAAAATGTAGGCTTTTAAATGACAGGAGGGTAAAGTGGAAAAGCAAGATATTACAAGAATGTTTTCTGTAATTTAGCCTTTATTTTATAATATAAATTTGAATATGAATTTAAATAGCAAATTAAAAAACAAATTATAAACTTACATTTTTAATTTAGCCTAAATAAATCTAAATTCAAAAATAATTTAATATAAAGTGATTAAATTTTTTTTTATATTTTTTATTTTCTAAATTATATCCTTAATCTTAATTTTATAAAATAGTAAAATTTAATTAACTTAAGAAGAATTACCAAATAAAAATTTTATTTAATTTTTTAATAACACATTTATAAAATATATTTCATCTTTGAAAATAGCAATTTACTAAATATAAATAAAATTATTATAAAAAATAAAGGGATGAAAATAGCAATTTACTAAATATAAATAAAAATATTATAAAAAAAAAAGATGAAAATAGCAAATAAAAAAAAATCAGAGAAACGTAATTAATGAGAAAACGAAACGAAAAGGGCGAAAGCAGAAGTGGAAGGGGCAAAAGCATTTGGAGAAGGGACAAAAGCATTTGAAGCTGCGCGCTTGGAGAAACGGCATTTCTGAACATGAGTCCCCCGTTTGGAGAGGGCATGGTGCGGATCTTGTTTGAATCTTTCTACAACAAAAAGTATTGAATTTTTCTAATTGAGAGAATAATAAAAAAATTATTAATTTTTATTGCAAAATTAATTTTTTATTTTCCAGCTGAAGAAACCCACTGACGAAGTCCAACTGAAAAGGCTAAACCCGAGGCCCATAGTAGCAACCAGCAAAAGCCCAACCGAAGGGGCCTAACCCGAGGCCCACATTAGCAACCAGCACACTTAGAAACTTATTACTATAACTAAGATACTTGCTATAGTTTAGTAGAGTAGCTTAATTAGCTAAAGTAAATAATTAGTAGAGAAATTATATATGCAGCGATGTAGTATGTAATAGGCATCAAGAACTTAACACAAGCTTCGTACTTCCTTCCCAAGCTCTCCCTCTCTCGACCTCCTTTCCTGTCTCTCTCTTTCTCTCTATCTCAACTATCTTCTCTCCCAATTCTCTCTCTCTATCTCAATACCTCTCTCTAACTCCTCCCAAATTCCCCCATAAGACCCACCATCATCCTCTCCGCCTCGCCGGCCTCAGAGCAATTTCATCATAGGCGGCTGCAGATCGTCCGGGGTATTACAATTGGTATCAGAGCGGCACGGTCCCAGAGATCATATACCAACAGGGCAACATCAGGCATCAGGAGCTAAAGGCAACAAGGCAACATCAGAGCCACAAACAATTGAGGGCCACAAGAGATTGAAGGCAACAACAAGCAACAAGAAACCGATAGCTACAAGCAGCACAAGATCCAACTCACAGGCGACCAGAAATCGAAGGCAACAAGGCCACAAGAAAAATCGAAAGCCACCAGCAACACAAGAACCAGCTCATGAGGCAACAAGAAATCGAAGGCAACCCGGCAACAAAAAACCGAGGGCTCGAAGGCAACAAGAAACCGAAGGCAACAAGCAGCACAACAACCATAAATCGAAGGCAACAAACAACTACCCACCAGATCGCAGGAAACAAGATCACAAGGCCACAATACCTGCTGCTCGCAGACCACAAGAATCGAAGGCAATAAGGCAACAAGGCAACAGAGCACACCACCAGCAGCTCGCAGGAAGCAAGAACCGAAGGCAACGCATCAAACAGAGAGCCGACAGGAGCAAATGGGAGGCGAGCCGACAGGAGCAAATGGGAGGGCCAATCAGTGTGCAATTAACCAAACACCTTGCAGGCATCAGGTACTAGAGCATCACACACTAGCTGCTACCCAATTTCATAATTAAGCCGCATTATAGCGAATAGCCTCCACCTGGATTTTGTCAACTTAGTAAGGAAATCAGATTGAAGAAGTTAAGATAAAGGATCTAAAGTTACTATTTTTTTTTTTTTTAACTATAATATGAATTAAATATAAATTTAAATATTTTTGAACTGTAATGCTATTTCAATATTAAATTAACAATTTAAATTTCATTTTAAAAATAGAAACCTTCTATTTAAGTAAATAATAAAAGTTGGGTTTATAAGTACATTATAAATTAAATTTAAATTTAAAATAAATTAATATTTTTGAACTTTCACATTATTTTAATATTGGATTAACAATTTGAATTGAAATGTATTATTAATTTAAATATAAATATTTTCTTTTTGAAAATTAAATTTAGATTTAAATTTGAACTTAATTAATAATATTATAAATGTAAAGTTTAAACTTCAGTTAAATTTTAAATTTTAATTTATGAATGTTTGTTATTTATCAAATTACCCACTATCTAATTTGGTAAGAAATAAAATTAAATAAGAAAACAAAAATTTGTTGGATGTTATCAAATTTTGTAATTAGGCTGGAATACTATTAATAGCACCAAGTCATTGGTGCTATTAAGTTTTTAATCGTTGAATTAAAAGATGTGTGGTTGAGATTATAGTGGATCCCTTGGGTTTAATGGATAGTTGAAAAAATAATAAAATCTAACTGATAAAAATGATCAAACGGTAGAAAATTTGATAGCACCAAATGCTTGGTGCTATCGATAGTATAGTAGTCGGACTCATATATATATATATATATATATATATATATATATATATATATATATATATATATATATATATATATGTGTGTGTGTGTGTGTGTGTGTGTGTAACTTGTTGAGCAAGTAATTACTTTATAAAAATTAATTTTAACCTAAAAAATGAACAGCTAAGATCTAAACAAGCCAGTGTATTAAAGCATATCTCTATAATAAAATTTTCAAAGAGTATTAATATATTGAGCTAGGCTAGTATGCTTTCGAAAGATTTAGGAGGAATGAGCTCTTGAATGCTGCCAACCAATATGGAGGAACCTGAGAATAGAATCTTGGAGACTTTTGCATGGCAAAGCAATAGAGTATGGCTGCCTTATTTGATTCCCCAAGAAATTTTTTTGAATGCTTCTTAAAAGAGGGGAGGAAATGACATGGAGGTTTCATAGATAAGACTTACAAATCAGGTAAAGCCATAATCCTCCGGATAGCTCTAAGTGCAGCTACTTCACCACAAAGGCAATTGATCAAACTCCTGGAGTGCAGAAATTAGTGAAAGAGAAAAGAGAGGTTGAGCTCGCAAAGAAGACAAATTGAGGAGGAATGGGTTGTTGAATGCTGTCAACCAATAGAGTATGACTGCTTTCTTTGATTCCCCAGGAAAAGAAAGGCCAAAAATTGGGGAGTAGTAATTCCACCAAGTTTAAGAATTCCACCAAGTTTGCCTTAACTCGGGCCCGCTCTGCCGCTAAAGCAACATCACCGGTTGCAGAGATTGCATGCCCGGTCGGAAAAGAAGACACTCCAGTGGCCATGACTGGCGGATTTGCCGTCACGGCGGCAACAGGTATAGCACCAGTCGCTCTAATAGAATCAACACCAGTCACCACAGGTGACACAACATCAGCAGGAGGGTCAGTAGCTCCCCTAGCAGTCTGGAGAGAGGGTAAAACCCGGCTGGTCCCAACAGTCACCTGTTGTTGTGCGATCCGCTGAACCAACCTCTCTAACACTATCAGTCGTTCCTCGAGGCGCTGAACACGGCCCAAAACATCAGACTCACTAGCGCGAATGCGCCCACCACCACGCCTGCCAGACAGGGGACGTACCATCTCCTGAGACACAAAACGGGGTTAAGGTCAATGATCGACTCGACTCAAATGCCATACCGGGACTCCTAATCCCATACTGTAACCCTGCGCTCTCATGTGCCTAGATACCCTAATAAGTCATCCTAGGGTTATCCTAAACCTGTGGTTTAACTTGATTCTGATACCATCTTAATCTATCACGCCCCGAGCCCTCTTTAGAAAGCATTTTCGATAAAATCTTTTCATTTTGAATAAAGAGTTGTGAAAAAACGTATAATTTTTTTTTTTTTTAGAGAAAAGTAGCATACTACCCGCTTCGTTTATTTTGAAAATAAACTTAACTAGAAATATAAAGCAACTAGGCTTCGAACTTAGGACCTCGGGTATCAACCACCAAACCCTTTTTCACTTGCACTAGGAACAACCCACGACACTCTCACTGCCACGGGAGAAGCCATCTAATGCGTCAAGACCTGCCAATGAGGCTCATCAACTATTCCGGACAGCAGCATAACTCATTTCATGAAAAAGAAACCGAAACGCATCTTATCAATTCAATTTCGGCTCGATTTGGGTCGATTTGCACCAAATCAGCCGTGGGAGGTTTCGGAACCACGAACAACAAGTCCGAGCATCAAACGTTTATCAAACAACATCATCCAACACTTTCCACGACGCGAAAAGCGTCGAAAAGCCCAATCAACACTATAATTACATTAAAGAAAGGGGTTTCAAGTGCGTCACCAAACTCCCGTGATTCGGAAGTCAATCGACAGTGAAAAGGCGTCAACGACGCTCCTCTGATTGCAGCGGAGCAGCACCGATGCGACGACGAAGGTCCAAAGACGAGAAACGGCCGCGCGGAGGGTTCACGGGTACACCACGGGTCCGCGACTTCACCAAGTGTCCGAATCACAACAACGAGATGAACACGAGGTAGATGAAGACCAAGGGATCACAGTGCTCCCAAGAATTCAGATCGCCGGCTAACGGATTGGCCAGAAAAGCAACATCAACTACAAGACATTTTATCGAGCACCAAGCGGGCATCTCGCTGAAACCACAATTTCAAAGCTCAATACCTGCGACTTGAGGGAGCACGATCATGTACTGGTGTAGAAGAGTTTCGTGCTCGTTAGAGGAGGGCAGCAACAAGGCAGCAGCAGCAGCAGCAGCAACAGGGATGGCTGCGTCTCGGGAAGGCTGCAGAGGTCCAGGGGGTTTTCCAGGAGAGAGAAGGAGGCTGGGGGCACGCACTAGCCAGCGGCGGCGGCGGGAATCTGGGCAGTCGGATTTAGAGGGGAAGAGCCGGAAATCTTGATCTTCTCCTCCTCGGCTTCGACGGCGACGACGGGGAGGCTGCGTAGTACAGATGGAGGGGAAGAAGAAGAAGGGACATGTGCTGGCGACTGAGAGGAGGAGGAATTAGGAAAAGAGAGATTTGGGCTGAATTACGCTTAAGTTAAACCCTAACCCTCTTTTATTAGCAATTCAATTAATTTCCTCCACGTCCCCAAACTCAACATTTCAAATCCAAATCCCCTAATCCGAACTTTAAACTCTAATTTTTTTAAAAAAGCGTGTCAAAAAAGTCGAAATGTTCCAAAATAGCTGATTTTTACAGATTTTTTAGATGTAACTGCCATGACATTTTTTGAAATAACCGTAAATTAATTTTTCGGTCCTAATTATTCAAAAAAAAAAACTTTTTTTGAAAAAATCTGAGTATGAGATTTGATTGCACCACCGTCTTTAATTCGACGACGTATTCGAGTGATAATTTTTTTTTTTCAAAAATTTTATCCGGTTAAATAATTAGTCGGTATACAAAAAATTATTTAATACCGTAAACTTTAGTGAAATTCTGTTTTTCATGTTTCTTGATGATTCCGATTTGCCGAACACAAAGACGAATGTTTATACGTAGAAACCACCAAAATTTGAGTTTTCGAATTTTGGAGAGTCCAAAATTTAAATTTTTATTCAAATTTTTAATTTAAAATTTACGAGTATTACAGAAGGCTAAATGCAAAAAAAAATTCTTGATAAAAAATGAAGGGGCATTAAGCTTGTATATATCCTACGATTCAAAAAAAAAAACAAAAAAAGACTAAGAGAAAATTAAACAAGAGCGGAGCAATTTGGCTTTCTTTTTTTTAACTGGAGCAACTTTTTATTGCGTGCATTTTTATGGGCGTGTGATTCTAACAAATTTTTAAATTTGCTACTGTCAGGACCTAAATTAAACGATTTGTAAGTTGAGGGGTGTAAATCAAATAAAAAAAAGAAAGTCTAAAATCTTTTAATCTTTACCACCCAATTCAAGCACTTATTAGAGTTTGCTTCATTTTTTTTTTGGTTAAAAGTGAAAATAAAAAAAATTTGTTGGAATATAGTAGACATTGGATGGTGGAAGTTATAAGATTACAATCTTTAAAGAGTTGCAGGGCTAGCAATGATTTAAAAAAAAAAAAAAAAAAAAAAAAAAAAAAAAAAAAAAAAGGATTCACTGCATGTTTATACATTTTAACGAAAGAAAAGAGAAATGTGAAATTTGAGGGGATTAATTCGAAATGTGAGTTCTCAAGACATCTTAGAGAGAGAAGACTTTTTAAAAACCCTGTTTAAAAATAAGGAACTGCGGAGAGGAGTGTAGACCAAAAAAAACCCCGAAATGAATCTTTCGCAAAATCTAAATCGAAACCAAACTTATATAGATTGAAAACTGAATTTGTTTTTCAATTTTGAATTTACTTTTCTGTCTTCAATGGATATAGAAATTTAATTTCTTTTTGAAAACCGTAAAGAAATTAAAAAGTTAATGCCTGCTATATCAATGGAGCAGCAACCAAATTTACTCCAAAAGTCGATACCGCCTGCACTAAAAACTCAAAAAATTTAACAAAATTTGAAGTATAATTAATTTATACCACTGAGATTAAGTTCAAAACTTTAATCTGGATACCCATTATGCTGGTAAAGAAAAAAAAATAATTCAAAATGAATTTTGAAGCAATGTTTAGACATGAGATACTCTGCCCACTTCAAAGAAGCTCAACAAGTTCATCAGATCATAGGAAACAGTAAATAAAATAAAACAAGCTCATCAAGCAAAGAGATTTGCTAGTTGTGCGGATAAAGTGGAGAGAAACAAAACTACAGTGATGTCTTGCTATCTTACTCTTTGACCTCTAATTTAACATACATCTCCAAATCCCAGTCTCCAAAATTTATAATGTAATTATCCTTACTTACACTCTAATATTTGTGACACCCAAAATATCCTTCAGCTTGCATTAAAGACACCAATTAAGCAGAGAAAAAAAATAACCAGTAAAATTAAGCTACATTAAAGACACTAATCCACATCATGTTTATATATATATAGACTACATGTAGTAGTCTTACTTCGATCCTGCATCAAGAAAAATAGAAGAATGTACACAAAGAAGTAAAACTTTAACCATTCTTCGTAATAAGGACGAAATCGATAGACTATAATAATAGGAGTCATTTTAATTCATACATCACCGAGAACAAAAAGAAAATAGGAATACATATGCAGTTTGTTTTGGTCTTGTTACGTTCGTTTTAATAAGCTGTTAGCAAAAAAAACTGAATCAACCCACAGCTAATAGAGCCATTAAACTTAACAAATTAAGTTTTCACTTTAACTAACTAAAATAATTCAAAAAAAAAAAGTTAAGAGGGTGCAAAGTAAAAAAATAAAATAAAAAAAATGAGCAATTCAATGGAGTGTACTCAGTATAGACAGAAAAAGAACACTGAGTTAAGAAGGATTTATACAGATTGAATAAAAACCGAATTTATACAGATTGAAGACTGAAATGAACGTGAAAAACAACTTACTTGTAGGGAGGATAATATCCTATATATAAGAAGGATTCGACATCTATTTTGGCCGAAACAAACATCCACCACATCATCAAAATTATGAACCTTAGAGTGCAGCTGAAGTGATGTCCTGCTATCTCGCCATAAAAGAACACAAAGATTACTGCAAATCTTGGTCTTCAAAATAAGTAATGTAATTATCCTTCTCTACTAAGAAATCAAATGAGTCCCACCACTTGTGCTTACACTCATCTATTTGTGACACTCTAAAACATTCTTTAGCTTGCTAATTGGTCTTCTAGGGAAGATCAATTAAGCAGTGAAAACAAAAAACCAGTAAAATTAAGCTACATTAAAGACACTAATACACATTATATATATATAGACTACATGTAGAAATCCATCAATTTAATGGTTTTAATCAAATAAAACTAAAACAACCTGTAGCTAATAGAGCCATTAAACTTAAGAAAATTTTCACTTTAACTAAAATAACTCAAATTATAAAAGAAGGGCCTGTTTCAAAATGGCCTATAGCTGAGGAGGTCTCAGAACATGGTTAAAATAAAGAGATAAATAAAGAACTACACACATAAAAAAGAAACAGTGAAATGAATTGTTCTAAATTAAAGCCAAAGTTAAACAGATTGGAAAACTGAATAGAGCAAACAACAAAAATTTTTGGTTTGGTTCAGTTTTGAGTTTGTTTTTGTGTATCCAACACCAAATGAAATTAGAGATATTTATGACACTTGTAAAGATAGTGAAAGTAAACAAGTGCAGAATCTGATTGCAAGTTCATGCCTGCTGCTGCAGTGTTTCCCTCATTTTTCCCTTAACAATGAGTCGGGCCGAGTCTGCTTATCGACGAAGCACCTATTAAATTTACTCCCAAATTGATACAACCTGCATTTAAAAACATAAAAACTTTAACAAAATTTAAATCATAATTTGTGCCACTGAAATTAAGTTCACAAGTTTAATCATATATACATATATAGACTACATGTAGTAGTCTTGTTCCGATCCTGCAGCAAGAAAAATAGGAGAATGCACACAAAACAGTAAAACTTTAACCATACTCCGTAACAAGGACGAAATCAATAGACTATAATAATAGAAGTCTTTTAAATTCATACACCACCGAGAACAAAAAGAAAGTAGAAACACATAGGCAGTTTATTTAGTCCTATTACATTCCTATGGAGAAATCGATAGAGTCTTTAATTCGTTATCGCACCACCAAACATAGAAAATAAGCGGTAACACTTCAGTTTTTTTTCTGTATTCAATATGAAATGAAACTAAAGTGCTTTTAAAACTATAAATAAAGTAAAAGTAAGATGCTGCAAGATGTGGTTGCAAGTTGATGTATGCTGCAGCGCAGCCGTCATTTTCCTTTTACGATGAGTCAACATTGTCTTATCGCTGGAGCATCCGCCAAATTTATTCCAAATGTCGATACAACCTGCACTAAACACTAAAAAAAAGTTTAACAAAATTTAAAGTATCATTTATACTACTGAAATTGAGTTTGCAGTGTACTCTGGTGCTTGTTATACTGCTTAAAAAAATAATAATAATTTGAAACACATTTTAAAGCAATGTTTAACAACTTCATCAGATAATAGACAATAAGTAAACAAGCTTTAGGACATATGGCTATAATAAATTGAGGAGAAACAAAATTCCTCCCTGCCCCAAAAGAGGGCAATTTCTTTCTTAAAGATTTTATGTTGTTTTGGCTATAGAGAGAGCAAAAAAAAAAGAAAAAAACAGGAATATATGGAATCTGACTCTAATCCTGCACCAAGAAAACTAAAGAACACAAGCATGTAGTAAGACATTAGTTTTTTTTTTCCTTTTAATTCCTATAAATAGATTGATAGACAACTTATAGAGAGTCATATATATATTGCTCCAGAACTAACAAAATTGAGAGACAACAATAAAAGCTTTTTTCACTCATGCAGCAAAAAATAAAAAAATAGAGAGAATAAGTAGTATGATTTTAATCATGTTTTATGCCTGGAGAAAAAAAGATTAAGTGTGGATAGGGAGTCCTAATCCTTTCATGTTCCTGCACTACCAAAACAGAACATAAGCAGCAAAATTTCACTATTGTTTTATATTCTTGAAATAATTGAGAGAAATATATAAAGGAGTGCTATACCATTACTACAACCCTGCACCAAGAAATTAAAACAACTTTAAAGTTGTTGTCACACTTCTCTCTCTTATATTCTACTCATCAACTAGTCATAGTTAATTTTAGAAAGTAATTGATAGATCGACTGCATATATTATGATCATTACAGTGTTAATTTGTTTTACATGACTAATCCATTGCTTCAATGTTCACGCCTAATAAGATATAATACCTGACCAATAGCATAGGAAATCAAGAGCTAAGAGACACTAAAACAGAAATTTTTTTTTTTTTTTTTGAGAAAAGAAACAGAAATTTATTTAATTTCTAATACAATCCTATCTTTGTAATCACGTAAGCCCTGCGAGCACCATGTACTAATTATAAGGGGTGATTAGCACTATATTTTCTTTTATGCATCCAAACCATAAATTAAGGGTCAAAAAATATAAAAATTCTATTGAGGATGCTAATTTAAAACGAACCTGCTTGCTCTTGCATTGTCCAAAAAAAGCTAATAGTCCTGAAACAAATTAAATAACCTTGTTAAGATTGAATGAGATGTCATAGTTCATTAAGACCGAAATAAATTGCGTTAATTATAAAGAGTAGCACGGCCAAGATGAAGGGTTGTAAAGTGAACGTATGTACAATATGCATCATCACCTCTGAAATTAGTTGTAAATCCACACATCAGGGAAGTTGGCAATCTTGGGCCAATCAAGGCCTATATTCTCTTGGCATCGCTCCTTCAACTCAGGGTGACACCGGAAGATGCGTAGAGTATGTAGTGAAGTAGGCAGATCTGGAAGTGACTGGATGAGTTTAGCATTACCTACTGCCAACCTCTCTAGGGAGCACAGTTGTGTCATGCTCTGGGGGAGGGACTGAAGGGAGCATGCATTCCATATGTCTAATTCTTTGAGGGCAGAGTGATTTTGTAGTAGCCATTCCTGAGGTAAGGAGGTGAATCGCGAAGCACCAGTGAGAGTGAAACTGCTAATGGAGGAGAGACTTCTCAATGGCTCCATGAGCAGGAGCGCGTGGTGGTCAATTGATAGTTTACCAAGCTTCAAAAAGCAGTCCGCTGCATTCCTTTGGCCGACATCATTTGGGAACGGAGGCTGACGCAGGGCAACTTCAATTAGCTTGTCACACCCTCTAATTTCTAACCAACAGAGGGATACAAGAGCTTGTATTCCACCAAATGATGACAATTCTTCACAGTTCTTTATCTCTAAATGGGAAAGTATTGTCCACCGCGCACACACTTGTGTTGGAGGAAGGGAAGTTATGTTTGCACAACCGTCTAAATCTAACCAAGTAAGAGAGGTTAAATTCGCTGACCACAGAAATGACACCTCAAGGTCTCCACATGACACAATAGAGAGTTCATTGAGTATAGAAGGCGGTCGGATGTATGAGATTCCAAGTGTTGTCAACTTTGGGCATTTTTTTATTTTCAGGGACATTACAGTGTTGAATTTCTGAAAAAACTCTGTTGGAATATATTCGAGCTTGTCACATTGTTCAATGGTTAAGTATTCAAGACCCTGAAAATGATCTTGCTGCTGCAAAAAGAAAAGATGTAAAAATATTAAGTGTGGGCAATCACAACCGTGCAATTACGAATTGATGTTTTAATATAAGGGTATACTTCAAATTGCTCCCTCGTGCTTTAGCCCATTTTCAATTTGTCACCCTATGGATCAAAAAGTTCCACTTTGCCCTCATGTGGTTTAATTTTTATTTTACTAAAAATATTCTAAAAGAAATAGGGTGGCAAATTAAAAATATTTAAAATACCATAGGATGGAAAAATGAAAAAAGCGCAAAACCATAGAGGGGCAAAGTGTAAATTTTTAAACTACAGGGTGGCAAAGTGAAAATGAGCTAAACCATAAAGGGGGCAAAGTGAAACTTTTTGAACCACGGGAGGGCAAAGAGAAAATAAGCTAAACCTTAGGGGGTAATTTGAAGGTTATAAAATAGAGCACTTACATTGTTGTTTCCGCAAATCTCATCTATTGTTGGAAGAGCGGTCAATCCGACATTAAAAATACGCAAGTTCGTTAGACTATAAGGCAGAGTCGGCAATCCGCTCAAATTAGGAGAGTTGGTAATTCTTAAAGAATGAAGTTGAGGAAACATGCAGCAATCATCTATTCCAATCCACTCCTCCAAGTTTGGCAAGTTGTCGAAGTATATCTTCTTCAATGATGGAAAGACACACCCACCACTGCTCCCAAAGAACGAAGAATCTATTTTCTTTACTGCATGTAGTCCCCTCAGGTGAAGATCGGTTAAATTTGCTGAGCACAGCAATGGCACCTCAAGGTCGCCACATGATCCAATAGTGCGTTCATCGAGTATAGAGGGCAGTTGGATGTCTGAGATCCCACGTGTTGTCAACTTCGGGCAATTACTTATTGTGAGGACCTTTATGGTATTGAATTTCTTAAAAAACTCTGTAGGAAGATATTGGAGCTTCTCACAGTCTTCGATGGCTAAGGTTTTAGGAGCCGGAAATTGTTCTTGTTGCTGCAAAAAGAAAATATGTAAAGATATTAAGGCCGGGCAATCACAACCATGCAAATATGAATTGGTGTTTTAATATATGGGTGAACTTCAAATAGCCCCTATGTGATTTAGCATATTTTCCCATTGTCATCCTATGGTTCAAAAAGTTTCACTTTGCTCTCTTGTGGTTTAATTTTAATTTCTCCAAAAAATTCTATACGAAAGAGAGTGGCAAACTAAAATTGTTTAAAAAAATCACGAGGTGCCATAGTAAAAAATGCGCTAAACCACAGGTAGGCAAAGTGTAAATTTTTGAACAACAGTGTGGCAAAGTGAAAATGAGCTAAACCGTAGAGTGGGCAAAGTGAAACTTTTTGAACCACAGAAGGGCAAAGAGAAAATAAGCTAAACTCAGGGGGTAATTTGAAGTTTATAAAATAGAGCACTTACATTGTTGTTTCCACAATTCTCATCTATAGCTGGAAGAGCGGTCAATCCGACATTAAAAATATGCAATTTCCTTAGACTACAAGGCAGAGTCGGCAATCCCCTCAAATTAGGGCATCTAGTAATTGTCATAGTATGAAGTTTAGAAAACATGCAGCAATCATCTATTCCAATCCACTCCTCCAAGTTTGGCAAGTCGTCAAAGTATAGCTCCTTCAATGATGGAAAGACACACTCACCACTGTTTCCAAAGAACGAAGAATCTATTTTCTTTACTGCATGTAGTCTTCTCAGCTCATGAAAGGTTAAATTCACTGAGCACAGCATTGACACCTCAAGGTCACCACACGACCCAATAGTGTGTTCATCGACTATAGAGGGCAGTTGGATGTCTGAGATCCCAAGTGTTGTCAACTTCGGGCAATTTCTTATTCTTAGGACCTTTATGGTATTGAATTTCTGAAAAAACTCTGTAGGAAGATATTGGAGCTTCTCACAGTCTTTGATGGTTAAGGTGGTTTTAGGATCCGAAAATTGTTCTTGCTGCTGCAAAAAGAAAATATGTAAAGGCATTAAGTCTCGGCAATCTCAACCATGCAAATACGAATTGGTGTTTTAATATATGGGTAAACTTCAAATAGCCCCTGTGTGATTTAGCTTATTTTCACCTCGCCATCCTATGGTTCAAAAAAATTCACTTTGCCCTCATATGTTTTAATTTTTATTTCTCCAAAAAATTCTATACGAAATAGGGTGGCAAATTAAAACTGTTTTAAAAAGTTTAAAAAAATCACAAGGTGGCAAAGTGAGAAATGCGCTAAACCACAAAAGTGTAAAATTTAGAACCACAGGGTAGCAAACTGAAAATAAGATAAACGATAGAGGGGGCAAAGTAAAACATTTTGAACCACAGGAGGGCAAAGAAAAAATAAGCTAAACTTCATGAGGTAATTTGAAGTTTATAAAATAGAGCACTTACATTGTTGTTTCCGCAATTCTCATTTATTGTTGGAAGAGTTGTCAATCCGACATCTTCAATTTGTAATTTATTTAAACATTGAGGGAGAGCAGGCAGTCCCCTCAAATTAGGGCACCTAGTAATTTTCATAGTATGAAGTTCAGGAAACATGCAGCAATCATCTATTCCAATCCACTCCTCCAAGTTAGGCATGTCCTCAAAGACTAGGTTCTTCAACGATGGAAAGGCACATCCACCACCGCACCCATAGAATGAACAACCTATTTGCTTTACTGCATGCAGTCTCCTCAAGTGAAGACCATTGAGCGAACGCAGACCCCCAAGAGGTGGGAGATGCTCCCATCGGTTACAATTCCTCAGTTCGATGAATGTCAAGTTGATGAGAGACAGATCTGTCATCCAATTAGGAGATTTAACACCTTGGTATTCTTCAATACACAATCTCTTGAGATTGATATGCGGGCAGAGGTTTTCGAGAAGCTGCTCATCTACCTCTACATAACTCTGCCAATCTACCTCTACAAAACTGAAGATGTATTCGGACCAACGAGACCAATGCAATGACAATGATTTGAGATATTCTTTTTTGTTCAGCTTGGCCTCGATAGCTTCTTCAGAACTCCTCACATTTTGAAGTTTTCTAATGCTCAGGTGACCACGAAGATCTCTGAGGTTCTTTAGTTCACTGATTTTGTAACCACTCTTCTCTCGGACAACAAAATCTTCTAATTTGCGGATGAAGGGCAGTTTGCTAAGATAAGGAATTTTTTTTATCACAGATTTAGGAAGATCTAATGAACGCAAATTGACCAAGTTAGTCAAGCCATCATATTCAATATTCATAGGAGGAATTCCATCAAAGGATAACTTCATGACTACCAAGTGATAAAGCCTATAAAGAGATTGAAAATGGAAACTTTCATATGTAGTAAAATCAGACGAAATAGATAGGTACCGAAGGTGTATCAAGCTATCAAGTGCATCAGGTAATTTATTATATTCAAAATTCACGCTTAAGCTCAATAGCCGTAAGTTTTTAAATCCATTTATAACCTTATTAAACACAGGTAAATAATCTTCATCATGCTTATGGTCCTGTTCATCAAAGATCACAAGAGTGTGCAAGTTCTTAAGATTGGGGATCTCTCCGATGGAAAAAAGATTTATGGTTTCAAAAGATAAATGTCGAACTGTCCGTGGAATAGTATTTCCTACAACATCACCTCTTATTCTAATGCATTCCCCTAGAGAAACAGATTGTGCTAGGTCGTGCAGCAGATCATGCATAACATAACGTTTATAAATTTTATTACTAAAATCTTTCGTTTTGTAAGTAAAGAATGATTTTCTTGTAAGAAGATCTAAATACTCCCTTCCAATGTCCTCCGGGCTCCGCCCTCCACAAATAGACTGTGATATCAAACCCGAACCTATCCACATGTAGACCAACTCTTTCCTCTTAAACTCATAATCCTGCGGAAATATACTGCAATATCTAAAGCAGACTCGCAAGTTTGTGGGTAAATGGTCGTAGCTTAATCTTAAAACTGTCAGGATGCCGTCCTTTCCTTGCTGCAATTTCATAGTGTCTTCTTTCAAGATTCTCTTCCAGTATTCATAATCCTTGCAGGAGTTTAGTAGTCCTCCCATAACCTTTATTGCCAATGGGCACCCTCCAAGCTTCTTCACTATTTGCTCACCAATCGGCTGCAAGTTTTTATAATCATCCGGGTTCACACCAAGGAACGCATGCTTATTGAAAAGCGACATACAGTCGCTCTCCTCCAACTCATTTAGATTTAATGATTCCTGTTTGCATTTCATCACTTTTGCCGCCATATCCGCAACCGAATCCATTCGAGTTGTCAACAAAATCTTGCTTCCTCTCTGCCCGAATTTCAAAGGAGCAACTAATTTCTCCCACTCCATCGTATCATCATCATTCCAAACATCATCCAGTATGAGCAAAAATCTCTTTAACGTAAGTTTTTTTTTAAGATCCTCATGGAGTGTATTTAGATAGTGCATATCACCAGAACTCCCATGATTTATAGCATCTAGCATCTTTCTTGTTGCTGCAATTGCATTGAAGTCTTGAGAAACGCAAACCCACATAATCGAGTCGAAGTACCTTCGCACTCTTTCGTCTTGATGGATTAGTTGGGCAAGAGTAGTCTTCCCGAGCCCACCCATACCAACAATGGTATAAGCAGAGACATTGAAAGTGAGCCCTTCGGACTCGCCATCTACCGGTTTGATCAGCCATTCGACTATCGTGTCCCTCTCCTTGTCTCGTCCGAGCACCTCACTTTCAATTAAAAAGCTGCTAGTCTCGCGAGCATTCTTGACTTCCTCGAGCTTCTGATGCTTAACGTTAGGGCCATAAATCCCAATAGCAATTTGAAGGAATGGCCCTATACTGGCAACAACCCTATCCAACCCCTTGACGGCCTCCCTCAACCGCTTCAATGTGTCATCGCTAAAGATACAATTAGCGTAACTATCAAACTTTCTTTTGTATTTAGATAGAATATTGCCACGCACCTTGTCATCTCGATCTTGTATAGTCTTTTCCAGCTGGTGGTAGTCCAGCTCGTCGAGCACGTCCTCTACGTTCTCCAAGGCGTCTCTGAGCTGCCACAACCACCAATCCAACCCCTTGTTCTGCATCATGGCCGGCGCACACTCCTCGACTGCAGTCAAGACTGCCTGGACCTGCGGAAGGGCGTTCTGCAGCCGGCCGAGCTCATCCTGCATGCCACTGGCTGCCGGTAACGCGTTGAGATAGGAAAAGCATTTATTAACGAGATTCCCGATGATTGCCGACGCCACCGATTGGCCTATGAAAGCTAAAGCCATAATCCTCCAGATAGCTCTAAGTGCAGCTGCTTCACCACTACTCAGGCATTCGATCAAACTCCTGCAGGAGTACAGAAATTGGAGAAAGAGGAAAGAGATGTTCAGCTTGCAAAGAAGAAAAATTTAGGAGGAATGCATATATGAGTTCTTGAATGCTATAATCCAATATGGAGGAAGCTGAGAATAGAATCTCGGAGACTTTTGCACGGCAAAGCAACAGAGTATGGCTAGCTGCTTTATTTGATTTCCCAGGAAAAAAAAAGGTGAAAAATTACTTTTCGATATATATATATATATATATATATATATATATATATATATATATATATATATATATATATATATATATATATGCTAGGTGTACACCAAGCGGGTGTACATCCTACACCCCCACCCATTTAAGAGTGGGGGTGGCTTTTAGGGGTCACCTCAAGTGACCCCTCATCACACCCCCTCCCTTAGATGGGTGGGGGTGTGAGATGTACACCCCCTTCGGGGTGTACACTTATACATTCCCTATATATATATATATATATATATATATATATAGTTTTTATATTTCTAATAAATAATTTGAAAGATGAAAATATTATTTTCAGATAAATTTTAAAAAAATTTAAGAAAATTTTATTTTCTTAGAAACTAAACAAGATAAAAAAAAAAAAAAATCGGCCAAAAAATTATTTTTGAAATATTTAATCTAAAATTTTTTTGAATCAACTCTTATCATGAATGGACGACTGTTGTTGGTTATTTTAGATAATATTTAATAATTCAAAACTGTATTAAATAAAGTGAGTCTCATAAATATACCTACTTTACTTTTAAATAGGGGATGTTTGGTGTAGCTATTGAAAAGTAATTTTTGGGTTTAAAAGTGATTTTTTGCTTAATAGGATGTTTGGCTCATAAATATGCCCACTTTTGAGCATCTTATTTAAATTTTAGAATCACTTTTTTTTTATTTTGGAATCCAAAATCAGAAAAAACTAAAACCTATTTCTTAAAACCTAATACTAATTTTAAACTCAAATTTCAAATTTTTATTTTGATTTAAAATTTGAAATTTAAATTTTAAATTTTATATTTTAAATTTCAAAATTTACTTTTAAATTATAGATTTTGTAGAAACTCGAAATATTTTATTTTACTAAATAGATTAAAAGTGAATTTTGAGCTGGTTTTGAAATTAAAAGACCTTTGTTGACCTATATGGTCAATCGCCAGGGTGCAAGTCGCACTATGCACAAGACAAAAAGGCTATTTTTCAACCCGGACGTGATCTTGGAAATCCGAGTTGACCGTTGTGATCGTCTCGTCGAACTGAGCGAGATTGATATTCAGCACTTTTCGATCTGACGGTCGGATCTTCCAGAAATCGATGAAGAAGCGGACGAAATAGCCGCCAATGTAACAGTGCTCTGTGCACAGTGCACTTAAGGTGAATTACTGTATATGAACAGTAATCTTAATTTTCGGGACTCCGACGAATGTAATGCTGACCAAATTACTATCCGGAATCTGAACATAGTGATCCAGGTAGTCATTTTGAACGGTTTCGTTGTTCTGAATGCAATGGCACTGACGAAATTTGCATTTGACGAGCCTAAAGCATCGTAAAGCATGTCGAACGGTAATAAATTATAGTATAAGATGGAATTTAAAAATTATGGAGCAAAATTTTAGCGAACCAAAATCGCTACCTGACAGGTTGCGTCGAGCCGGACGTCGTGGCGGTGTCAGATTTTCAGTTTGATGGTCCGATTGTCTCGAAAAGGGTGAAATAGGAGAAAAATCACAGTATTTTGCATAAAGGTGCTATATTTTATATGTCGATTTGCACCAAACTTGTAGAGGAGGGTCCTTATAGCAAATGTGTTCTACAGCAATGGACTTAAGTAAAATACAAAGTGTTGGAAGGGCAAATTGCAATGTTGCCTAATACTATATATAGGTGTATACTAGAGCTCGGGTGCCACGAACCCTAACCCCGAGGTGTATGCCTAGCCGCACCCCTCAACCATCTCTACACCTTCTCTGCCGCACTCCACGGGAGCCCCGCACCGGCCGCCGCTTCATCGCCGGAGAAGGAAAAAGATCAAGACACCCTCTTGATCTCGGGTGTTGTTGGAGAGGGAAGCATCCAGAGGAGTTAGTGCACCAGACCTCTTCTGAGGGTGCCCCTGTGAGGTTGAAACCCGAGCCGGAGACCCAGCGCCGCCGGAGCGCCGCCGCGGCCACCACCCTTCTTCTCCAATTACTCCGGCGAGGGTAAGAGGATGGAATTAATTTATTTTAAATGGTCTTTGGACATGTGTATGGTGTTGCTGACATCAAGTGGGCCTTACCTGTGAAGCCTGAGCCGTCGCCGTCGTCCCGGCCGCCGGCGGGAGCAAGTTTTGCCGGGATTTCTTGGTTCGGGCCGGGAAACACCACGAGCTTAGTCCGACCGACCAAGTCAAGATCAGAACCGTTGATCTTGTTTCTCTTGGTGACTGGCAAGCAGCTACCGAGTATTTGAATGGATCGATGAAGATCGGCGGAGATCCAACATGCCCTAGAACCGGCTAAATTGCAACTCTCGCCGGAACTCCTTCAACCGGCGCCGCCGTGCACCCGATCCGCCGGCCAACCACCAAGAAAGCACCGGGGCAACCAGAAGAACCTTTTTGTCCATGTTGCGCCGGCCCAAGCCTTGCCAGCCGGAATCCGCCATTAGTGCCCTTCCATCTT
>CM055076.1:20309248-20389195 GCA_029204045.2 Tillandsia leiboldiana | reverse complement strand
AAATTTGAGTTTTCGAATTTTGGAGAGTCCAAATTTAAATTTTTATTCAAATTTTTAATTTAAAATTTACGAGTATTACAAGGCTAAATGCAAAAAAAAATTCTTGATAAAAATGAGGGGCATTAAGCTTGTATATATCCTACGATTCAAAAAAAAAAAACAAAAAAAGACTAAGAGAAAATTAAACAAGAGCGGAGCAATTTGGCTTTCTTTTTTTTAACTGGAGCAACTTTTTATTGCGTGCATTTTTATGGGCGTGTGATTCTAACAATTTTTAAATTTGCTACTGTCAGGACCTAAATTAAACGATTTGTAAGTTGAGGGGTGTAAATCAAATAAAAAAAAGAAAGTCTAAAATCTTTTAATCTTTACCACCCAATTCAAGCACTTATTAGAGTTTGCTTCATTTTTTTTTGGTTAAAAGTGAAAATAAAAAAAATTTGTTGGAATATAGTAGACATTGGATGGTGGAAGTTATAAGATTACAATCTTTAAAGAGTTGCAGGGCTAGCAATGATTTAAAAAAAAAAAAAAAAAAAAAAAAAAAAAAAAAAAAAGGATTCACTGCATGTTATACATTTTAACGAAAGAAAAGAGAAATGTGAAATTTGAGGGGATTAATTCGAAATGTGAGTTCTCAAGACATCTTAGAGAGAAGACTTTTAAAAACCCTGTTTAAAAATAAGGAACTGCGGAGAGGAGTGTAGACCAAAAAAAACCCCGAAATGAATCTTTCGCAAAATCTAAATCGAAACCAAACTTATATAGATTGAAAACTGAATTTGTTTTTCAATTTTGAATTTACTTTTCTGTCTTCAATGGATAGAAATTTAATTTCTTTTTGAAAACCGTAAAGAAATTAAAAAGTTAATGCCTGCTATATCAATGGAGCAGCAACCAAATTTACTCCAAAAGTCGATACCGCCTGCACTAAAAACTCAAAAATTTAACAAAATTTGAAGTATAATTAATTTATACCACTGAGATTAAGTTCAAAACTTTAATCTGGATACCCATTATGCTGGTAAGAAAAAAAAATAATTCAAAATGAATTTTGAAGCAATGTTTAGACATGAGATACTCTGCCCACTTCAAAGAAGCTCAACAAGTTCATCAGATCATAGGAAACAGTAAATAAAATAAAACAAGCTCATCAAGCAAAGAGATTTGCTAGTTGTGCGGATAAAGTGGAGAGAAACAAAACTACAGTGATGTCTTGCTATCTTACTCTTTGACCTCTAATTTAACATACATCTCCAAATCCCAGTCTCCAAAATTATAATGTAATTATCCTTACTTACACTCTAATATTTGTGACACCCAAAATATCCTTCAGCTTGCATTAAAGACACCAATTAAGCAGAGAAAAAAATAACCAGTAAAATTAAGCTACATTAAAGACACTAATCCACATCATGTTTATATATATATAGACTACATGTAGTAGTCTTACTTCGATCCTGCATCAAGAAAAATAGAAGAATGTACACAAAGAAGTAAAACTTTAACCATTCTTCGTAATAAGGACGAAATCGATAGACTATAATAATAGGAGTCATTTTAATTCATACATCACCGAGAACAAAAAGAAAATAGGAATACATATGCAGTTTGTTTTGGTCTTGTTACGTTCGTTTTAATAAGCTGTTAGCAAAAAAAACTGAATCAACCCACAGCTAATAGAGCCATTAAACTTAACAAATTAAGTTTTCACTTTAACTAACTAAAATAATTCAAAAAAAAAAAGTTAAGAGGGTGCAAAGTAAAAAAATAAAATAAAAAAAATGAGCAATTCAATGGAGTGTACTCAGTATAGACAGAAAAAGAACACTGAGTTAAGAAGGATTTATACAGATTGAATAAAAACCGAATTTATACAGATTGAAGACTGAAATGAACGTGAAAAACAACTTACTTGTAGGGAGGATAATATCCTATATATAAGAAGGATTCGACATCTATTTTGGCCGAAACAAACATCCACCACATCATCAAAATTATGAACCTTAGAGTGCAGCTGAAGTGATGTCCTGCTATCTCGCCATAAAAGAACACAAAGATTACTGCAAATCTTGGTCTTCAAAATAAGTAATGTAATTATCCTTCTCTACTAAGAAATCAAATGAGTCCCACCACTTGTGCTTACACTCATCTATTTGTGACACTCTAAAACATTCTTTAGCTTGCTAATTGGTCTTCTAGGGAAGATCAATTAAGCAGTGAAAACAAAAAACCAGTAAAATTAAGCTACATTAAAGACACTAATACACATTATATATATATAGACTACATGTAGAAATCCATCAATTTAATGGTTTTAATCAAATAAAACTAAAACAACCTGTAGCTAATAGAGCCATTAAACTTAAGAAAATTTTCACTTTAACTAAAATAACTCAAATTATAAAAGAAGGGCCTGTTTCAAAATGGCCTATAGCTGAGGAGGTCTCAGAACATGGTTAAAATAAAGAGATAAATAAAGAACTACACACATAAAAAAGAAACAGTGAAATGAATTGTTCTAAATTAAAGCCAAAGTTAAACAGATTGGAAAACTGAATAGAGCAAACAACAAAAATTTTTGGTTTGGTTCAGTTTTGAGTTTGTTTTTGTGTATCCAACACCAAATGAAATTAGAGATATTTATGACACTTGTAAAGATAGTGAAAGTAAACAAGTGCAGAATCTGATTGCAAGTTCATGCCTGCTGCTGCAGTGTTTCCCTCATTTTTCCCTTAACAATGAGTCGGGCCGAGTCTGCTTATCGACGAAGCACCTATTAAATTTACTCCCAAATTGATACAACCTGCATTAAAAACATAAAAACTTTAACAAAATTTAAATCATAATTTGTGCCACTGAAATTAAGTTCACAAGTTTAATCATATATACATATATAGACTACATGTAGTAGTCTTGTTCCGATCCTGCAGCAAGAAAAATAGGAGAATGCACACAAAACAGTAAAACTTTAACCATACTCCGTAACAAGGACGAAATCAATAGACTATAATAATAGAAGTCTTTTAAATTCATACACCACCGAGAACAAAAAGAAAGTAGAAACACATAGGCAGTTTATTTAGTCCTATTACATTCCTATGGAGAAATCGATAGAGTCTTTAATTCGTTATCGCACCACCAAACATAGAAAATAAGCGGTAACACTTCAGTTTTTTTTCTGTATTCAATATGAAATGAAACTAAAGTGCTTTTAAAACTATAAATAAAGTAAAAGTAAGATGCTGCAAGATGTGGTTGCAAGTTGATGTATGCTGCAGCGCAGCCGTCATTTTCCTTTTACGATGAGTCAACATTGTCTTATCGCTGGAGCATCCGCCAAATTTATTCCAAATGTCGATACAACCTGCACTAAACACTAAAAAAAAGTTTAACAAAATTTAAAGTATCATTTATACTACTGAAATTGAGTTTGCAGTGTACTCTGGTGCTTGTTATACTGCTTAAAAAAATAATAATAATTTGAAACACATTTTAAAGCAATGTTTAACAACTTCATCAGATAATAGACAATAAGTAAACAAGCTTTAGGACATATGGCTATAATAAATTGAGGAGAAACAAAATTCCTCCCTGCCCCAAAAGAGGGCAATTTCTTTCTTAAAGATTTTATGTTGTTTTGGCTTATGAGAAGAGCAAAAAAAAAAAGAAAAAAACAGGAATATATGGAATCTGACTCTAATCCTGCACAAGAAAACTAAAGAACACAAGCATGTAGTAAGACATTAGTTTTTTTTTTCCTTTTAATTCCTATAAATAGATTGATAGACAACTTATAGAGAGTCATATATATATGCTGCCAGACCTAACAAAATTGAGAGACAACAATAAAAGCTTTTTTCACGTCATGCAGCAAAAAATAAAAACATAGAGGAGAATAAGTAGTATGATTTTAATCATGTTTATGCCTGGAGAAAAAAGATAAGTGTGGGATAGGGAGTCCTCATCCTTTCATGTCCTGCACTACCAAAACAGAACATAAGCAGCAAATTTCACTATGTTTTATATTCTTGAAATAATTGAGAGAAATATATAAAGGAGTGCTATACCATTACTACAACCCTGCACCAAGAAATTAAAACAACTTTAAAGTTGTTGTCACACTCTCTCTCTTATATTCTACTCATCAACTAGTCATAGTTAATTTTAGAAAGTAATTGATAGATCGACTGCATATATTATGATCATTACAGTGTTAATTTGTTTTACATGACTAATCCATGCTTCAATGTTCCCGCCTAATAAGATATAATACCGACCAATAGCATAGGAAATCAAGAGCTAAGAGACACTAAACAGAAATTTTTTTTTTTTTTTTGAGAAAAGAAACAGAAATTTATTTAATTTCTAATACAATCCTATCTTTGTAATCACGTAAGCCCCTGCGAGCACCATGTACTAATTATAAGGGGTGATTAGCACTATATTTTCTTTTATGCATCCAAACCATAAATTAAGGGTCAAAAAATATAAAAATTCTATTGAGGATGCTAATTTAAAACGAACCTGCTTGCTCTTGCATTGTCCCAAAAAAAGCTAATAGTCCTGAAACAAATTAAATAACCTTGTTAAGATTGAATGAGATGTCATAGTTCATTAAGACCGAAATAAATTGCGTTAATTATAAAGAGTAGCACGGCCAAGATGAAGGGTTGTAAAGTGAACGTATGTACAATATTGCATCATCACCTCTGAATTAGTTGTAAATCCACACATCAGGGAAGTTGGCAATCTTGGGCCAATCAAGGCCTATATTCTCTTGGCATCGCTCCTTCAACTCAGGGTGACACCGGAAGATGCGTAGAGTATGTAGTGAAGTAGGCAGATCTGGAAGTGACTGGATGAGTTTAGCATTACCTACTGCCAACCTCTCTAGGGAGCACAGTTGTGTCATGCTCTGGGGGAGGGACTGAAGGGAGCATGCATTCCATATGTCTAATTCTTTGAGGGCAGAGTGATTTTGTAGTAGCCATTCCTGAGGTAAGGAGGTGAATCGCGAAGCACCAGTGAGAGTGAAACTGCTAATGGAGGAGAGACTTCTCAATGGCTCCATGAGCAGGAGCGCGTGGTGGTCAATTGATAGTTTACAAGCTTCAAAAAGCAGTCCGCTGCATTCCTTTGGCCGACATCATTTGGGAACGGAGGCTGACGCAGGGCAACTTCAATTAGCTTGTCCACACCCTCTAATTTCTAACCAACAGAGGGATACAAGAGCTTGTATTCCACCAAATGATGACAATTCTTCACAGTTCTTTATCTCTAAATGGGAAAGTATTGTCCACCGCGCACACACTTGTGTTGGAGGAAGGGAAGTTATGTTTGCACAACCGTCTAAATCTAACCAAGTAAGAGAGGTTAAATTCGCTGACCACAGAAATGACACCTCAAGGTCTCCACATGACACAATAGAGAGTTCATTGAGTATAGAAGGCGGTCGGATGTAGGAGATTCCAAGTGTTGTCAACTTTGGGCATTTTTTTTATTTTCAGGGACATTACAGTGTTGAATTTCTGAAAAACTCTGTTGGAATATATTCGAGCTTGTCACATTGTTCAATGGTTAAGTATTCAAGACCCTGAAAATGATCTTGCTGCTGCAAAAAGAAAAGATGTAAAATATTAAGTGTGGGCAATCACAACCGTGCAATTACGAATTGATGTTTTAATATAAGGGTATACTTCAAATTGCTCCCTCGTGCTTTAGCCCATTTTCAATTGTCACCCTATGGATCAAAAGTTCCACTTTGCCCTCATGTGGTTTAATTTTTATTTTACTAAAAATATTCTAAAGAAATAGGGTGGCAAATTAAAAATATTTAAAATACCATAGGATGGAAAAATGAAAAAAGCGCAAAACCATAGAGGGGCAAAGTGTAAATTTTTAAACTACAGTGGTGGCAAAGTGAAAATGAGCTAAACCATAAAGGGGGCAAAGTGAAACTTTTTGAACCACGGGAGGGCAAAGAGAAAATAAGCTAAACCTTAGGGGTAATTTGAAGGTTATAAAATAGAGCACTTACATTGTTGTTTCCGCAAATCTCATCTATTGTTGGAAGAGCGGTCAATCCGACATTAAAAATACGCAAGTTCGTTAGACTATAAGGCAGAGTCGGCAATCCGCTCAAATTAGGAGAGTTGGTAATTCTTAAAGAATGAAGTTGAGGAAACATGCAGCAATCATCTATTCCAATCCACTCCTCCAAGTTTGGCAAGTTGTCGAAGTATATCTTCTTCAATGATGGAAAGACACACCCACCACTGCTCCCAAAGAACGAAGAATCTATTTTCTTTACTGCATGTAGTCCCCTCAGGTGAAGATCGGTTAAATTTGCTGAGCACAGCAATGGCACCTCAAGGTCGCCACATGATCCAATAGTGCGTTCATCGAGTATAGAGGGCAGTTGGATGTCTGAGATCCCACGTGTTGTCAACTTCGGGCAATTACTTATTGTGAGGACCTTTATGGTATTGAATTTCTTAAAAAACTCTGTAGGAAGATATTGGAGCTTCTCACAGTCTTCGATGGCTAAGGTTTTAGGAGCCGGAGAATTGTTCTTGTTGCTGCAAAAAGAAAATATGTAAAGATATTAAGGCCGGGCAATCACAACCATGCAAATATGAATTGGTGTTTAATATATGGGTGAACTTCAAATAGCCCCTATGTGATTTAGCATATTTTCCCATTGTCATCCTATGGTTCAAAAAGTTTCACTTTGCTCTCTTGTGGTTTAATTTTAATTTCTCCAAAAAATTCTATACGAAAGAGAGTGGCAAACTAAAATTGTTTAAAAAAATCACGAGGTGCCATAGTAAAAAATGCGCTAAACCACAGGTAGGCAAAGTGTAAATTTTTGAACAACAGTGTGGCAAAGTGAAAATGAGCTAAACCGTAGAGTGGGCAAAGTGAAACTTTTTGAACCACAGAAGGGCAAAGAGAAAATAAGCTAAACTCAGGGGGTAATTTGAAGTTTATAAAATAGAGCACTTACATTGTTGTTTCCACAATTCTCATCTATAGCTGGAAGAGCGGTCAATCCGACATTAAAAATATGCAATTTCCTTAGACTACAAGGCAGAGTCGGCAATCCCCTCAAATTAGGGCATCTAGTAATTGTCATAGTATGAAGTTTAGAAAACATGCAGCAATCATCTATTCCAATCCACTCCTCCAAGTTTGGCAAGTCGTCAAAGTATAGCTCCTTCAATGATGGAAAGACACACTCACCACTGTTTCCAAAGAACGAAGAATCTATTTTCTTTACTGCATGTAGTCTTCTCAGCTCATGAAAGGTTAAATTCACTGAGCACAGCATTGACACCTCAAGGTCACCACACGACCCAATAGTGTGTTCATCGACTATAGAGGGCAGTTGGATGTCTGAGATCCCAAGTGTTGTCAACTTCGGGCAATTTCTTATTCTTAGGACCTTTATGGTATTGAATTCTGAAAAAACTCTGTAGGAAGATATTGGAGCTTCTCACAGTCTTTGATGGTTAAGGTGGTTTTAGGATCCGAAAATTGTTCTTGCTGCTGCAAAAAGAAAATATGTAAAGGCATTAAGTCTCGGCAATCTCAACCATGCAAATACGAATTGGTGTTTTAATATATGGGTAAACTTCAAATAGCCCCTGTGTGATTTAGCTTATTTCACCTCGCCATCCTATGGTTCAAAAAAATTCACTTTGCCCTCATATGTTTTAATTTTTATTTCTCCAAAAAATTCTATACGAAATAGGGTGGCAAATTAAAACTGTTTTAAAAAGTTTAAAAAAATCACAAGGTGGCAAAGTGAGAAATGCGCTAAACCACAAAAGTGTAAAATTTAGAACCACAGGGTAGCAAACTGAAAATAAGATAAACGATAGAGGGGGCAAAGTAAAACATTTTGAACCACAGGAGGGCAAAGAAAAAATAAGCTAAACTTCATGAGGTAATTTGAAGTTTATAAAATAGAGCACTTACATTGTTGTTTCCGCAATTCTCATTTATTGTTGGAAGAGTTGTCAATCCGACATCTTCAATTTGTAATTTATTTAAACATTGAGGGAGAGCAGGCAGTCCCCTCAAATTAGGGCACCTAGTAATTTTCATAGTATGAAGTTCAGGAAACATGCAGCAATCATCTATTCCAATCCACTCCTCCAAGTTAGGCATGTCCTCAAAGACTAGGTTCTTCAACGATGGAAAGGCACATCCACCACCGCACCCATAGAATGAACAACCTATTTGCTTTACTGCATGCAGTCTCCTCAAGTGAAGACCATTGAGCGAACGCAGACCCCCAAGAGGTGGGAGATGCTCCCATCGGTTACAATTCCTCAGTTCGATGAATGTCAAGTTGATGAGAGACAGATCTGTCATCCAATTAGGAGATTTAACACCTTGGTATTCTTCAATACACAATCTCTTGAGATTGATATGCGGGCAGAGGTTTTCGAGAAGCTGCTCATCTACCTCTACATAACTCTGCCAATCTACCTCTACAAAACTGAAGATGTATTCGGACCAACGAGACCAATGCAATGACAATGATTTGAGATATTCTTTTTGTTCAGCTTGGCCTCGATAGCTTCTTCAGAACTCCTCACATTTTGAAGTTTTCTAATGCTCAGGTGACCACGAAGATCTCTGAGGTTCTTTAGTTCACTGATTTTGTAACCACTCTTCTCTCGGACAACAAAATCTTCTAATTTGCGGATGAAGGGCAGTTTGCTAAGATAAGGAATTTTTTTTATCACAGATTTAGGAAGATCTAATGAACGCAAATTGACCAAGTTAGTCAAGCCATCATATTCAATATTCATAGGAGGAATTCCATCAAAGGATAACTTCATGACTACCAAGTGATAAAGCCTATAAAGAGATTGAAAATGGAAACTTTCATATGTAGTAAAATCAGACGAAATAGATAGGTACCGAAGGTGTATCAAGCTATCAAGTGCATCAGGTAATTTATTATATTCAAAATTCACGCTTAAGCTCAATAGCCGTAAGTTTTTAAATCCATTTATAACCTTATTAAACACAGGTAAATAATCTTCATCATGCTTATGGTCCTGTTCATCAAAGATCACAAGAGTGTGCAAGTTCTTAAGATTGGGGATCTCTCCGATGGAAAAAAGATTTATGGTTTCAAAAGATAAATGTCGAACTGTCCGTGGAATAGTATTTCCTACAACATCACCTCTTATTCTAATGCATTCCCCTAGAGAAACAGATTGTGCTAGGTCGTGCAGCAGATCATGCATAACATAACGTTTATAAATTTTATTACTAAAATCTTTCGTTTTGTAAGTAAAGAATGATTTTCTTGTAAGAAGATCTAAATACTCCCTTCCAATGTCCTCCGGGCTCCGCCCTCCACAAATAGACTGTGATATCAAACCCGAACCTATCCACATGTAGACCAACTCTTTCCTCTTAAACTCATAATCCTGCGGAAATATACTGCAATATCTAAAGCAGACTCGCAAGTTTGTGGGTAAATGGTCGTAGCTTAATCTTAAAACTGTCAGGATGCCGTCCTTTCCTTGCTGCAATTTCATAGTGTCTTCTTTCAAGATTCTCTTCCAGTATTCATAATCCTTGCAGGAGTTTAGTAGTCCTCCCATAACCTTTATTGCCAATGGGCACCCTCCAAGCTTCTTCACTATTTGCTCACCAATCGGCTGCAAGTTTTTATAATCATCCGGGTTCACACCAAGGAACGCATGCTTATTGAAAAGCGACATACAGTCGCTCTCCTCCAACTCATTAGATTTAATGATTCCTGTTTGCATTTCATCACTTTTGCCGCCATATCCGCAACCGAATCCATTCGAGTTGTCAACAAAATCTTGCTTCCTCTCTGCCCGAATTTCAAAGGAGCAACTAATTTCTCCCACTCCATCGTATCATCATCATTCCAAACATCATCCAGTATGAGCAAAAATCTCTTTAACGTAAGTTTTTTTTTAAGATCCTCATGGAGTGTATTTAGATAGTGCATATCACCAGAACTCCCATGATTTATAGCATCTAGCATCTTTCTTGTTGCTGCAATTGCATTGAAGTCTTGAGAAACGCAAACCCACATAATCGAGTCGAAGTACCTTCGCACTCTTTCGTCTTGATGGATTAGTTGGGCAAGAGTAGTCTTCCCGAGCCCACCCATACCAACAATGGTATAAGCAGAGACATTGAAAGTGAGCCCTTCGGACTCGCCATCTACCGGTTTGATCAGCCATTCGACTATCGTGTCCCTCTCCTTGTCTCGTCCGAGCACCTCACTTTCAATTAAAAAGCTGCTAGTCTCGCGAGCATTCTTGACTTCCTCGAGCTTCTGATGCTTAACGTTAGGGCCATAAATCCCAATAGCAATTTGAAGGAATGGCCCTATACTGGCAACAACCCTATCCAACCCCTTGACGGCCTCCCTCAACCGCTTCAATGTGTCATCGCTAAAGATACAATTAGCGTAACTATCAAACTTTCTTTTGTATTTAGATAGAATATTGCCACGCACCTTGTCATCTCGATCTTGTATAGTCTTTTCCAGCTGGTGGTAGTCCAGCTCGTCGAGCACGTCCTCTACGTTCTCCAAGGCGTCTCTGAGCTGCCACAACCACCAATCCAACCCCTTGTTCTGCATCATGGCCGGCGCACACTCCTCGACTGCAGTCAAGACTGCCTGGACCTGCGGAAGGGCGTTCTGCAGCCGGCCGAGCTCATCCTGCATGCCACTGGCTGCCGGTAACGCGTTGAGATAGGAAAAGCATTTATTAACGAGATTCCCGATGATTGCCGACGCCACCGATTGGCCTATGAAAGCTAAAGCCATAATCCTCCAGATAGCTCTAAGTGCAGCTGCTTCACCACTACTCAGGCATTCGATCAAACTCCTGCAGGAGTACAGAAATTGGAGAAAGAGGAAAGAGATGTTCAGCTTGCAAAGAAGAAAAATTTAGGAGGAATGCATATATGAGTTCTTGAATGCTATAATCCAATATGGAGGAAGCTGAGAATAGAATCTCGGAGACTTTTGCACGGCAAAGCAACAGAGTATGGCTAGCTGCTTTATTTGATTTCCCAGGAAAAAAAAAGGTGAAAAATTACTTTTCGATATATATATATATATATATATATATATATATATATATATATATATATATATATATATATATATATATATGCTAGGTGTACACCAAGCGGGTGTACATCCTACACCCCCACCCATTTAAGAGTGGGGGTGGCTTTTAGGGGTCACCTCAAGTGACCCCTCATCACACCCCCTCCCTTAGATGGGTGGGGGTGTGAGATGTACACCCCCTTCGGGGTGTACACTTATACATTCCCTATATATATATATATATATATATATATATATAGTTTTTATATTTCTAATAAATAATTTGAAAGATGAAAATATTATTTTCAGATAAAATTTTAAAAAAATTTAAGAAAATTTTATTTTCTTTAGAAACTAAACAAGATAAAAAAAAAAAAAAATCGGCCAAAAAATTATTTTTGAAATATTTAATCTAAAATTTTTTTGAATCAACTCTTATCATGAATGGACGACTGTTGTTGGTTATTTTAGATAATATTTAATAATTCAAAACTGTATTAAATAAAGTGAGTCTCATAAATATACCTACTTTACTTTTAAATAGGGGATGTTTGGTGTAGCTATTGAAAAGTAATTTTTGGGTTTAAAAGTGATTTTTTGCTTAATAGGATGTTTGGCTCATAAATATGCCCACTTTTGAGCATCTTATTTTAAATTTTAGAATCACTTTTTTTTTATTTTTGGAATCCAAAATCAGAAAAAACTAAAACCTATTTCTTAAAACCTAATACTAATTTTAAACTCAAATTTCAAATTTTTATTTTGATTTAAAATTTGAAATTTAAATTTTAAATTTTATATTTTAAATTTCAAAATTTACTTTTAAATTATAGATTTTGTAGAAACTCGAAATATTTTATTTTACTAAATAGATTAAAAGTGAATTTTGAGCTGGTTTTGAAATTAAAAGACCTTTGTTGACCTATATGGTCAATCGCCAGGGTGCAAGTCGCACTATGCACAAGACAAAAAGGCTATTTTTCAACCCGGACGTGATCTTGGAAATCCGAGTTGACCGTTGTGATCGTCTCGTCGAACTGAGCGAGATTGATATTCAGCACTTTTCGATCTGACGGTCGGATCTTCCAGAAATCGATGAAGAAGCGGACGAAATAGCCGCCAATGTAACAGTGCTCTGTGCACAGTGCACTTAAGTGAATTACTGTATATGAACAGTAATCTTAATTTTCGGGACTCCGACGAATGTAATGCTGACCAAATTACTATCCGGAATCTGAACATAGTGATCCAGGTAGTCATTTTGAACGGTTTCGTTGTTCTGAATGCAATGGCACTGACGAAATTTGCATTTGACGAGCCTAAAGCATCGTAAAGCATGTCGAACGGTATAAATTATAGTATAAGATGGAATTTAAAAATTATGGAGCAAAATTTTAGCGAACCAAAATCGCTACCTGACAGGTTGCGTCGAGCCGGACGTCGTGGCGGTGTCAGATTTTCAGTTTGATGGTCCGATTGTCTCGAAAAGGGTGAAATAGGAGAAAAATCACAGTATTTTGCATAAAGGTGCTATATTTTATATGTCGATTTGCACCAAACTTGTAGAGGAGGGTCCTTATAGCAAATGTGTTCTACAGCAATGGACTTAAGTAAAATACAAAGTGTTGGAAGGGCAAATTGCAATGTTGCCTAATACTATATATAGGTGTATACTAGAGCTCGGGTGCCACGAACCCTAAACCCCGAGGTGTATGCCCTAGCCGCACCCCTCAACCATCTCTACACCTTCTCTGCCGCACTCCACGGGAGCCCCGCACCGGCCGCCGCTTCATCGCCGGAGAAGGAAAAAGATCAAGACACCCTCTTGATCTCGGGTGTTGTTGGAGAGGGAAGCATCCAGAGGAGTTAGTGCACCAGACCTCTTCTGAGGGTGCCCCTGTGAGGTTGAAACCCGAGCCGAGACCCAGCGCCGCCGAGCGCCGCCGCGGCCACCACCCTTCTTCTCCAATTACTCCGGCGAGGTAAGAGGATGGAATTAATTTATTTTAAATGGTCTTTGGACATGTGTATGGTGTTGCTGACATCAAGTGGGCCTTACCTGTGAAGCCTGAGCCGTCGCCGTCGTCCCGGCCGCCGGCGGGAGCAAGTTTTGCCGGGATTTCTTGGTTCGGCCGGGAAACACCACGAGCTTAGTCCGACCGACCAAGTCAAGATCAGAACCGTTGATCTTGTTTCTCTTGGTGACTGCAAGCAGCTACCGAGTATTTGAATGGATCGGATGAAGATCGGCGGAGATCCAACATGCCCTAGAACCGGCTAAATTGCACTCTCGCCGGAACTCCTTCAACCGGCGCCGCCGTGCACCCGATCCGCCGGCCAACCACCAAGAAAGCACCGGGGCAACCAGAAGAACCTTTTTGTCCATGTTGCGCCGGCCCAAGCCTTGCCAGCCGGAATCCGCCATTAGTGCCTTCCATCTTCACCGAGCTTGGGTTAATCTTGGCTGCCGGCGATCGCCGCCGCACCCAGCTGCCGGATTGTGACCCAGGTAAGCTTATTTAGTGGTTTGGAGGTTGTCCATGAGGTTGCATGCAATTATTTACGTAGGGAGTTTATGTCCTGTAGTTGCACCGTGAGGCAACCCGAGTCCCCACCGCCGGTCGCCGTCGCCGCCACCCTGTCGCGCCGCCGGCCGTGGGTCCAGAAAGCTTCCTTGAGTCAAGTGGCATCTACTGGTGCCTGTGCTTGAGATCCAGAGCCCCTGTGTAGAGTTCCACCATTAGTGTCTTCAATGTTTAAGTGTTAATGTGTTGCACACCATGTGTTCGAAGGAATGCTTGAGAGAACCAAATGGGTTCTGTTCATCCAGCAAGGGAGCATCCAACTCCTGCAAGCCTCCTGAGCACAATGCTCACCCTACTTCAGCAAATGGCTGAGTAGTTGGTGAGGGCTTGCAAATAGAGCTCTTTAAGTTTAGGTTTTGGAGTCGTTTTGCTCCGGCGATGTTTCTGGTCTCCCCACAGCACCTGGCTGGTGAGCCTCTGAGTTCTTTTAGTCTGCTGAACATGATGCTCACCCAAAAATTTGGGTTTGGTCGAGTCTAGGTATTAAATGTAGCATTGTGAGCCTTTAAATACAAGAATTGTTGGCCCGAAGTTTTATTCGAGTTTCGCATTGCTTCCAAAAGGTGAGCACGGTGTCCAGCAAGTCGAGAGCCACCTGCTGGTGGTGTCGGTACGTTAAAATAGCATTCCGAAATTAAATACAAGCGAAAATAGCATGAAAATGCATGCTTTTATGCAAATTGGTAGAATCCCGAGGGCCAAAATGCAATTGTGACCATACTAGCTGCTTTGTACAGTGTACACATGATCTCTAAAACTTTTGTTGGAGGTCCGATGCTTTTCGTTGAGCGGGAATTTGATCCCGAACCGTAAATCGGCAAAATCGCCGGTTTAACGGCAATTCGGCGTGAATCATGCAATTCAGGAAATTACGGTGATTAATTGGTGATGTCAAGTATCAGTGGCTGTTCCCAGTGCTATTCTAAAGAGCCCGGTGATTTTAGTTTCTGGTCTGCAACTCCCGGTGCCAAAATGGGCTTCCCGGGAGTGTTTCAGTGGTTATGGCTTTGCCAGTGCACAAGTGTACCCAGAGTCTGATGTTAGGGCCTAAATGTCTTAAATTAGACATTCTTGGGCAGCACGTGAAGTTTCACGAGTTTTGGTTATTGTTCAGCACAGATTGGGTCATAGTGGATCTATCGGCGGTTTCCGGAAATTTCGAAAAATTCCGGGACTTCAGCGAAGTTCCCTGTTTAGTTAGCTGCACTCAGTGTGTCGTCGGGATGGGTATGTGTGAGTCCATTACTGATTATAGCTTCTGATTCAGGGCCCAGCTGTTCAGCACCAGCCTCCCAGTAGCTGTGCGGGAGTTCGAGGATCTGCCTCCATCCAGGTGGGTTATCTTCGGTCCGGGTTCGATCTATTCGGCCCTCTGGTTGCTTTAGTCCAGTCGGACACCTGTTTTTGATCGCCCTGCTGATTATATATATGACCTATCTTGACATATCATGATTTCACCGATTGACACTGACTTGATTAGACCCATCATATATACCTGCTGATTTTATCTAGATTAGCCTTGATGATGGTATTGACATGCCCTATGATTAGTCCTGATAGATCTTGATCTATGTGAGACATATCTTACGTACTTGTTTATCAGTTTTTATATTTCTGATAGACCTTGATCTTCATGAGACATACCATATACATGCTGTTCATCAGCTTTTTCAGTATATAGATCTACATGATTTGATGGCACTTGTTGATTCCTGTCAGCCGATTTATTGTTGATATTCCGATATGCATGATTGATTGATCCTGATTATTGGATACTATTCGATATTCCGATATGCATGATTGATAGATACTACTTGATGTTCCGATATGCATGATAGATTCTGATCGATATGATAGATGATTTCCCTGTTGGGATCCCGGCTTGTTGCCGATTACCCGGTCAGTGGACCGAGAGCTTGAGCATTTGCATTATGATCGCCCGCACCGTTGTACTTCACGAACATATCCGAGGTCGCTCCTCGTGCGCTTTGTTCTTTACCGGTAAAGTGGTTAGCAGTTGCAACCCGTGACCCTCAGTGGAGGGAATGTCAACCAGGTGGTGCCAGGTGGGCAGTTTTGCCTGAGGTCTTGTGGGACCAATATGGTGGCTTTTGATTGGATGATTGATAGTTTCCTTATTGACGCATTTCTTTTACCTTATACTGTTGCTCAGTTTATTTCCAGTATTAGTATCGGTAGACATGCTTTTATCATTTGCAGTTCCTTATGCATGATTATTGTGGATATCTTTGATTTCCAGCATACATGATCTACCGCTCTTATGACTGATTATCACTGACATATCCTGATTTACAGTATTTCTTATCTGTAGTCCTGATGATTGATTACCTGCCTAGTTAGCCTATCTGTGGATTTTGTTGATTATCAGTAGATCCTATTTGTTATTCAGCTTTACCCTATGACTTCTACTATCCGCAGATTATAGTACCCAGTAGGTACGATTAGCTACTTCTCGGCTCGTCGTGCCCACTGGGATACACTCCGGTGTGTCTCACACCCTCGGGTGACTGTTGCAGGTCTGTCGGGTGGTGAGATGTCGGGACGATCCAGTGAGCCTGTCACGATAGAGCTGTCCCCCTGATGACTTAGATCGATGATTGAGATCCCCGATTATCTGTAGTTGGCTTTCATTTATGTTATTTCAGTTTGATGATAGTATGATGTTTGGATTATCCCTGATGATTAGTATTGTAGCAGTTGAGACATTTATTGCTCTCTGATTGATGATCGGATTAGCCTAGCCGTGCATGTATAGGAGAGACCCTATCCTTTCGGATAGGGGATTACCTATATGTGTGGCGGTCTGTTACGCCCGTTTTGCAAACTCTGATATATTCAAAAAAAAAAAAAAAAAATTTAGCCTGCTTTTCAAAACTCGGGACGTGACAGATTTCAAAATTTTAAAATTTAAATTTAGAGATTAAATTTCAAATCATAAATTTTAAATTTTAAATTAGAATTTAAGATAAAATTAAAAATTTGAAATTTTAAAAATTAAAAATTAAAAATTTGAAATTTAAAATTATAAGTTTTAATTTTCAAATTACATATTCTGAATTTTTAAAATTCAAATTTTAAAATTTTAAATTTTAAAATTTCAAATTTAATTCTGAATTTTTAAATTTTAAATTTTAAAGTTTTAAATTTAAAAAATACAAATTTTAAATTTCAAATTTTAAATTTATTTTTCAATTTTGAAATTGAAATCAAAAGTTAGAATTCAAAATTTAAAATTTAAATTTTAAATTTGTTTTGCAAATTTAAAATTTAAAATTTAAAATTTAAATTATTTTAAAGCAAAATTCAGAAAAAAAAAATTATTATTTCCAAATAGCTTTCCAAGATTATTTCAGAAAAAACACTTTTTATTTAAACTTAGCTAAATACTATACAACTTTTAATTAAAATTAATTCTCTAAATCAAAATTAATTCTGCATAAATTATCTTTTAAGAATGTAAACTAAACACGAGCTCCTAGATAAAAATGCTTCATATATTGCCGTGTATTTTAGTATTATTTTTATTTATTATATATTATATTAAAGAAAGATGCTTCTATGCATCACTTTTAATGCCACTCTCTTATCATCACCGTTGATATACTTTAATCCAACGATATAAAATATTTAAAGTGACCAGTTATACGAGCTGTGCACTCATCGATCAATCCATACTAATCTCAAGGATACTTTTGTTCATCTATTGTTTTACAAATCAGATAATCTTTTCAAGTATTGTTACAGAAAAAATTACCTACTAGGTGTAATGGTACACCATGTAAATTGGATCAAATAATCTAAAAAATTACGGTCTAAAAATAAGTATTGTATCAATTGTTTCTAGTGCAAGTGGCAAAGAGTTTGATGGTTGATACTCGAGACCCGAGTTTGAAGCCTAATTGCTTCATATTTCCAACTAAATTTTTTGTTGGAAATTTATTTCAAAAATAAACGAAACGGATAGTATGTTACCTTTCTCTCAATAAATAAATAAATAAATATTGCTCGGTTTATTAAAAAAAATCTAAATTTTATAATACTTATATAAAGACATTTTAAATTATTATAAAATATATTCAATAGATTACATATTAATTTTATAAGTTTTATTATAAATTTTAGGAGCACGGTGTATAAGATGTACTTCTACACACGGTGCAAGCAATAATTTCTCACTGCTTTGACAAATAAAAAGAAAAAGCTAGATGTTTAATCTTGTATAGAATACCCACAACTATAGATTATTTGAAATAAAAACCACAGCTTTGGTAGTATAATTTTAATTATTTATAATTTCAAACTCAAACTCCCTAAATAGTATAATTTTAATTATTTATAATTTCAAACTCAAACTTTTATATTATTAGCTACAATACAGCTAAAAGAACTGTCTCACATCGGGAAACGGATTTGTGCTGTACAGTGATGCTTCGGAAAGTAGTTTGGGATGTGTTTTGATACAATAAGGGAAGGTTATAGCCTACACGTCCCGACAATTATATGGCGAATTGGTCGCAATAATATTTGCTTTAAAGCTGTGGTGGCATTACTTATATGGCGAGCACTATGAGATCTACACAGATCACAAAAGCTTCAAGTATCTATTTACTCAAAGAAGTTAAATTTGAGGCTGTATCAATAACTAAAATTGCTTAAGAATTATAATGTCACAATCTTGTATCACCCGAAAAAGACAAATGTGGTGGCCGACGCATTAGGTCGAAAATTTGTGGAGAATCTCGCTATGTTGATCACTGGTCAAACATTGCTACAAAAGTAAATGCTGCAATTCGATTTGGAGGTAGTAGCATCCGGTGCCCTAGCGACACTTATGACACTTAGAGTGCAACCCATCTCGTTGGAGAAAATTAAGAAAAAAAAAAAAATCTCAATGGAAAGGCTCCAAAAGGTGCGTCCTGACGTTGAGGGTGAGTGCATAGAGGATTTCAATGTGGACTCTAAACTTAATAGAAAAAGGGAGAAAATAAATAAGTCGGAGCAAATTATATTAATAAGACTTTTGCCTTTATGCTTCAGTTTTCTTTTATTATCAGCATTTATATTTGGTCTTTTAATCGAGAGTCTCTTAACACTACGAGTGTAGGGTAATTAACGACGAATTCTTAAGTTTGCTGAAAGTCATAAATCTACAAACCTAATTTCAAAATAAAATTTAAACCAAATCTAATACGTACCATGAATGGCCACTTACCGAGGGTTGAGCCGTTCGTCGCGGCAAACATACTACTGGAGATTAAGTGATACGTGCAGCAAAAAAATATGATGAAAAAAATATTCGATTTATATCTGTAAAAAATTATCTTATATAATTTTTATGGCCTTATAAAAAAAAACGAAACTATGTCTCAACACGATTTTCATTCAACTCCTTTTTTCCCATTATTCATTTAGGCCCTATTTGGATACATGAATATATTGTTTGGTGTGTATGTTACGACCCGGCCCACTAGCAATAATAATTTGTCGGACTCAAACCACGACCCAAACCACGGCCCAAAATACTTAAGTCAAGTTATTATTATTAGTATCCATGTCTCTTATATACCCAATCCAACTCCATTCCCATCCATTATTAGTATTCATGTCTCTTATATACCCGATCACAATTTCATTCCCATCCGATGTGGGATTATTGGGGTGTCACAGACTCCCCCCGTTTAGGCCAAACGTCCCCGTCAACCCAAACACACACACAGCCCAAGATCACCAGGTGATGTGAGACTCGTCACACACTTCCGGCTGATGACTGGTTCTGATACCAAATGTAACGATCCGTTCTACTAGCAATAATAACTCATTGGGCCCAAACCACGGCCCAAAATGCTTAATCTCAGTTATTATTATTAGTGTCCATGTCTCTTATATACCCAATCATAACTCCATTCCCATACAATGTGGGACTATTGGGGTGTTATAGTGTATCTCTGCGGTATACTAGAGAACTTTATATATTTGGTGGATGGGAGTGTGATCAAATATCTAAATTGAATGCTACTTATATTAAGTCATAGTAGGTGAAATTGTTATACTATCAAATCACGAATATCAGAATATTTTAAGGAGAAAAAAAAACAAACACTTTCATTACAATCACACAAGAAAATTCTTCTGCCGAAAATGTTATTCTTAAATATTTTATTTCAACTTCTAAACTGGCCCTAAATTTTCTCCTATTTTAATCAAATCCACATCTTGGACCTATTAAAAATTTTTAAGCCCAAATATAACCTTTCTCTAATAATTTAAGCTTTCGGAGAATAATTCTTATTTCACATTATTTAATATGATATTAGAACGGAAGGTCCCAAGTTTAAATTCCTCCATATTCTTGTCTCATAATTTTCACTTATTTAATTCAACTTCATGGAGTGTGCGTATAAAAAAAAGAATTCAAGTGCAACCGTGAGAAGAAATGTTGAATACGATTATTGAAAGGAATATTATTATATAGCAATTTAAGTTTTTATGAACAAGTGGTTATTCCGTAATTTTTAATATGTATATAGTATATAGTGAAGAAAAATTACAAAAGGATAATTAATTTCCCGAATGCTTCTTGCAAGAGAGAAGAGAAAATGAAATTAAAGTTTCATAGAGAAGACTTACGAGTCACCCAAACTCAATTATTGCCGATAGAGAAATTCGTTCGTCTGCCCCACTCCACACCCTTGTCCTTGTTAAGTGAGAGAGAAACTATTGTCCATACCAATATTAGAGGTTTATAGATTAAAAAAAAATATACAAAGAATATTTAAACTTTAGTTTTTTTATAAACATGTATTTAAATTTTTTATTTGAATTAATTAAACATACTTTATAGATTTTATCCACTTTCTATGATGTACACTTTTTTTTTCAATTATACTACTCAGTTGTTCTATTTTTTTCGGCCTCTATACTATAAGAAAATAAAGTTATAATTTTGTACAAAAATTGATAATAAATATTATTTAAAAGAGATAGAGCATATATTCAAATCGGAAGAGGCGTAATTTTTTTAATGCATTTTGAAAGAGAAGAAAAAAAATGAAATGGAGATTTCATAGATAATACTTACATGTCAAGACAAACTCAATTAGTGTTAACGAGATTCTCCACGGTCGCCGACTCCACCAATTCGGCTAATGAACGGTAAAGTCATAATCCGCAGATGCTTCACCACTGCTCAGCTAATTGAGTGCAGAAATTACCGAGGAGGAAGGAGCTTTTGAATGCTGTCAGCTACGACTGCTTTATAGAGAGTCATTTACTAGTCACATCAAGTAATTAATAAAAGGGATTAATTGCATGCAGATTTCTGTAAACATATCGAATAGCAGATATATTTCTATAAAGTTCAATTTTTTATATTTATTTTTTTAAAATCCAACGTTATTCATATATATCCCTACCGTCTATCTGTCTTAGAAAAGTCTAGTTAACTATAAGTTAAATACTTAATCTTGGTTAATTAGTGAGGTAAATTTATCATTTTATCCTTTCAGATATTTTTATATTATTTTTTGGAGGGACATTTTTGAAAGGGCAAAACTATCATTTCACATATAATCTGTTAAAAAATAAACAGTGAACTAACGATAATAAACCGGAAGAATATATATGAATTATATTGGACTTTTGAAGGAATAAATATAAAAATTTTAACTTTATAGAAATATATCTACTATTCGATATGTTTACAGAAAGCCGTATGCAATTAACCCTTAATAAAAACAAATCACCTATTAGATAGATAAAATTACAAGGCACCACGGACGTGACTTTTTTCCCGGTAGGCCGCGCGTCCGACGGGGACGTCCTAGGGACGCGCGGCCATACCGCGTCCATACCGCATCGGTAATTCTATATATTAACAAGTAGAGTAATGCTACATGTACACCCCGAAGGGGTGTACATCCTACACCTCCACTTCTTTAATGGTGTCGATGTTTTTTACGGGTCACATCAAGTGACCACTCATCACACTCCCACCCTTAGATGGGTGGGGGTGCGAGATGTACACCCCTTACGGGTGTACAAGTAGCATTTTCCTAACAAGTAACAGCCCATATATTATGGAAAGTTATTACAGAGAAAATTAGGATTTTAAATTTGATAAAATATTAAAAATAATAATTTAATTAATTAATATGTAATTTTACTTATTTGTTTATATATATAAAGTTGGATTTAGTAAAAATTCTAATTTAATTAGTTTATTCATATCGTTGCACATAATATTATAATTTATTAATTTAATTTATTATATTATAAAATTAATTAAAAATATAAAAAAATTTAATTAAAAAAATATAGTTCTAAATTTAATTTTTTTTTTTTTTTTTTTTTTTTTTTTTTTTTTTTTTTTTTTTTTTTATCTCATCTCAATACTAAGTTTCTTTCTGGCAAAACCTTAAAGATACTATTTTTTTTTATCACTTTTTTACATTAGTGTTAAAAAATTTTTAAATTAAAATTTATTTTTTTATGATCTTAATAAATCAAGTTTGGTAGATAATATTTGATGGTAAAAATATATTATTTTTTATAAAATTAATATATTATATATAATGAATATATATTGTTATACTAAAATACTATATTTTATCGGTCGTGTACTCGTCGTGTCTTAATAAATCAAGTTTGGTAGATAATATTTGATGGCAAAAATATATTATTTTTTATAAAATTAATATATTATATATAATAAATATATATTGTTATACTAAAATATTATATTTTATCAGTCGTGTACTCGTCGTGTCCAATCTGCCGACTCGCCGAGTCGTGTCCCGTGTCCGTGTCACATAGATAAAATATAAAATATATATCTTTATTAGGGTGTATGAGTAGCATTGCTTAATTTTATATAATTTTTCAAAAAATAAAAAGATAAAAAATTACTTTTCAAAAAACAAAACAAAAAATAAAAAATTGTAATTTTTATATTTCTAATAATATTTTGAAAGCTGAAAATACAAAAAAAAAAAAAAAAAAAAATTAAAAAACTAAACAGAACTAGAAAAAAAATTTCAATCAAAAACTTATTTTTAAAATATTTTTATAGAAAACCAAATAATCTCTGAATCAACTTTTATCATTGGTGGGACTTATGTGTCAAGGACACGGACACGGACACGATTCAGATATGACGATTCGACAGATTTTTAAAAATAAGAACAAAAACACGACGAGTATACGGCTGATAAAATATAATAATTTAATATAACAATATATATTTATTATATATAAATATATAATATATTAATTTTATAAAAAAAATACTATATTTTTACCGTCAAATATTATCTACCAAACCTGATTATTAAGATCATAAAAAAAAATTCTAATTCAAAAAAATTATAACACTAATTCAAAAAAAGAGATAGAAAAAATAATACCTTTGAGATTTTGCTGGAGAGAAACTTAGCAGAGAGATGAAATAAAAAAAAATAATTTAAATTTAGGACTATATTTTTTAAATTAAAATTTTTTATATTTTTTAATTAATTTTATAATATAATAAATTAAATTAATAGATTATAATATTATGTCGAATGATATGAACCAACTAATTAAATAGGATTTTCACCAAATCCAACTTTTTATTTTGAAACAAATTAATAAAATTACATATTAACTAATTAAATTATTATTTTTAATATTTTATCAAATTCAAAATCTTAACTTTCTATATAATAACTTGCCATCATATATGAATTGTTACTTGTTAATACATAGAATTACCGACGCTGCATCGACGCTCTATGTTGTTGATTATTTTAGATAATGTTTAATAATTTATAATTTTATTAAGTAAAGTGTGTTTCATAAATATACCCCTTTTTATTTTTTTTTAAAACAACTTTATTTAGTCAACGCCTATTGCATTCGATTGCACTAGTCAAGCAATTGATCAATCAATCACTTGGAAATCTTCATATCCAAATAAAAAACAAAGAAAAAAGAGTAAACAAAAAAGTAGAGGGAATGCATTAGGAAATTGCGGAAAGAATATGACAAAGATCACCACTTAATAAGGGAGATTGTTTTGCATTTAATGAAAGTATGACTTAATTGCACCATGCTATAATGGAATTTTTTTTTATTTATTATATTGTAATAAATATTTTTAAAAAGTATTATTTTGTTGAGCTAGACTAGTATTTTTCGAAAGTACAAAAATTTATATATACTTTCAAGTTTCTTTTTTTCTTTTCTTTTTTTTAATAAGACATTTTATTCGGTGATCGAGTTCAGTAGACATGATTTACAGTATTGAAATTATTTAGAAATCAAATTTTATAATTTTTTAATTTTATTTATTTAATAAACGAGTAGTCTAAAAATAAAATAAAATAAAAAAAACAACAATCTCATAAAAAATAGGAGAAAATTTAAAATTAAAATCGGAATGATATTGCTCTTTATGATAAATATTTTTTTTTAAAAAATTTTTATCTAATTTTAATTATTCTATATTGTTGAGTAGATATAATAGCAAGTGCCAAAAAAAATTCAGAAAAAATAATTTCTTAGATGCTGTTTGGAAGACGGTAGGAAATATAATACAAGCTGCATAAAAAAGTAGTAAGTTTCGGAAGACACAGATGTGAAAGCATAGAAAGTTTTAGCCCCACGCACTTAGTGATTAAATATTTCTTTGTTATCCACGACAATTGTAGATATTTTAGACTTTACTATTTTACTTAGGCTTTAAGAACAAATGATGAAAAAAATATTCGATTTATATCTGTAAAAAATTATTTTATATAATTTTTATGTTTTAGGAACAAATGATGCTACCAAATTTTCCGCCGTTGGTGATCATTTTGATCCCTTAGATCATTCTAGTTTTCTAACCACCCATTAAAACCTAGGGATCCACTATCATCCTAAATGCAATATCTCCATTTAAGGGCCAAAAACTTAATAGCACTAATGACTACGTACTATTAATAGAATAGTAATCTAAATCTATACGAGTCCGGCTACTATTCTGCCATCGGGTAAAGATCAATTCGGATACATAATTAGTAACTTCAGTTAAAGAGAGATGTTTATAAAAAAAGATTTAAAATCATAGTGAGAAAGAGTATTGAATATAATTATTAAAAAAATATTATTCTCTGTAGCAATTTAAGCTTTTAAGGATAATTGATTATTTCACAATCTTTAACAATTACACAGTACTAGCAAAGAAAAATTGGAAAGGAGTAATTTTTTGAATACTTATTGGAAGAGGAAAGAAAATGAAATCAAAGTTTCATAGAGAAGATTTGTAAGTCAAAGCTCGAGAAATTTGTTTGTTCTCCTTATGTAAAATCAACAAAACTCAATTATTGCTAGAGGAATTTGTCCTTCTCCACTCCACATCCTTTCAGAGGTAGAAATTATTGTCTACAATCTGTTTCAGAGAAAAAAATTATTGTCTGCAATGTGTCCTTCCCGACTCCACATCCTTTTAGAGGGAGAAATTATTGTCCGCCTATAATTACATCATACGTACTATATTTTTAAAATTTCGTAACAGAAATTTAATATTAAAGTTTAGATTAAAATATAGATTTTATTTTTTGTAAATATTCGTCTTCTCTTTTTTTTTTATGATTTTAAAAATCTATATTTTACCTCCTTAAAATTTTAGATATGTTTCAAAGAATTTCGATGTTAAAGGAGTGGGTAAAAATACAAAACTGCCTTACTCATTATGGAGTGCAAAAATAATGTTTTAATATATTTTTAGTATTTTTAAATGCGTATTCAGTATCTCGTTCAGCTCCGACGAGTGATTGACTCTAATAACTCGTTGGTCCCAACCACCAGCCTAAAATTTTTAAGTCCAGTTATTATTAATAATGTCTATGGTCTATTATATATTTAATCATAATTTTATTCTAATCCAATGTAGAACTATTCGGGTGTGACAATCACTCCATGGTTTACTTTGCTCTCATGTCAGTTAATTTTTATTTCACCAAAAAATTTAATGTCCAACGGATGGCAAAGTAAAATAATTTGAAAATAATTACATGATCACAAAGTGAACAATGCGCTAAACCATGAAATAATTAGGTATAACTTTTTGAACGATAGGATGACAAAATAAAAATAAATTTTTCAAAATTCATAATTTTTCCAATATAGGCTCTTTAGATATTTTAGATCAAACATATGGGATCATATATAGGTGCGGTGCATACACTGGGTTCAGGCAATTGTTTCTCATTGCACAAAATGGGTAAAACTACTAATTTTTTTTTTATTGAAACATTAAATTATAGCAAAAAAAAAAAGACTTTAATGGTTTTAATCAACTTTTAGCAAATAAAACTAAATCAAGGGAGAGCTAATAGAGCCATTAAACTTGACAAAATTTTCACTTTAACTAACTAAAATAACTCCAAAAAAAGTTAAGAGGGTGTAATTAAATAAAAAAGAAAAAAAAAAAATAAGGAGCTATTAAATGGGGTGTACTCAGTATAGACAAAAAAGGAACACTGAAATACATTGTTTAAGAAATCTGAATCAAAACCAAACTTATACAGATTGAAGACTGAACTGAACATGAAAAACACTTTCCAAATAGGCTCGAGATGTGACAGATTGTGTGTGTATAAATTGGCAATAACTAATATGAATGTTGTTGTCAATATAGATAGATCATTTATAATCTCTCCAGTAGAAAGATATTCCTATTGTAGAAAGAATAGTAGTAGTAAGAACTAGAAAATATAAAAACCACCAAACTTCTCTAAGCAGGAAGAAATTTTGGCTATCCATAGTCTCAATCATATTACTATGTCCAGAAACTATATGTGCTACTGATTTATCCTTTACTTGGAGATTTTAACTCAGAAATTTTTTGTCCATTAAATGAAATAATGGCATTATATCTGATTCAGATATTCAAAATGATGCTCCGAACTTTATTGTTGTGATGTTGCAGTTATGAAGGTGTGTTCAAACAACATGAATTAAACAGTCGACCAATAAAAGACAACTTTTTTAGAATAGCTTTTTCAGCCAAGCAGGCTTCTGTTTGTCTTCTTTATTTCGCATTTTGTTCTGCCAAGAGAGGAGAGCTCCAAAAAATAGAATGATGAAAGATACAAGAAGATTGTCAATATCTGTCCAAAAGAATTGGCAACTCTCTACCCATTCCGAAATGTAAGATGGCAATGTTCTATAAAGTAGATTTCTACCTAAATTCTTGCGCATGTCGTTTCACAAGCAGCGATCACAAACCATGAGGCTTTCATTGTAATTTGGATGAAGACTATAATCGTTAGCATTTCCTTTAGTTACACTCTTGAGGTCAAAAGGCGGAACCATTTAAGATTGAAAGTAGAAATGATCACCACAATTAACTACGAGTCAAGTAGAGGGGCATGAACATCCTTCAAAATGACCTTACCGAGGCATAATCCTTGAAATAATATCCAAAGTACAATCATCAGTTGCAGAACTGGCCGGCCTGCAGAAGATGTTAAATAGCTGCGTGCAAGAAAAAAAAAGAAAAAAAAAACTATAATTAGAAAAATTTCCATAAAAAAGGAAGAACCTTTTAAGATAACTTTGTCGAGACATATTTTTGAAACCTCTTTTGCCATGCCAAATATTTCATCAGCATAAGTAGGCAGAAACCATCCACTCTTGCAACCATTCTGAAAAAGCCCACAGCATACTCAAATTAATGAATACATAGGTAGAGAGCTTCAAAAGAAACTTTTAAAATACAAAACAAGATATAAGCTTGCATGTTGTTTATTAAGCATCATCAGAAAAGTTGAGAACAGTAAAAAACGTCCGTCAACTAGGAGCAATAATTTTTTTAAAGCAACTCATGAGATTCCCAACAAAAGCAAATTTACCCCTGTAAAATCTAACTGTCATATATACCTTTACAGGTTGCAGAGTCTCACAAAATAAAATAAATTAAAAATTAAAAATTGAAAATTAAACAACCATCCACCACATCAGCAAAATTTTGAACCTTGTGATTTTCCTTAAAGCAAATGCCATCACTTTAAGCGGCAACTAAAATTGTCGTTCTCTACTAAGAAATCAAATTAGTCCCACCGCTTGTACTTACACTCAAAACATCCTTCAGCTTGCTAATTGGTCTGCTAGGGAAGATTAATTAAGCAGTAAAACAGAATAACCAGTAAAATTAAGCTACATCAAAGATCCTAATCACATCATATATATATATATATATATAGTAGTTCTTATTCCAATCCTGTACCAAGAAAATTAGGAGAATATACACAAAGCAGTAAAACTTTAACCATACTTCGTAACAAGGACGAAATCGATAGACTATAATAATAGGAGTCTTTTAAATTCATACACCACCGAGAACAAAAAGATAACAGAAATACATAGGCTGCTTATTTAGTCCTATTACATTCCCATAGAGAAATCGATAGAGTCTTTAATTTGTTCTCGCACCACCAAACATAGAGCATAAGCGGTAACACCTCAGTTTTTTTTTTGTATTCAATATGAAATTGAACGGAATGGTTTTTAAAAACTATTAATAAAGTAAGAGTAAGGCGCTGTAGGATGTGGTTGCAAGTTGATGCCTGCTGCAGCGTAGCCATCATTTTCCTTTTACGATGAGTCAACAGAGTCTTATCGGCGGAGCATCCACCAAATTTACTCTAAATATCGATACAACCTGCACTAAAAACTAAAATAAGTTTAACAAAATTTAAAGCATGATCTATACTGTTGAAATTGAGTTCACAAGTTTAATTTGGTGCCTGTTATACTGCTGTAAAAAAACAACAAAAATTTGAAACACATTTTAAAGCAATGTCTAACAACTTCATTGGATAATAGACAAAAAGTAAACAAGCGTATGACCAGGATACGAGATTTGCTATTTATGCCATAATATTCAAACACTAAATTATCTTTAGGATATATGAATATATATATTAAGGATAAACAAAATCGAAGCATTTAACATCCTTGCCCCAAAAGAGGGCAATTTCTTTCTTAAAGATTTTACATTGTTTTGGCTTTAGAGAAAAAAAAAAAAGAAAAAAAAGAAAAAAAAGAAAAGAGGAATACATGGAATCTAATTTTAATCCTATGCCAAGAAAACTAAAGAATACATATGTGGAAGCTAACTGTTTGATTGATGGATAGGGGTAATCAAATATAAGTCTTGGGAGCACCATATACTACAAGGGGTGATTATAAGCACTATATATATTTCCTTGTATGTATCCAAAAATCATAAAGTAAGGGTAAAAATAAAAAATAAAAAATCTTTTGAGGATGCTAAGTTAAAAATTGAACCTGGCTGCTCTCGCATCATCCAAAAAAAGTGTAAATAATCCTGAAACAAATGAGAAAAGCTTGTTAAGTTTGAATGAGATGTAGTTCATTAAGATCGAAATGAATTGCATTAATTACAGAAATGTTTTAGCTACTTCAAAGAAGCTCAACAACTTCATTAGATTGTAGCAGACAAAAAAAGATAAAAATGTTTCATCAGATTATAGACAATAAAAAAGAAAAAAGCATGCACGCGCGCACGCACACACGCACACATTCTCTCCCTCTCTCTTTTATTCTTGCTATAATTGTACAAATAGTCTCTATTTTTATAAATAACCTTTGAAATATTCAATTTTTATAAATAGCCTTTCCATCAATTAGACAGCAGTTCTGATCAAATATCTTGCATCTATTCTTGCAAAGCTTGAAAACACCGGTAGAAAATACTAGAGCATACACTTGGCCTATTTTGACAGGAAAAAAAAAAAAGAAAACACATAAAAATGCCAAAAACATAGTTGAAATAACTTGATGCATGGAAGCTTTTGATAAATCAATCTTGGAGACTCATTCTGCTTTTCCTGTCTATCTAGCCGATACCTCTTATTAGAGTTGTAAGCTTCTATATATTTAAAGAAGTACATTTAATGATAACAATGTAGGGATTGAAAGTTTAATGATGCTTTTTGAAAAAAGAAAATAAATATAAAGTGTGTAGTCCAAAGATTGATAAACAACAATAGTCCAACAGAGTCTTGTAGGGGAAAAAAAAATATAGTACATATAGAAAATTTTAAAAAAGATTCTCAAGTTAAGCTCACAAGCTTAATCAGGGTGCTCGTTATGCTGCTGATATTTAAAAAAAAAAAAGGGTTTGAAACACATTTGAAAGCAATGTTTAAACTAGGCTTAACAAGATCATCAGATAATAGACGAAACAAAACAAGCTTGCCAGGCTATGAGATTTGCTACTTGTGCAGGAATCAAACAGTAAATTTCATTCATAAAGATTATACATTAATTTGGCAATAGTAAAAAAAAACATGCAATACATGGAGTCTTTCTCTAATCCTACATGCGCCAAGAAAATTGAAGAACAAAACTTTACTCTTGTTATATTCCTGAAAGAGTTGAGAGAAATATATATATATAGGAGTGGTATACCATTACTATAGTCCTGCACCAAGAAATTAAAAGAACTCGAAAACTTTTGTTGTGTGTCTCTTATGTTCTAACTAATCACTGGACAACTAGCCATATTTAACTTTCGAAAGCAATCCATATACTGCGTATATTATATTCATTACATTGTTTGTTCTACGAGTCAAATCCGTCCTGCGAGCACCGTGTATTATAAGGGGCAATTAGCGCGCTATATTCCCTTATAATTAGTTATTATGAATCCAAACCATAAAGTAAGAGTACAAAATTTAAAAATTCTATTGAGGATGCTAATTAAAAACAAACCTGACTGCCCTTGCATTATCCCATAACTAATCACTGGAATCCTGTAACAAATGAGAAAACCATGTTAAGATCGAATGAGATGTACTTCATTAAGACTGAAATGAATTGCATTAATTACAGAGAGTAGCAAGGCCGATAGATGAAGGGGCATGGTGAAGTGAGCATAGAATGTGCATCATCACCTTTTTAAATATTAATTCATTCAATCATCACAAGCTTATGACCAGGCTATGAGATTTGCTATTTATGCAGAAATATTCAAACATTAAATTATCTTAAGGACATATGACTATAATAAATTGAGGAGAAACAAAATTCCTCCCTGCCCCAAAAGAGGGCAATTTCTTTCTTAAAGATTTTATGTTGTTTTGGCTATAGAGAGAGCGAAAAAAAAGAAGAAAAAAACAGGAATACATGGTGTCTGACTCTAATCCTGCACTAAGAAAACTGAAGAACACAAGCATGTAGTAAGACATTAGTTTTTTTTTTTTTTCCTTTTAATTTCTATAAATAGATTGATAGACAACTTATAGAGAGTCATATATATATTGCTCCAGCACTAATAAAATAGGAGAACAAAAGCAGCAAGACTTTAGCCATTCTTTGGTACTGCAATGAAATTGATAGACTACAATAAGAGCCTTTTTCACTCATACCTGACCAAGAGCATAGAAAATAAAAAATCATAAGGGGTGATTAGCACTATATATATTTCCATTTATGTATCCAAAATCATAAAGTAAGGGTAAAAAATAAAAAATGAAAATGAAAATTATTCTGAGAATGCTAAGTTAAAAATTGAACCTGGCTGCTCTCGCATTGTCCTAAAAAGTCTTAGAAATCCTGTAGCAAATGAGATAACATAGAATGAGATGTACTTAATTAAGACCGAAATGAATTGCATTAATTGCAGAGGGTAGGATGGGAAAGATGAAGGGTGGTGTAGTGAATATAGAATGTGAATCATCACCTCTAATAGAATCACCACATTAGGGATGTTGGCAATCTTGGGCCAATCAAGGCCTATATTCTCTTGGCATCGCTCCTTCAACTCAGGGTGACACCGAGTGATCCATAGAGTACGCAGTGAAGTAGGCAGATCTGGAAGTGACTGGATGAGTTTAGCATTACCTACTACCAAAATCTCTAGGGAGCACAATTGTGTCATGCTCTGGGGGAGGGACTGAAGGGAGCATGCATTCCATATGTCTAATTCTTTGAGGGCAGAGTGATTTTGCAGTAGCCATTCCTCAGGTAAGGAGGTGAATCGCGAAGCACCAGTGAGAGTGAAACTGCTGATGGAGGAGAGACTTCTCAATGGCTCCATGAGCAGGAGCGCGTGGTGGTCAATTGATAGTTTACCAAGCTTCAAAAAGCAGTCCGCTGCATTCTTTTGACCGACATCATTTGGGAACGGAGGCTGATGCAGGGAAACTTCAATTAGCTTGTCACAACCTCCAATTATTAACCAACGGAGGGATACGAGAGCTTGTATTCCCCCAAGTGATGACAATTCTTTACAGCTGTTTATTGATAAATGGTAAAGCATTGTCCACCGTGCACACACTTGTGCTGTCGGAAGGGATGTTATGCTTGCACAATCGCATAATTCCAAACTAGTAAAAGAGGTCGAATTTGGTAATAACCGGAGCAAATGCACTTCAAGGTCGCCGCATGACCCAATAGAGATATGATGGAGTGTAGAGGGCAGTTGGATGTCGGAGATCCCACGCGTTGTCAACTTCGGGCACCCAATTATATCCAGGTATGTTAGGGGGTTGAATTTCGAAAAGAACTCTGGTGGAACATATTCGAGCTTCTCACATTGTTGGATGTCTAAACTTTCCAAAACCTTAAAATATTCTTGCTGTTGCAAAAAGAAAAGATATAATGATATTAAGTCCGGACAATTACAGCCATTCAAATATGAATTGGTGTTTTAATATAAGGGTAAACTTCAAATTGTCTCTGTATGGTTTAGCTCATTTTCACCTTGCCAAAAAATTTCACTTTGTCATTCTGTAGTTTAATTTTTATTTCATCAAAAAAATTCTATATGAAATAGGGTGGCAAATTAAAAATGTTTAAAAATTTATAGGATGACAAAATAAAAAATACGCTAAACCACGCAGGAGCAAAGTGAAACTTTTTGAACCACGGAGTGGCAAAGTGAAAATAAGCAAAACCATAGGGTGACAAAGTGGAACTTTTTCAACCACGGGGCAAAGTGAAAATGAGCTAAACCTTAGGGTGGGTAATTTGAAGTTTATAAAACATAGCACTTACATTGTTGTTTCGGCAATCTTGATTTATCACTTGAAGAGCGGTCAATCCGGTAATATGAATGCTCAATTTTCTTAGACTACAAGGCAGAGTAAGAATTCCCATCAAATTAGGGCATCTAGTAATTTTCATTTTATGAAGTTTAGGAAACATGCACCCATCATCTATTCCAATCAACTCCTCCAAGTTTGACAAGTCCTCAAAGACTAGCTCCTTCAATGATGGAAAGGCACACCCACGACTGCTCCCAAAGAACGAAGAATCTATTTTCTTTACTGCATGTAGTCCATTGAGGTGAAGATGATTGAGGAATGGCAACCGCCCAAGAGGTGGGAGGTACTCCCATCCTTTACAGTCCATCAATACAATGGATGTCAAATTGATGAGAAACAAATCTGACATCCAACGCGGAGAATTAACTCCTTGGTATTCTACAATACACAATCTCTTGAGATTGATATGTGGACAGAGGTTATCAAGGAGCTGCTCATCCATCTCTACACTATTGGAGCGGCCTTTAGACCATCTCAATGTCAATGATTTGAGATATTCTTTCTCATTCAACTTGGCCTCCATGGCTTCTTCGGAAGTCCTCACATTTTCAAGCCCTCTAATGCACAGGTAATCACGAAGATCACTTAGCTTCTTTAGTTCACTAATTTTGTAACCACTCTTATCTCGAACAAAAAAATCATCTAATTGGCAGATGAAGGGTAGTTTGCCAACATTAGGACCATTTCCTATCATAGGAACACTTAATAAACGCAAGTTGACCAAGTTAGTCAAACCATCCCATTCAATAACATCAGTAGCAGCAGGATTAGTAATGTTACTAGCAAATAACTGGAGGAATTGTAGGTGATAAAGATTATAAACAGATAGACGAAGGAACTCCGTGATACTTCCAATCGTTGTCTTTGTTGGCCGAAGAGATAGGTAGCGGAGGTGTACAGAGCTATCAAGTGCATCGCCCATTTCATAAAAGTCAAAACTCCCGCTCATGCTCAGTAAGCGTAAGTTTTTAAATCCTTTTATAACCTCATTAAACACAAGTAAATGATCTGTATTATGCTCATGATTCTTTTCAACATCTATCAAAAGAGTCTGCAAGTTCTTAAGTTTAGAGATCACTCTGATGGAAAGAAGATTTATGTTTTTAACACGTAAATGTCGAACTGTCCGTGGAATAGTAATTCTTGCAACATCACCTTCTATTCTGATGCATTCCCCTTGAGAAACAGATCGTGCAAGGTCATGCAGTAGATCATGCATAACAAAAAATTTACTGGTTTTGTTAGTAAAAAATGATTTTCTTATCAGAAGATTAAGATACTCCTCTCCAATATCTTCTGGCCTTCGACTTTCATTAATAGACTGTGATATTAGACCTGACCCCATCCACATATAGACCAACTCTTTCCTCTTAAACTCGTAATCCTGTGGAAATATACTACAATATCTAAAGCAAACCTGTAAGCATATGGGTAAATGGTCGTAGCTTAATCTTAAAACTGTTATGATGTCATTCTCTCCTTGCTGTACTTTTATAATGTCTTCTTTTAAAATTCTTTTCCAGTAGTCATAATCCATATAAGAATTTAATAGCCCTCCTATAACCTTTATTGCCAATGGGCATCCACCAAGCTTCTTCGCTATCTGCTCACCAATCGGCCGCAAGTTTTTATAATCATCCGGGTTCACATCAAGAAATGCATGCTTATTGAAAAGCAACAAACGGTCGCTCTCCTCCAACTCATTTAGATTTAATGATTCCCTTTGGCATTGCATCACAGTTGCAGCCATATCAGCAACTGAACCCATTCGAGTTGTCAAAAGAATCTTACTTCCTCTCTGTCCAAATTTCAAAGGAGCAACCAATTTCTCCCACTGTGACATATTACTATCATTCCAAACATCATCCAGTATAAGCAAAAACCTCTTCGGCGTAAGTTTTTTTTTAAGTTCCTTATGGAGTGCATTTAGACTCTGCATATGATCAGAACTTCTATGATTTATTTCTTCTACAATATTTTTTGTTATCGTAACTGCATTGAAGTCTTGAGAAACGCAAACCCACATAATCGGGTCGAAGTACCTTTGCACTCTTTTATCTTGATGGATTAGTTGGGCAAGAGTAGTCTTCCCAAGCCCACCCATACCAACAATGGTATAAGCAGAGACATTGAAAGTGAGCCCTTCAGACTCGCCATTTACCGGTTTGATCAGCCATTCGACTATCGTGTCCCTCTCCTTGTCTCGTCCGAGCACCTCACTTTCGGTTAACAAGCAGCTAGTGTCGCGAGCATTCTTGACTTCCTCGAGCTTCCGACGCTTAACGCTAGGGCCATAAAACCCAATAGCAAGTTGAAGGAATGGCCCCATACGGTCAATGACCTTGTTTAACACCTTGACAGCCTCTTTCAACCTCTCCAGTGTGTCATCGGGAAAGATACCTTTAATAAAACTATCAATCTTTGTTTTGCATTTAGAGAGAATATTGTCACGCACCTTGTCATCTCGATCTCGTATAATCTTCTCCAGCTCGTAGTACTCCAGCTCGTCGAGCACGTCCTCTGAATTCTCCACGGCGTCTCTGAGCTGCCACAGCCACATACCCAGCCCCTCGTTCTGCATCATGGCCGGCGCACCCTCCTCAACAGCAGTCAAGACTGCCTTGACCTGTGGAAGGGCGTATTGCAGCCGGTCGAGCTCGTCCTGCATGCCGCTGGCTGCCGGGCACGTCTTGTGGTAGGATGAGCATGTGTCAACGAGATTCTCGATGATTGCCGACGCCACCGATTGGCCTATGAAAGTTAAAGCCATAATCCTCCAGATAGCTCTAAGTGCAGCTGCTTCACCACTACTCAGGCAATGGATCAAAGTCCTGTAGGAGTACAGAAATTGGAGAAAGAGGAAAGAGATGTTCAGCTTGCAAAGAAGAAAAATTTAGGAGGAATGCATATATGAGTTCTTGAATGCTGTTCATCTAATATGGAGGAAGCTGAGATTAGAATCTTGGGGACTTTTGCATGGCAAAGCAATAGAGTATGGCTGCTTTATTTGATTCCCCAGGAAAAGAAAGGTGAAAAACTACTTTTCAAAATACAAATAAAAAAAAAAATAGTTTTTATATTGGGATTTTTTTTAAAATGACCCTACAACTTATAAATATTTGCCAAATAACCCTCCCAAATTTTTTTTTGCAAAACTAACCCTCCTTTTGCCAGCTGGGCGCCACGGAGGCCAGCTGACTTGAAGGCGCTGAATCGTTTAGCGTCTTCACAAAAAACCTGTGAAGACCCTGAATGAATCAGCGCCTTCATGCTATATGTTGAAGGCGCTGAAGCGTTCAGCGTCTTCACAAAAAACCTGTGAAGACGCTGAATGAATCAGCGCCTTCATGCTATATGTTGAAGGCGCTGTTTCATTCAGCGCCTTCAGCATACACTATTGAGGACTTAGCCAATTTTCGCGAAAATTGGCTAAGTCCTTAGGTATAACTCCTATAGGCTGTTAAAGGCGCTGTTTCCTTCAGCGCCTCCAACAAATATGTTAAAGGCGCTGAACGATTCAGCGTCTTTAACATATTTGTTAGAAACGCTGAATTGTTCAGCGCCTTTAACATTTATGTTAAAGGCGCTGAATAGTTCAGCGCCTTTAATGTCAAAGGCGCTGAATAGTTCAGCGCCTTTAATGTCAAAGGCGCTGAATGGTTCAGCGCCTTTAACTTATAATGTTAAAGGCGCTGAACGATTCAGCGCCTTCACCACTATACCTACCCGCGCGGGCAGCACTGCGCTCATTTCTTCTCTTCTCCCGCACAGTGCTCCGCTCCGATTTCTTCTCTTCTCCCGCACAGTGCTCCGCTCCGCACAGTGCTCCGCTCCGCATCTCTCCCTCCGCTCCTGCACAGTGACAGTGCCGATCTCCGCTCCCACACAGTGCCGATCTCCTCTCCCGCCCTCTCCCGCACAGTGCCGATCTCCTCTCGCCGTCGCCGTCGCCTTCGCCGTCGCCGTCGCCGTCGCCTTCGCCGTCGCCGTCGCCGTCTCTCTCGCGCTCTCTCTCACTGTGAGCTCGCTCCCTCTCTCTTCTCTCTCTCTCTCTCTCTCTCTCTCACTGTGAGAGAGTGATCTCTCACAGTGAAGACTTCACTGTGAGAGATCACTCTCTCACAGTGATCTCGCTTCACTGTGAGAGAGTGATCTCTCACAGTGAAGCTCTCTCACTGTGAGAGTGATCTCTCACAGTGAGTTTCACTGTGAGAGATCACTCTATTGAGAGTGTTCTCACAGTGAGGTCTGTTCTCACAGTGAGGTCTGTGTTTAATTTTTTTTGTAGTTAAAATGGCTAATCGTCGCATGTAAAGTGAGAGGTTTCACTGTCAGTCTCCGACTGTAAAGTTAAAAGTAGTATTTTGAAGTGGTTAATTTTGTTTTGTAGTTGAAATGGCTAATCGTCGCATGCCCATAAGTGTTCATTGGGATGGACAGTTAGTTATCGATGAGAATGGTCCACGATATATCGGCGGTCAAAAAAAGTTAATCGCGATACGTTCTGATTCTACATATACTAGTTTCGAGACGAGAATGTATCGTTTAGTAAATTGTACAAGAGAACAATTTCGTTTAAAATTTACTATTGGTTGCCCCACGATCGGTAGTGGATATTTAGCTCACGAAGTAGTAGATGATGAATCATTGGAGGGAATGATTGGATTATGTGAACATCATGGTGTTGTGACGGTATACATTGAGAAAGAGCTACATCCGTCGGATAATTTTGAACCGCAAGGTTATTACACGAGAATGCTCCACAATTATATTGATTTGGGTCCTTCCGCCAATGTAATGAGAGATCAAAATATTCCACACGAAGGTGGTGTCAGAATGACAAGGTTAGAAAAATAACCTAATAATTTAGTAATTTGTAATCTTCTTTAAATGTACTTAATCATTGTATATATTGCAGAGAAAGTGAGTATGACCCTATTGAGAGTGTTGTACCTTGCTCGGTTAGTAGTGTGCCACCAACGACCACATGTGTGCCACCTACGACCACACACACGCAAGCCACGACCTCACGCGGACACTGCACGACATCACGCGAACAATGCACGACCTCCCGTATAGAACCAAGGATGTCTTATTTACAACTAGAACCTTCTGATTAGGGGTAAGTACAAATCTAATTAAATGTTAAGTTTTAAATTAATGGCAATGTTGGAATTTTAGGTTTACCAAATTTGCAGGTTATCTAATTCCTATGAACATTGGAATCCAACTGCTATTAATGAATTTGATACTAATGTTGAGGAAGGAGGTGATAATATCGACGAAGGAGATTATGTTGACGGGGGTGGTGATAGTGATATTAATCATGAGGATTCACCAATCAATGATGATCAGAATAGTAGTGAGGATGACGAACTGGATGTTTCATTTCCAGATATAGATGATAATCATGATGGAGGGTTAAATGATTTTGCAAATACAATTTACAGTCAAATGGACAACCCACAAATAAGCAATGATTACGTAGACAATCCTGACGAGGAAAATGAATTTATTGATCATCCGGAACGTTTTCTTTCAGATACTAATTGGATAAATCAGTATGCTGTAGATCATACAGATCTTCATATTCGACAAATCAATACTGGTCTCCCTAGCATCGACGGGAGTTGGGCTGGACGTGTCTTTCAAGATAAGACATCTTTATTAGATGCTCTAGACCGGTGGCATATTGAGCATAATGTACAAATGAAAGTATTGAAATCTACAAGAACGACTTACACTGTCAAATGCTTAGTAGAGGGATGTGCTTGGAGATTACATGCTTCAGTACCCAAAGATACGACATACTTTAGGGTAAAAACATATGCTGGTCCACACACATGTGTAATTCCAATACTGAACGCCGCGCACCGTAATTGTAATTCGACCCTTATATGTCAATTGATTCTTCCGACATTAAAGGTTAGACTTAATATGACGCCAAAAGAAATTCGAGATACGGTGCGAGCAGAGTACCATACTGACATAACATATTGGAAGGCTTGGCAATCAAAGAGTAAAGCATTACAAATTATTTACGGGAGCTAGGAGCAATCGTACACAGACTTGCCTCGTTACCTTACTATTGTAAAGAATTCTAATCATGGTACTTTATGGCGTCTGGATCATAGGTGGCCCGCTGATGGCATTTTTCCCTTTGGTCGTGTTTTTTGGTCATTTGGACCTTCGATCCATGGATTCGCACATTGTCGGCCGGTGGTGAGTATTGATGCCACACATATGTACGGCAAATACGAAGGTCATGCTTTGATAGCGACGGCTGCAGATGCAAATGATGGATTATATCCTTTGGCATTTGCAATTTGTGAGGGAGAGAATACCGGGAGTTGGAGATGGTTTTTGCAAAACTTGCGTCATTATGTAACCCGTGATAGAGCCATTTGTTTTATATCTGATCGATTTCCTGAATTGAGGGAAATAGTGGCTACTATCTATCCTCCAGCACGGGGTCACTCGCATCGTTGGTGTCTTCGACATATGAAAGCAAACATGAATAAGCGCTTCAAGAACGACATGTTGTTAGATAAATTCTGGCAGATCGGAATTGCTGCAACACCGACGGCATATAATCAGCTGAAAGAAGAATTACAGGTGTTGGATCACGATGCTTGGGAGTGGGTCCATAATCTTGACAGATATAAAGAGTACTGGGCAAGAGCATTTGATGGAGGCCGGCGGTTTGGATTGATGACTACGAATCTTTCTGAATCGTTAAATGGGGATCTTAAGGACACTCGTGGTTTGCCTATCACGGCTTTTGTTGCGTCTACTTTTTATAAGCTTAATAAGTATTTCTACGAGCGCCGTGCGGCCGGTGAACATTCGACGGACGATTTGTCCTTAAAGTCAAAAATATGATTACTGAAAATATAGATACGGCGCGGGCACATCATGTTGAAAGATTTGGACTCACAGAATTTGAAGTTAAAACTGGAGATTTCGACTACAAAGTGATCGTCAATGGAACAAATGTCGAATGTTCATGTTGTGAATTGTATCTAACAGGAATACCTTGCTCGCATGTCTTAGCAGTTTGTAGTACATCACATATGAGATTACCCTACCAGGATTTTTGTTCACCTTGGTATAGTACAGACTGCTATCGTGCGGCGTACGCACCACATTTTCATCCTGTTCCTGATAGACGGCACTGGCCACGACCCCAAGGTCCCCCGATTGTACCGCCTCCCATACGAAGGAAGAAAGGTCGTCCACGATCAACACGTATTCGTAATATAATGGACGAGGGGGGTGGCCGACGAGTAAAATGCTCCATTTGTAAGCAGGCAGGCCATTATAGGAGCACTTGTCCACAAAATACAGAAAGAGTGCAACAAGGACGCCGGCGTATGATTTACACAATTATATTTATCTTGTCTTAATATTTAATTATTTTTAGCTATCATGTTACTAATATGTAGATTGCTTATTGCAGATGGCAGATCACGAGGACGCGGGGCCAGTTGATGCGTCTGTCTTAGTAGACCAGCATCGCCATAGGTCCGCCTTTATCAGGACTGAGGTAAGAGCTATAAAATTTCATTTGATATTTTATTGTAATACAAATAAGCTGAATTGGTGTAAAAGCTAACTATATTTGTTTTGGCATTACAGGGGTATCGTGCGGTGGAGTTCTCAGAGCATGGGCGGAAGCTCAACCAGTGGGAGCTTGAGCATCCAGCTGTACTAGATCTACTCCGACTGTCTGGATTTTACGGGGTAGCACGCTTGAGACGCGTGCAGCTGGATCAGGCTTTACTAGCCGCCCTTGCCGAGAGGTGGAGACCGGAGACTCAGACGTTCCACTTTCGACATGGTGAGATGACCGTCACACTCCAGGATGTGGCGGTTATTTCAGGTCTCCGTGTCGACGGTCCACCAGTAACGGGAACTTCACTTCAAGAGTGGGTGCCGCTATGCGAGGCATTGTTGGGAGTTGTGCCCGACGAAATAAAGGGGTCGCAGATACGCCTAACGTGGCTATATCATCAGTACAGCCATATACCGCTAGATGCCCCTGCAGAAGTAGTCGCAGTTACAGCCCGTGCATATATGTTATATCAAATCGGGTGTAGTTTGTTTCCCAACCCCAGCGGACACAGAGTTCACCTAAATTGGCTATCACTTTTGGCTGATTTTGATCTCTGCGGGGCTTATGCATGGGGTGCAGCTGCCTTGGCTTATATGTATCAAGCGCTAGGACTTGCCTCACTGCACGGGAAGGCCGAGTGTTGTTGTTTTGGGACGCTATTGCAGGTATAATATATAATATTTTGATTTCATTATTATGTTAATATTGGTATTTAATATTTTATTTCTAATATTAAGTCGTTTGTGTTAATATATAGATTTGGGCTTGGGAGCATATTCATATCGGCCGACCTACAGGCGTCCTAGCGCTACCCGACCTTGTAGATCTCCCTCTGGGTTGCCGGTAAGATATTTATTTAATATAGTAGATTTTTGTATTTCAAATGTAATTGCAACTAATATATATATTTTACAATCTAGATGGGCAAACGCTGGAGGACTACGATTCAGAGCCAATGTCAGGACCGCTGACATTGAGTTTTATAGAGATGAGTTAGATCAGCAGAGAGAGACGCAGGTATGTAGATGTTTAAATCAATACTTTAAATATATTTTTTCTAAACATTTTTATACTAACTGATCATTTTGTGTTATTAACAGGTTATATGGATGTCGTACACAGATGAGATTTTAGCTGCATTACCAGACTTTTGTGTACAGGGCTCGCAAGTCTGGCGTTCAAGGACAGTCATCATCTGCTATCACATAGTAGAGATGCATGTACCAGACAGAGTCCTGCGGCAATTCGGTCTTCTCCAGCATATACCTCTCAATGTGGAGTCCATCCGACGCATGACATCACGTGGGCGTCCGGATGAGGATTGGAGTGCATTTCACGCTGTACACATTGAGAGGTGGTCTGAGAGGCTAGATCACATTGTTGATCAGCTCCCGGCTGCTGGTGAGGACCCACTGCAGGCGGTATCCATATACATGCAATGGTACTGGACGATTACGAGGAGATGGATATATCGTCCAGTGCAGCGTCCTCCGCTGACTTTTCATCCCCCTGGGCATATCGAGAGGACAATGGTATAATAATTTATATACATAAATTTAACATGTTTTGTATATTTAATATAAATTTAATTTGTCCATTGAAATGCAGGCCGACACACTACGACAGATGGATACTACTATAGGCCAGTTATTGCATGATCGTCCGTCGCCTACGAGGATATTCGGGACTCTTACAGATATGCGCGAGCATATTCATATGGTATTGCAAAATCTACCGTCGGTACCTACTGTCAGAGTTGCTGAGGGACGAGGAGATTATGCTCACGCATCGTCCTCGAGTCATCAAGTAACTTCATATCACTAGAAATTTCAAATTAAGTCTTCAAATTCAAATTAACTAACTATTTACGCCATTTCAGGTGCCACGATCTCCATCTCCCCCTATTCAGGCCCCTACGACATTTCCCTCGACGTTAGACTCACTCCCGCCTCCTGTATCACAGACATCATTTGCATCGACATATTCACGTCGTCGTCCCTCGTCATCATCACCACAGGAGATCCAACATATTGCTCAGCATGATGAGGGTGGTGTTATCGAGGAGCTCGATCAGTTGGCAGCGGCCGAGCATCTTGATGATATGCCGATTATCGAGCTTGTTGTTCCTCGTGGGCGTGGGCGTCCGCGAGGGCGTGGACGTAGGCGTGGCCGAGGAGGTCGAGGGAGAGGATAAGCTCAAAATTGAGTTTTATCTCAATTTTGAGTTTGAGGGTGTTTTATTAACATTTTTTTGATTACATTTTTTTGTTGTTACTCAACTAATATATCTGAATGTTGTGAAATTGTTCCACATTATTTCTGAATGTTTTAGCTCAATGTCTAGATGTTGTGAAATTTTTTGTATTTTTCATTCTGTTATGAAACTTGTTGTACAAATTTTGTTTTTTTGACTTGAAAAAAATTGCCTGATGGCACTGTGGTTAAAAACGCTGAATGGTTCAGTGCCTCTAACATAAACGTTAAAGACGCTGAACCATTCAGCGCCTCTAACATAAATATCAAAGGCGCTGAACCATTCAGCGCCTCTAACATAAATGTTAAAGACGCTGAACCATTCAGCGCCTCTAACATAAATATTAAAGGCGCTGAACCATTCAGCGCCTCTAAATGTGATTCAGCGCCTTTATATCTGAGGACTTAGCCAATTTTCAAAAAAATTGGCCAAGTCCTCAGCGCCCTCATATGTGTTGCTGAAGGCGCTGAATGAATCAGCGTCTTCGGCATATATAATGAAGACGCTGATTAAATCAGCGTCTTCAGCATATACACTGAAGACGCTGAATCATTCAGCGTCTTCACAGGGTTTTTGTGGAGACGCTGAATGATTCAGCGTCTTCAGGGAGTATACTGAAGACGCTGAATGATTCAGCGTCTTCAGGTCGTCCGTCCTCCGTGGCGCCCTGCTGGCAAAAGGAGGGTTAGTTTTACAAAAAAAATTTTAACAGGGCTATTTGGCAAATATCAATATTTGGGAGGGTTATTTTTAAAAAAATCCCTTTTATATTTCTAATAAATAATTTGAAAGATGACAAAACTATTTTCAAATAAAATTTTAAAAAATGTTAAGAAAATTTTATTTTCTTTAGAAACTAAACAAGATAAAAAATAATAATAATATTCTGTCAAAAAATTATTTTTGAAATATTTAATCAAAAAAAATTATGAATCTTGTTTGTTATTTTAGATAATATTTAATAATTCAAAACTGTATTAAATAAAGTGAGTGACATAAATATACCCACTTTATTTTTAAATAGGGGATGTTTGGTGTAGCTATTGAAAAGTAATTTTTAGGTTTAAAAGAAATTTTTGGCTTAATAGGATGTTTGGCTCATAAATATGCCCACTTTTGAGCATTTTATTCTAATTTTTAGAATCACTTTTTTTATTTTCAGAATTCAAAATAAAAAACAACTAAATAGGTACTTCTTAAAACCTAATACTGATTTTAAACACAAATTTTAAATTTTTATTTTGATTTAAAATTAGAAATTTAAATGTAAATTTAAATTTTTAATTTTATATTTTATATTTTATATTTTAAAATTTAACTTTTAAATTATAGATTTCAAAATTTTAAATTTTAAATTTAGAGATTAAATTTCAAATCTCAAATTTTAAATTTCAAATTTCGAAATTTTAAATTTTAAATTTAGAATTTGAGATAAAATTAAAAATTTGAAATTTTAAAAATTTAAAATTAAAAATTTGAAATTTGAAATTTAAAATTATAAGTTTTAATTTTTAAATTACAAATTCTGAATTTTTAAAATTCAAATTTTAAAATTTTAAAATTTTAAAATTTAAAATTTTAAAATTTTAAAATTTCAAATTTCAAATTTAATTTTGAATTTTTAAATTTTAAATTTTAAAGTTTTAAATAATAAAAATGAAAATTTTAAATTATAAATTTACAAATTTTAAATTTATTTTAAAATTTTGAAATTGAAAATCAAAAGTTAGAATTCAAAATTCAAAATTTAAATTTTAAGTTTGTTGTGCACATTTAAAATTTAAATTATTTTAAAGCAAAATTTAGAAAAAACAAAATTTATTATTTGTAAACAGCTTTACAAAATTATTTCAGAAAAATCACCTTTCATTTAAATTCAACCAAACAATATACAACTTTTAATTAAAATCAATTTTCTAAATCAAAATTAATTCTGCATAAATTATCTTTTCAAAATGTAAACTAAAGGAGCCTGTAGATAAAAATGTTTCGGATATTGCCCTGTATTTTTGTATTATTTTTATTTATTATATATTATGATAAAGAGAGATGCTTCTATACATCACTTTTAATGTCACTCTCTTACCACCACGGCTTATATACGTTAATCCAACAATACTAATCTCAAGGATACTTTTGTTCATCAATTGCTTTACAAATCAGATAATCTTTTCAAATATTGTGACAGAAAAAATTACCTACTAGGTATAATGGTACAACATGTAAAGTGGATCAAGTAATCTAAAAATCACGGTCTAAAAATAAGCATTGCTCGACTTATTAAAAAAATATCTAAATTTTATAATACATGATATAAGGACATTTTAAATTATTATAAAATATATTCAATAAATTATATATAAATTTTATAATTTTTATTATAAATTTTAGGAGCACGGTGTATAAGATGTACTTCTACACACGATGCAAGCAATAATTACTCACTGCTTTGACAAAGAAAAAGTAAAAGAAAATACTAAGTGTACATTTCAAATGGGTTGTTTATCATACATTCTATCCATCCAAGGGTGTGGTGAATTTTATCGGTCACTTCGAAGTGACCGGTAGCTAAGTCCCCACTCATGGATTGATGGGGTGTATGATGTACATCCCTTACGAAATGTACACGTAGCATAGCTCGGAATGTATGATGTACACTCTTTTCGGGATGTATGATGTATACCCCTTTCGGGGTGTACACGTAGCGAAAGTAAAAGCAAGATGTTTAATCTTCCGTAGAATACCCACAACTATAGATTATTTAAAATGAAAAGCACAACTTTAGTAGTACAATTTTAATTATTTGTAATTTTAAACTCAAACTCCCTAATTTATTGCAGTCGAGTTTCATGATCCAATGAAGATGGCTAAATAATGATTTGACGTTGATGTGATAATAAAATAATATTATAGTTATTTTTATATCATTAGCTATAATACAGCTACATCACTGTTATATCAACAACACGTTACTAGCCGACCAATTAAATTGATTTGTAAGACTTGAATATAATAAACTGTAAAATTTTAAACAAAAATCTTAATAAATTGAAGTTGGATGATCAAAGTTAAAATTCAATTAGAAAGAATGTGATTTGTCATTATTTTAACTTTTTGAACATGAATAGTCAACCCAAAATTGACCTATTTGAGTTATGATTTATTTAATTGGATAGCTCAATTAGTGTAATATTGATATGATCATTCATTTCATCTAATTAAATAAGAGGTAAACTTCAAATTACCTCCCAGTGGTTTCACTCAGTTTTACTTTATGCCCATGATTCAAAAGGTTTAACTTTGCGTTCTTGTGATTTAATTTTTATTTTATCAAAAAAATTTATATCAAATTAGGATGGTAAAGTAAAAATTTTAAAAGAACGATAAAGTAGCAAAGTAAAATATATGCTAAACTACATGGAGGCAAAGTGATTTTTTTTAAACCATAGAGTGCCAAAGTAAAAATAAGCTAAATCATAAGAAGGCAAGGTGAAACTTTTTTAACTAGGAGGATGATAAAATAAAAATAAGCTATACCATAGGAGGCCAATTTGAAGTTTATTCTTAAATAAATCCACTTCTTCCAATGTAATAACCCATCAATTGGACCCATTTTGAATCATCGGGCATTTTTCTAACCCAATATGCAAATCCAACTTGTTTTGTCTAAAAATCATAATTCCAACGTTAAGCTAAAAAATCATCCAAAACTTCTTAGATTTAATATATTATGACCAAAATCAACTTGTATTTAGACATAAATTATTCAAATCAAATTGGTCTAATAGGTTCACGCCAAAATTGTACCTCACATAATAGTCTCCGTCTTTCGCTCTCCCTCTCTCTCTCTCTCTCTGTAAAACTCACGCCTTGGGGGAGTTCGAGCTCATGGATCGCGTGGGAGCATCGGATTGAGCTTTCGCGTGGTAGCTTATCCTCCTACACCACATTGAAAAAAAACATGCAATACATGGAGTCTTTCTCTAGCTAATCCTGCACCAAGAAAATAGAAGAACAAAACTTCACTCATGTTATATTCCTGAAAGAATTGAGAGAAATATATATATATATATATATATATATATATATATATATATATATATATATATATATATATATAGGAGTGTTATACCATTACTATAGTCCTGCACCAAGAAATTTAAAAAGAACTCGAAATTAAGCTTCTGTTGCGCGTCTCTTATGTTCTAACTCATCACTGGACAACTAGTCTCGTATTTAACATTCGAAAGCAATTGATACTTCACCACTACTACTACTACTACTACTCAGGCAATTCATCAAACACTTGGAGTGCAAAAGAGAGAGCATGAGGAAATATAGAAAATATGAAAACAATCACTTGTTGGGCAGGTATAAAGAAAAGACAAAGAGCACACTGTTTGGGGAAGACATACTATTACGCGTGAATTTCACACCAGAGGTTTCGCCGCCTTCTTTGAGAATTCACGATCCAGTCATCAACTCAAATAATTAATCACCCACCAAGGTCGCGTCTCTTGACCCACGCCACCGCTGCACTGGGGCCAAATTATTGGCACCTCAATAAAATCTTGTTCTAATTTTGTTTGCCAAACGTTTGATTGTGAATGAAAATAGTAATTATTGGCACCTAGTGTGGATAAAGAAAAAGCTGCTGCTTTTGGTCAGCTATAAACAATAAACTAGAACGATTTATTTCAAAAATAAATATAAATTTAAAAACAAGTAGAAATAAAAAAAAAAATAATAATAATGTTTAAATAATTAGATTGAAGTAGTAAAAAATAAAAGTAATTATAATTTTAAAATAGTAATATTTTATCTATTTAATTAATATAAAAATATTAATTAAATAATAATTTAACTTATTTAATTAACTATTGTTAGATTATTCTAAATATTAATTGATAAAATAATTAACAATAATGAGTATAGTTAATAAATAATTTAATTAACTATGAATAATTTAATAAATTAATTAGTTAGTTATTTAATAGTTAGATAATTAGTTAATAAAATAATTAGATTAGTCAAAATATTAAATTAATTAAAAAGTTAATACAATAATTAAAATTATATTTATTTTAATTAAATTTATTTTCTAGTGAAAACAAGTTTGATTTAGAAAAAATGGCTGAAACAGTAGTTTCAATTTTATACCAGCTTATTTAAAAAAAATAAAAATTACTGTTTTCTTCATTAATCAAACGTGTTAATATTTTTACCAGTAATTTTACTATAGATGAAGTAATGACCTTTCACTCGTTAAATGAAAAGAATGTAAAATATATATTCAAAAAAAATATACAATTGGTATTTATTTTTTTATAGTATTACTCAAAATATAAGGATAATTATATTTTTGGTCCTCAAACTATGAGGCTCGTTACACTTCAGTCCGTAAATTTTAATTCATCCGAAATTTTGTTTCTAACTATGAGTCCTGTGATGATTCTAAATTTTTTTTAAAAAATTACTAATAAAAGAACGTAAATAAAATAATTTGTTAGTTGAGAATTGTAAATCAAATAAAAAAAATAGAAATGCTATGTCCATAAGATTTAATATTTGTAATCGGTACCACTCCCAATCCAGGGTTCTAGGGTTTACTTCACTTTTTTTCTTTCTCAAGTTCAAAAGAGAAAAAAAAAATTGGACAAGGCAAGTTGGAAAAAAGTGAACGTTAGATGATGGAAGTAGTAAGATTACAATCCTTTTTAAGGATTGTAAGACAAGCTTTGCTCATTTACCAAAATAAAAAAATTTAAATAATATTCAGGACGTGTCTATACATTTTAACATTTTTTTTTAAAAAAACAATTAACCTTCGTATATATTATTTGAGGATTTAACTTTCATAACACACCAGATAACGGTAGTGCTAACTACAATAAGATAGTGCATCATTTAATGACTTTTGAGTAAAAAATAAATAAATAATTTATTACCTTTTTATATTCACCTATGAGTTTTATTATATTTTTCATGTATTAAATTTAAATGAATAATTTTCTCCCTATTTTAAAGCTTTACAAAATCACGTTGAGAATAACTATTTATTAATTTGTAACTTTCTTGAGTAGAAGAGCCTATTAACATATTTGGTAAATTTCAACCAAATATAACAGGAGCAAATAAAAAATAAAAAATATGAAATTTGAGGGCAAAATGTGAGGAGTTCTCAATACATTCTTAAAAAACATTAAAAAAAAAAAAAAAAAAGCCACTGTAAACACTCCTGAAAAACAAGGAACTGTTTACCCACATTGCAGCCCAGTTTAGTGCAATGTTCATCTCTGAACCCACATTGCAGTTCCAGCTACTACAGTCACTTGAACTCTTACCATACCCGTAATTCTCTGAAATGTCGATCACACTATTAAAATCGTAAATCTGCGAGTTTTCTAGCTGGCTGTAAATGGTCAAATTGCTCATTGATTGATTGCTGATTGCGCTGAAGGGGAAGGCATCAAATGCTGCAGTTGCTGCTAAGTGGACTAAAGAACCGACATTGTTCGAATTGTTCGGTTCGAGCTTCTCTTCTCGAGATTCTAGAGTCTCATTTAGTGGCTTGTGGGTCGCCGGATCGACTCCCTGCTGCACGAGTTTCTTTTTCAAGCACGAGTTCCAGAAGTTCTTGATCTCGTTATCTGTTCTTCCGGGCAGTTGAGATGCAATCTGAGACCATCTGAAACTACCAAAATGCAGAAAAATTCAGTACCCATTTCGCGAAATCCTGACAAAATGTAGTTGTTTCGAGCTAAATTATTTTACCTGTTGCCTAAGATTCCATGCAAACTAACAATTAGATCCTCTTCTTGCTGCTAGAAGCTTCCCCTCTTGAGATCAGGCCTCAAGTAATTGATCCACCTCAATCTGCAACTCTTTCCGCATCTCTGCAACCCTGAAAAGAAAAAAATTTAATGTAAAATATGGATTAAATTCGGCCAATAAATCACAAAAGAACAGGAAATAATATGAACAATGCACAGGAAATAATATGAACAATGCCTGCTAGTTTTGCTACAGAGCTCCAACTGCCAACACCAAATCTAATGATGTGGTTGTAGAGCTTCTCATCCTCCTCAGGAGACCACAACCCCTTCCTCAGCTTCTGCTGCCTGAGGCAGCCCGAATCGCGCCTCATTGATTCGTCGCGAATCGCGGGCTTCTTTTCGCAGGATATTTGAACAGATATATATATATTTACTAATGGATGGTTTGAGATAGAGAAGCTTAAATAGAATGTTGGTTAGTTGTTTAGGTTCACAGGGGATAGAGCTTAACTAATGCTTAAGTTCCAAGTTTCATAAAGAGAAGAGGAGGGAAATAAATAGTGAGAGAGAGAGAGAAAGGACACAAGGAAAAGTGAAGCAATTATGTGGGTTTTAAGCAAGTCCTAACTAGATGTTCTTGCAATGGAATGGATTAAGATTTAAGGTACCTTCAATTATAGGAAAAAAGTAATCAAGTAGAGGATTTAAGGCACCATCAATTATAGGAAAGAAGTAATCAAGCAAAGGATTTAAGGCACCTCCAATTATAGGGAAGAAGTAATGAAGTAATTAAACAAATGTGATATGAAATGAGATTAATGCATTAAGGGTTGTAGGGCTCTTTGGTTACAAAATAGAGAGTGTAATGATCCGACTCAGTAGCACTAATAACTTGTTGAGTTTAAACCATTGGTTCAAACAAACCCTTTTCCATCCGATGTGGGGCTATTGAGGCATTACATACTCACTCCGTTTGGACCCTGACATTTTCGTCCGGCCCTAGCCCAAATCATACATATAGATAAGAGTTATCAGGCGATATGAGATTCTAAAGGTGGCTCTTGCAGACTTCCGGCTGGTATTCGGCTCTAAAACCAAATATAATGACCCCACTACTACGAATAACTTGTTGAGCCGAAATCACCATCCCCTAATTATAATTCCATTCACAAACCCTTTCCGCATTACCTGCGCACACAATGTTAGTTGTTGGAAATGGTATTTGGCTTTTCTTTTCCTTTTTTTTGTTTTTTTTTTTTCTTTAAGCAATTCATTAAGAAAAATAGGAGAGTATGACAACATAAAACATACGTTAAAATTCTACTTGGATGTCCACCTCCATCAAATGTGTGACATAAAAGGATACGGTATTTGTTTCCAAGGACAACGTCATACCATTCAACAAAAAATCGATATGATAGAAAATGGTTGAGAAATGCTCTAAACAGTTTAAAACACACTCACGTGCATGACAGAGATTAAGTGAATCATGTTATGTACACCGATAGAAAAGATAAGAAGAATATATGCCATTAAATGTTAGATATCAAACCTTTTGACAATCGAGAGACATAAAACTAACTCTGATATTATATTAAGCGAAAAATCAATCAAACAAAAAATTAACTAGGAAATAATCAGTTTCCAAATAAACCATCATATGTTAAAGAAGTAGGCCACTACATCTTGAATCTTATCTTGCTTCATTAATGGCTTGAGCATGGAAAATTTTGTTGCCAATACAAATTTGTTGAGTTACATTTTTCACATGCCTAATAAACCATCTACATGCATGTAAAATGACTATAAGCATAATATTTCACATCATATATTCGCAACATTTATCACAGAACAAAAGCTGTGGAATGTTATTTGGTCAAAAGGAATTAGAGTGAATATATGTTTTCTCATCTTCTCACAGAACTGCAGAGATTATGTAGACTTAACCATGGAATCTGCACAACATATAATCACTTGTAAGAACCATCATTTAAGAAGAAAAAAAAAAAGAAAAAAAAGAAAAGAGGAATAGGGTTAGAATGGTATTTTTGCCCAGTAGTTGTGAGCTTGAGGATCTTGCACCTATAGTGAGCTTGATCTTGACATGCCTCCTTTGAAAAGGAAACATCATAGTAGCTCCTCTTTTAAGTCATGCAAACAAATCAGTGCTAAAAGGGAGAGAAAGGAACATTATTTATAATAAAATAAAATAAAATAAAAACATGCACACACACTCTTTTATTCTTACTATGAATTTATATAATTTTAAACAAAAATTAGCAGCTCCATTAAAAAACACTAGTTGAAAATAGTAGAGCATGCATTTAGATTAATTTCGACCTATTTTGAAAATAATAAAAATAAAAATAGCGAAACAAAATAGTCGAATTAACTTAATAGAAGCTTTCAATGAGCATAGAGTTGTTTAGGACTAAATATATAGGAACCTCTCAACATTATTTTTCGTCGATTTACACCCTTAACTTTTGATATTTTTGAACTGTATGATTTTGGCCAAATAAATTACGAATTTTATTAAATTTATTGAGAATTCCATCAATTTAATGGTTTTAATCAAATAAAACTAAAACAACCGGTAGCTAATAGAGCCATTAAACTTAAGAAAATTTCCACTTTAACTAAAATAACTCAAATTATAAAAAAAGGGCCTGTTTCACAATGGCCTATAGTTGAGGAGGTCTCAGAACATGGTTAAAATAAATAGATAAATAAAGAACTACACACATAAAAAAGAAACAATGAAATGAATTGTTCTAAATCAAAGCCAAAGGTAAACAGATTGGGAAACTGAACAGAGCATACAACAAAAATTGTTCTAAATCAAAACCAAATGAAATTAGAAATTTTTATGAAACTCGTAAAGAAGTAAAAGTAAACAAGTGCAGAATGTGGTTGAAAGTTCATGCCTGCTGCAGTGTTGCCCTCATTTTTTCTTTTACAATGAGTCAAGCCGAGTCTTATCGACGGAGATTTAACCTATTAAATTTACTACCAAATTGATACAACCTGCATTAAAAAACATAAAAACTTTAACAAAATTTAAAGTATAATTTGTACCACTGAAATTAAGCTCACAAGCTTAATCATATATATCTATAGACTACATGTAGTAGTCTTATTCCGATCATGCACCAAGAAAAATAGGAGAATGTACACAAAACAAAAATTTTCGTTCAGTTTTGAGTTTGTTTTTGTGCATCCAACACCAAATGAAATTAAAGATTTTTATGAAACTTGTAAAGAAGTAAGCAAGTACAGAATCTGGTTGCAAGTTCATGCCTGCTGCATTGTTGCCCTTATTTTTCCTTTTGCAATGAGTTGGGTCGAGTCTTTTTTCGACGGAGCACCTATTAAATTTACTCCCAAATTGATACAACCTGCATTAAAAAACATAAAAACTTTAACAAAATTTAAAGTATAATTTGTGCCACTGAAATTAAGTTCACAAGTTTAATCATATATACATATATAGACTACATGTAGTAGTCTTGTTCCAATACTGCAGCAAGAAAAATAGGAGAATGTACACAAAACAGTAAAACTTTAACCATACTCCATAACAAGGACGAAATCAATAGACTATAATAATAGGAGTCTTTTAAATTCATACACCACGGAAAACAAAAAGAAAATAAAAATACATAGGCAGTTTATTTAGTCCTATTACATTCCTATAGAGAAATCGATAGTCTTTAATTCGTTCTCGCACCACCAAACATAGAGAATAAGCGGTAACACTTCAGTTGTTTTTTTTTTTTTTGGATTCAATATGAAATGAAACTAAAGTGTTTTTAAAAACTATAAATAAAGTAAAAGTCGTAGTAGGATGTGGTTGCAATTTGATGCCTGCTGCGGCGTCGCCGTCATTTTCCTTTTACGATGAGTCAATAGAATCTTATCACCTGAGAATCCATCAAATTTACTCCAAATATCGATACAACCTGCACTAAAAACTAAAAAAAGTTTAACAAAATTTAAAGCATGATTTATACTACTGAATTGAGTTCACAAGTGTAATCTGGTGCCTGTTATACTGCTGAAAAAATAATAATAATTTGAAACACATTTTAAAGTAATGTTAAGCAATTTCACCATATAATAGACAAAAAGTAAACAAGCTTATGACCCGACTATGAAATTTGCTGTTTATGCAGAAATATTCAAACACTAAATTATTTTCAGGACATATGACTATAATAAATTGAGGAGAAACAAAATTCCTCCCTGGCCCAAAAGAGGGTAATTTCTTTCTTAAAGATTTTATGTTGTTTTGGCTATAGAGAGAGCAAAAAAAAAAAAGAAAAAAAAAGGAATACATGGTATCTAACTCTAATCCTGCACTAAGAAAACTGAAGAACCTAAGCATGTAGTAAGACAATAGTTTTTTTTTTTTTTCCTTTTAATTTCTATAAATAGATTGATAGACAACTTATAGAGAGTCATATATATATTGCTCCGGCACTAATAAAATTGAGAGACAACAATAAAAGCTTTTTTCACTCATGCTGCAAAAAATTAAAAATAGAGAGAATAAGTAGTATGATTTTAATCTTGTTTCATGCCTGGAGAAAAATAGATCAAGTGCAGATAGGGAGTCCTAATCCTTTCATGTTCCTGCAGTACCAAAGCAGAACATAAAGCAGCAAAACTTCACTCTTGTTTTATATTCTTGAAAAAATTGAGAGAAATATACATAGGAGTGCTATACCATTACTACAACCCTGCACCAAGAAATTAAAACTACTTTAAAGCTGTTGCCACACTTCTCTCTCTTATGTTCTACTCATCAACTTTAAAGCTGTTGTCATAGTTAATTTTAGAAAGTAATTGATAGATCGACTGCATATATTATGATCATTACAGTGTTAATTTGTTTTACATGACTAATCCATTGCTTCGATGTTCACGCCTAATAAGATATAATACCTGACCAATAGCATAGGAAATCAAGAGCAAATTAAGAGGCACTGAAACAGGAATTTATTTAATTTCTAATACTATCCTGTCTTTATAATCACGCAAGCCCTGCGAGCACCATGTACTAATTATGAGGGGTGATTAATTAGCACTATAAGTTAAGGGTCAAAAAATATAAAATTTTAATTTAAAACGAACCTGCTTGCTCTTGCATTGTCCAAAAAAGGCCAGTTAGTCCTGAAACAAATTAAATATCCTTGTTAAGATTGAATGAGATGTCATAGTTCATTAAGACCGAAATAAATTGCGTTAATTATAAAGAGTAGCACGGGCAAGATGAAGGGTTGTGGAGTGAACATAGAATGTGCATCATCACCTCTTCAGAATATGTTAATTCAATCCTCGCATCAGGGATGTTGGCAATCTTGGGCCAATCAAGGCCTATATTCTCTTGGCATCGTTCCTTCAACTTAGGGTGACACCTAGTGATCCATAGAATAGACAATGAAGTAGGCAGATCTGGAAGTGACTGGATGAGTTTACCATTTTCTACATCCAAAATCTCTAGGGAGCACAGTTTTGTCATGCTCTGGGGTAGGGACTGAAGGGAACATGCATTCTCTATATGTAATCTATCGAGGGTAGAGTGATTTTGCAGTAGCCATTCCTCGGGTAAGGAAGTGAGTCGCGAAGCATCAGAGATAGTGAAAATGCTGATGGAGGAGAGACTTCTCAATGGCTCCATGAGTAGGAGCGCGTGGTGGTCAATTACTAGATTACCAAGCTTCAAAAAGCAGTCCGCTGCATTCTTTTGGCCTACATCTTTTGGGAACGGAGGCTGACGCAAGGCAACTTCAATTAGCTTGTCACACCCTCTAATTTCTAACCGATAGAGGGATACGAGAGCTTGTATTCCTCCAAGTGATGACAATTCTTTACAGTTGTTTATTGATAAATAGTAAAGCATTGTCCACCGTGCACACACTTGTGCTGGGGGAAGGGAAGTTATGCTTGCACAACTGTGTAATTTCAACTTAGTAAGAGAGGTTAAATTCGCTGACCACAGAAATGACACCTCAAGGTCTCCACATGGCCCAATAGAGATTTCAATGAGTCCAGAGGGCGGTCGGATGTCTGAGATTCCGAGTGTTGTCAACTTTAGGCATTTTTCTATTTTCAGGAACTTTACGGTGTTCAATTTTTGAAAAAACTCTGTTGGAATATATTCGAGCTTGTCACATTGTTCAATGGTTAAGTATTCAAGACCCTGAAAATGATGTTGCTGCTGCAAAAAGAAAAGATGTAAAAATATTAAGTGTGGGCAATCACAACCGTGCAATTACGAATTAGTGTTTTAATATAAGGGTATACTTCAAATTGCTCTCTCGTGCTTTAGCCCATTTTCAATTTGTCAACCTGTGGATCAAAAAGTTTCACTTTGCCCTCATGTGGTTTAATTTTTATTTTACTAAAAAATTCTAAATGAAATAGGGTGGCAAATTAAAAATATTTAAGGATGGCAAAGTAAAAAAAATGCACCAAACCACATGGAGGCAAAGTGTAAATTTTTGAACCACAGTGTGGCAAAGTGAAAATGAGCTAAACCATAGAGGGGGGCAAAGTGAAACTTTTTGAACCACATGAGAGCAAAGAGAAAATAAGCTAAACCTTAGGGGGTAATTTGAAGTTTATAAAATAGAACACTTACATTGTTGTTTCCGCAATCTTCATTTATTGCTGGAAGGGCAGTCAATCCCACATTAGAGATATGCAAGTCCCATAGACTACAAGGCAGAGTCGGCAATATGCTCAAATTAGGACAGTCATTAATTCTCATAGTACGAAGTTTAGGAAAAATGCACCCATCATCTATTCCAATCCACTCCTCCAAGTTTGGCAAGTCCCCAAAATTTAGGTCCTCTATGGTATTGCATTTCTTAAAAAACTCTGTAGGAAGATATTGGAGCTTCTCACATCGTTTGATGGTGAGCTTCTCACATCGTTTGATGGTTATGGTATGATAAGCCATAAATTGTTCTTGATGCTGCAAAAATAAAATATGTGAAGATATTAAGTTCGAGCAATCACAACCATGCAAATACGAATTGTTGTTTTAATATAAGGGTAAACTTCAAATTGCCCCCATGTGGTTTAGCTTATTTTTCCATTGCCGTCCTCCGGTTCAAAAAGTTTCACTTTGCCCTCATGTGGTTTAATTTTTATTTCTCTAAAAAATTATATTCGAAAGAGGGTGGCAAATTAAAATTGTTTAAAAAATTCACAAGGTGCCAATGTGAAAAATACGCTAAACCACAAGGGGGCAAAGTATAATTTTTTAACCATGGGGTGGCAAAGTGTAAATGAGCTAAACCATAGAGGGGGCAAAGTGAAACTTTTTGAACCATAGGAGAGCGAAGAGAAAATAAGCTAAACTTCATGGAGTAATTTGAAGTTTATAAAATAGAGCACTTACATTGTTGTTTCCGCAATTCTCATTTATTGCTGGAAGAGTAGTCAATCCGACATCTTCAATTTCTAATTTATTTAAACATTGAGAGAGAGTAGAAATTCCCCTCAAATTAGGACAGTCATAAATTGTCACAGTATGAAGTTTAGGAAACATGCACCCATCATCTATTCCAATCCACTCCAACTTCGTGCAATTTCTTATTGTCAGGTCCTCTATGGTATTGAATTTCTGAAAAAACTCTGTAGGAAGATATTGGAGCTTCTTACATCGTTCGATGGTTAAGGTTTGAAGAGCCGAAAATTGTTCTTGCTGCTGCAAAAAGAAAATATGTAAAGATATTAAGTTCGAGCAATCACAGCCATGCAAATATGAATTGGTGTTTTAATATATGGGTAAACTTCAAATAGCCCCCGTGTGATTTAGCTTATTTTCACTTTGCCATCCTATGGTCCAAAAAAATCACTTTGCCCTCATGTGGTTTAATTTTTATTTCTCTAAAAAATTCTATTCGAAAGAGGGTGGCAAATTAAAACTGTTTAAAAAAATCACAAGGTGCCAATGTGAAAAATACGCTAAACCACAAGGGGGCAAAGTATAATTTTTTAACCATGGGGTGGCAAAGTGTAAATGAGCTAAACCATATAGGGGGCAAAGTGAAACTTTTTGAACCATAGGAAAGCAAAGAGAAAATAAGCTAAACTTCATGAAGTAATTTGAAGTTTATAAAATAGAGCACTTACATTGTTGTTTCCGCAATTCTCATTTATTGCTGGAAGAGTAGTCAATCCGACATCTTTAATTTGTAATTTATTTAAACATTGAGGGAGAGTAGGAATTCCCCTCAAATTAGGACAGTCATAAATTGTCATAGTATGAAGTTCAGGAAACATGCACCCATCATCTATTCCAATCCACTCCTCCAACTTCGTGCAATTTCTTATTGTCAGGACCTTTATGGTATTGAATTTCTGAAAAAACTCTGTAGGAAGATATTGGAGCTTCTTACATCGTTCGATGGTTAAGGTTTGATGAGCCAGAAATTGTTCTTGCTGCTGCAAAAAGAAAATATGTAAAGATATTAAGTTCGAGCAATCACAGCCATGCAAATATGAATTGGTGTTTTAATATATGGGTAAACTTCAAATTGCCCCTTTGTGATTTAGCTTATTTTCACCTTGCTATCCTATGGTTCAAAAAAATCCACTTTGCCCCATGTGTTTTAATTTTTATTTCTCCAAAAAAATTTATACGAAATAGGGTGGCAAATTAAAACTGTTTAAAAAAATCACAAGGTGACAAAGTAAAAAATGCGCTAAACCACAGGGAGCAAAGTGTAAATTTTTGAACCACGGTATGGCAAAGTGAAAATGAGCTAAACCATAGAGGGGGCAAAGTGAAACTTTTTGAACCACAGGAGGGCAAAGAGAAAATAAGCTAAACCTCATGAAGTAATTTTAAGTTTATAAAATAGAGCACTTACATTGTGGTTTCCACAATTCTCATTTATTGCTGGAAGAGTAGTCAATCCGACATCTTTAATTTGTAATTTATTTAAACATCGAGGGAGAGCAGGCAGTCCCTTCAAATTAGGGCACCTAGTAATTGTCAAAGTATGAAGTTTAGGAAACATGCAGCAATCATCTATTCCAATCCACTCCTCCAAGTTAGGCATGTCCTCAAAGTCTAGTTCCTTCAATGATGGAAAGGCACATCCACCACCGCACCCATAGAATGAACAACCTATTTGCTTTACTGCGTGCAGTCTCGTCATGTGAAGATCATTGAGCGATGGCAGACCCCCAAGAGGTGGGAGATGCACCAATCCTTTACAGTCACTCAGTTTGATGAATGTCAAGTTGATGCGTGACGGATCTGTCATCCAATAAGGAGATTTAACACCTTGGTATTCTTCAATACACAAACTCTTGAGATTGATATGCGGGCAGAGGTTATCGAGAAGCTGCTCATCTGTCTTTACATTATTAGAGCGACGTTTAGACCATACCAATGACAATGATTTGAGATATTCTTTCTCCTTCAGCTTGGCCTCCATAGCTTCTTCAGAACTCCTCACATTTTGAAGTTTTCTAATGCTCAGGTGACCACGAAGATCTCTGAGGTTCTTTAGTTCACTGATTTTGTAACCACTCTTCTCTCGGACAACAAAATCTTCTAATTTGCGGATGAAGGGCAGTTTGCTAAGATAAGGAATATTTTTTATCACATTAGGAAGATCTAATGAACGCAAATTGACCAAGTTAGTGAAGCCATCATATTCAATATTCATAGGAGGAATTCCCCGAAAGGATAACTTCATGACTACCAAGTGATAAAGCCTATAAGGAGATTGAAAATGGAAACTTTCATATGTAGTCAAATAAGACGAAATAGATAGGTACCGAAGGTGTATCAAGCTATCAAGTGCATCAGGTAATTTATTATATTTAAATTTCACTCTTAAGCTCAATAGCCGTAAAGTTTTAAATCCATTTATAACCTTATTAAACACAGGTAAATAATCTTCATTATGCTCATGGCTGCCTTTAGCAGAGATGACAAGAGTGCGCAAGTTCTTAAGATTGGGGATCTCTTCTATGGAATGAAGATTTATGGTTTCAAAAGACAAATGTCGAACTGTCCGTGGAATAGTATTTCCTACAACATCACCTCTTATTCTAATGCATTCCCCTCGAGAAACAGATTGTGCTAGGTCATGCATCAAATCATGCATAACATAACGTTTATAAATTTTGTCCCCAAAATATTTCGTTTTGCAAGTAAAGAATGATTTTCTTGTTAGAAGATCTAAATACTCCCTTCCAATGTCCTCCGGGCTCTGCCCTCCACAAATAGACTGTGATATCAAACCCGAACCCATCCACATGTAGACTAACTCTTTCCTCTTAAACTCATAATCCTGCGGAAATATACTGCAATATCTAAAGCAGACTCGCAAGTTTGTGGGTAAATGGTCGTAGCTTAATCTTAAAACTGTCATGATGCTGTCCTTTTCTTGCTGTAATTTCATAGTGTCTTCTTTCAAGATTCTCTTCCAGTATTCATAATCCTTGCAGGAGTTTAGTAGTCCTCCCATAACCTTTATTACCAATGGGCATCCTCCAAGCTTCTTCGCTATTTGTTCACCAATCGGCTGCAAGTTTTTATAATCATCTGGGTTCACACCAAGGAATGCATGCTTATTGAAAAGTGACATACAATCGCTCTCCTCTAACTCCTTCAGATCAAATGATTCCCTCTTATATTCCATCACCCTTGCAGCCATATCCGCAACTGAGCCCATTCGAGTTGTCAACAGGATCTTGCTTCCTCTTTGTCCGAATTTCAAAGGAGCAACCAATTTCTCCCACTCTGACATATTATCTTCATTCCAAACATCATCCAAAATGAGTAAAAACCTATATGACGTAAGTTTTTGTTTAAGGTCCTCATGGAGTGCATCTAGACTCTTGCCACTATTTTCATCTTTCAACATCTTTCTCATTATCGCAGCTGCATTGAAGTCTTGAGAAACGCAAACCCACATAATCGAGTCGAAGTACCTTTGCACTCTTTCGTCTTGATGGATTAGTTGGGCAAGAGTAGTCTTCCCAAGCCCACCCATACCAACAATGGTATAAGCAGAGACATTGAAAGTGATCCCTTCAGACTCGCCATCTACCGGTTTGATAAGCCATTTGACTATGGTGTCCCTCTCCTTGTCTCGTCCAAACACCTCACTTTCGGTTAACAAGCTGCTAGTCTCGCGAGCATTCTTGACTTCCTCGAGCTTCCGACGCTTAACGCTAGGGCCATAAAACTCAATAGCAAGTTGAAGGAATGGCCCCATACGGTCAATGACCATATTTAAGTTCTTGACGGCCTCTTTCAACCTCCCCAGTGTGTCATCGGAAAAGATACCTTTAATAAAACTACCAATCTTTATTTTGCATTCAAAGAGACTATTGCCACACACCTTGTCATCTCTATCTTGTATTCTCTTCTCCAGCTCGTAGTACTCCAGCTCGTCGAGCACGTCCTCTGCATCCTCCACGGCATCTCTGAGCTGCCACAGCCACACACGCAGCCCCTCGTTCTGCATCATGGCCGACCACGCACCCTCCTCAACCGCAGTCAAGACTGCCTCGACCTGCGGAAGGGCTTTCTGGAGCCGGTCGAGCTCGTCCTGCTTGCCACTGGCTGCCGGGAACGCGTTGAGATAGGAAAAGCATTTATTAACGAGATTCCCGATGATCGCCGATGCCACCGATTGGCCTATGAAAGTTAAAGCCATAATCCTCCAGATACCTCTAAGTGCAGCTGCTTCACCGCTACTCAGGCAATCGATCAAACTCCTGCAGGAGTACAGAAATTGGAGAAAGAGGAAAGAGATGTTCACCATGCAAAGAAGAAAAATTTAGGAGGAATGTATGAGTTCTTGAATGCTGTCATCTAATATGGAGGGAGCTGAGATTAGAATCATGGAGACTTTTGCATGGCAAAGCAATAGAGTATCACTGCTTTATTTGATTCCCTAGGAAAAGAAAGATGAAAAGCTACTTTTCAAAATACAAAAAAAAAAAAGAAGAAAAAACAATTTTTATATTTCTAATAAATAATTTGAGAGATGAAAATACTATTTTCAGATAAAAGTTTATTTATTTAAAATTTTTATTTTCTTTAGAAACTAAACATGATAAAAAAAATTTCGGTAAAAAAATAATTTTTGAAATATTTAATCCAAAAAATTTATGAATCAACTCTTATCATCCGAAGAAAAATATTTAATCCAAAAAATTTATGAATCAACTCTTATCATCTGAAGAATGTTTTTGGTTATTTTAACAACGATTGTTGTTGTTGTTGGTTATCAAATAAACTGAGCCTCATAAATATACTCACTTTACTTATAAACAGTGGGTGCTTGGTGTAGCTATCCAAAAGAAATTTTGAATTTAAAAATAATTTTTGGCCAATAGAATGTTTGGCTTATAAATATGCCCACTTTTGAGCATCAGATTTTAATATTTAGAATTACTTTTCTAATTTTCAAAATTCAAAACTCAGAAACAACTAAAATCTACTTTTTAAAATCTAATTATAATTTTGAACTCAAATTTTAAATTTCTATTTTGATTTTAAATTTAAAATTTAAATTCAATTTTTAATTTTTAATTTCTAATTTTATGTTTGAAATTTTAAAATTTAACTTTTAAATTATAGATTTCAAAATATAAAATATAAAATTTAGATATTAAATTTCAAACTCAAATTTTAAATTTCAAAATTAGAATTTAAGATAAAATTTAAATTTTAAAATTTGAAATTTAAAATTTAAAATTATAAGTTTTAATTTTCAAATTACAAATTTTAAATTTTTATAATTCAAAATTTTAAATTTTAAATTTTCAAATTTTCAAATTTCAAAATTTAATTCTAAATTTTCAAATTTTAAGTTTTTTAAATTTTAAATTTTATTTTTAAAATATGAAGTTGAAATTAAAAATTTAGAATTAAAAATTTAAATTTAAAATTTCAATTTTAGATTTTCAAATTAATATTTTAAATTTTAAATTTTTGTGCAAATTTAAATTTAAATTTTAAATTTTAAATTATTTCAAAGAAAAATTTAGAAAAAAAAATTATTATTTACAAATAGCTTTATAAAATTACTTCATAAAAATCGTCTTCTATCTAAACTCAGCCAAATATTGTTCAACTTTTAATTAAAATCAATTCTCCAAATTAGAATTAATTTTGTATAAATTATTTTTTTTGAATCTAAACTAAACAAGCTCATAGATAAAAATACTTCAGAAATTGCCATGTGTTTTTGTATTAATTTTATTTATTATATATTATGATGAATTGAGCAAGAATGCTATTGATAGCAAATGTGCTCCTTTACCATTCATTTGTTTTAAAACGACGATCGGTACCGTTAAATATAACTTAAACTATTTAAACTATCTGAAAATTAAATTTCATGCTTTATCAATAATTTTTTCTTGTCCATTAAGTGGACACAAAAATGAACAACTGAAAATAAATATTCTTCAGAAAGTAATGATAGAAGTCTTATAATTAAGATCAATTTTTTTTAAAGTGTTGAAATTATTAATTTTGCAACCCTTTGATCATTAGGTCAACGATGTCGAAAAAATTTAAAATTTAATTTCTATATAGTTTAAGTGGTTTAGATTATATTCAACAGTGCTGATCCTCGATTTGAAAGCTGCATCATCTAAAATAAATGAATGGCAACGAAACCGTTTGCTATTGATAACATTCCAGCTCAACTCATATTATAATAAAGAGAGATGCTCCTATACATTCCTTTTAATGTCACTCTTACCACCACTTTTAATGCCACTTTCTTATCATCACGGTTGATATACATTAATCCAACCATACAAAATATTTGAAGTGATCGGTTATACCGGGGCTGTGCACTCATCGATCAATCCGTACTAATCTCAAAGATACTTTCGTTCATCTATTGCTTTACAAATCTAATAACCTTTTCAAATATTGTGACAGAAAAAATTGCCCACACTAGTAGGTGTATTGGTACACCATGTAAATTGGATCAAGTAATCTAAAAGATTACGATATAAAAGTAAGCATTGCTCGGTTTATTAAAAAAAAATATCTAAATTTTATAATACTTGATATGACATTTTAAATTATTATAAAACATATTCAATAGATTATATATTAACTTTATAATTTTTGTTATAAATTTTAGGAGCAAGATGTATAAGATGGTGCAAGCAATAATTTCTCACTGTTTTGACAAACAAAAAAAAAAAAAAACCCTAGACGTTTAATCTTGTATAGAATACCCACCACTATAGATTATTTGAAATAAAAAACACAACTTTGATAGTATAATTTTAATTATTTGTAATTTCAAATTCAAATTCCCTAAATTATTACAGTCGAGTATTATTATGATTCAATGAAGATGGCTAAATGATGATTTGATGTTGATGTGGTAATAATACAATATTATGGCTATTTTTATATCATTAGCTATAATACAGCTATATCATTGTTATATCAACAACACGTTACTAGCCGACCAATTAAATTGATTTGTAAGACTTGAATACCATAAACTATAAAATTTCCGACAAAAATCTTAATAAATTAAAATTGGATTATCAAAGTTAAATTTTAATTAGAAAGAATATAATTTATCATTATTTTAACCTTTTGAACATGAATAGTCAACCCAAAATTGACCTATTTGAGTTATGATTTATTTAATTGGATAACTCAATTAGTGTAATATTGATATGATCATTCAATCCATCTAATTAATTAAATATGACATAAACTTCAAATTACCTCCCAGAGGTTTCACTCATTTTTTGCTTTACACCCGTGATTCAAAAAAAATTTAACTTTGCACCTTTGTGATTTAATTTTTATTTTATCAAAAAAATTCTATGTCAAAATAGAATGGTAAATTTTTTTTTTTAAAAGAACGATACAGTAGCAAAGTAAAAAATATGCTAAACTACATGGGGGCATGATTTTTTAAATCATGGAATGCTAAAGTAAAAATAAGCTAAATCATAAGAAGGCAAAATAAAATATTATTTAACGAAGATGATAAAATAAAAATAAGCTATAAGTTTATTCTTAAATAAATCCACTTCTCCCAATGTAATAACCTATCAATTGGACCTATTTTGAATCATGGCCCATTTTTCTAACCCAATATGCAAATCCAACTTGTTTTGTCTAAAAACCATAATTCAAAATCGATTGAAAGTTAAGCTAAAAAATTATCCAAAACTTTTTAGATTTAACATATTATGACCAAAATTAACTTGTATAAAGACATAAATTATTCAATTCAAATTGATCTAGTAGGTGCAGGTCAAGATTGTACCTCTATTTATTCGTATATAGAAATTCTTTTGACAGAAGTTCAAAATTAAATATTAATGCCTACCATCGTAGTGTGATTGACTTAATGTGTTATTTAACAAAGGAAAAAATCATTTTAAAAATAATTTGAAGTAAAAATAGATAAAATTAAATTCAAATTTATAATTTGAAGTTAATTTTCAAAAAACTTTATGTTTAAATAGTTACTAAATTTGTTTTTTAACCATAATATAAATTAAATCTAAATTTAAATATCATTGAACTTTAATGATGTTTCAATATTGAATTAACAATTTAAATTTCATTTAAAAAATAGAAACCTTCTATTTAAATAAGTAATGAAAGTTGGGTTTATAAGTATAGTATAAATTAAATTCAAATTTAAAATAGATTAATATTTTTGAACTTTCATGTTATTTTAATATTGGATTAATAATTTGAATTGAAATGTATTATTGATTTAAATATAAATATTTTCTTTTTGAAAATTAAATTTAGATTTAAATTTGAACTTAATTTATATTATTATAAATGTAAAGTTTAAAATCAAGTTAAATTTTAAATTCAAATTTATAAAAGTTTGTTACTTACCAAATTACCCACTATCTAATTTCCTAAGCAACAAATTTAAATAAGGAAACAAAGATTTGCTAAATGTTATCAAATTTTGTAATTAGGTAGTATATGTATGTGTTTTCCAACATCATCCTTACAATTGATCTTGACTAGTAAACCTCTTGAGCAAGTTATAATTACTACTTTGTAAAAGTCAATTTTAACCTTAAAAATTAAACGGCTAGATTTAAACAAGCTTGTTTATTAAAACACAATAACAAAATTATACTATAGCGATACTTTTAAGTATTTTTAAAATCTGAAAAAAGTACTGCTAGTAAAAATACCGATACGTATAATTTGTGTTGCTACATGTGCAGTCGCTAGGATGTATAGCGACACATATTATTGTAATGTGTCATAAAAATGTGTCCCTATAATCTAATTTTGGATATAGATGAAATATAAATAGAACACTTGTACAAAAGTGTCACAAAGATGTGTCCCTATAACCTAATTTTGTTATAGTAAAGTATTTTTCTATAATAAATTTTTCAATGAGTATTTTATATTGAGCTAGGCTACTATCCTTTCGACATAACAAAGGCATATGTGCATTCAAGTTGTTTTCTACAATGGGACAGTTGATTTGGTAATCAACTTCGGAAAACATGTAGTAATCGTGAATTTTTAAAGATTTAAATAAATTTCTGGATTTATTAATTGCAGAAAGTAGGTAAATAAAAACCCAAAAATATCGCTTTTTGATCGGGGTCTGATCTCGGAAATCCGAGTTCACCATTGCGACCGTCTCGTCGAAACATGAAAAATTCATATTCACTTGTCGACGATCCAACGGTCGGATCTTCCAGAAATCAGCAAAGAAATTGCGGGCCCCGCAACTTAAGTGTGAATAGTAAACTCCGGTTTTCGGTCCCCTCTGGATCGACGGTAGGCCAAACCACTATCTGCAAAATAAGACTAGCAGTATGAGTAGTCGATCCTAGCTAATTTCGACGTTCTGAACGCAATGGCACTGACGGATTTCGTGTTTGGCGATCCGGGTGCATCGGAGTGCGTGCGTCGGATTGCGACACATAGAGCAAGATGGCCCGAGAATTCATTTGTGCACCAAATCAAGCAAATGAACAGCCTATCTTGAAGGTCTCGACGAGCCGGACGTCGTGGCGAAGTCCATTTCGCATTTCGTCGAGCAGATTTTCTCGAAATGCGTAAAAAACGCCAAATTATTATTTTTTCTTCGAATAACTTAAGTGTTCTTGGGCCAAAGCTCTTGGAACCTTGTTGTTGGGCTTCTGCCAACTTGAGAAGCCCATGAATGTGGCTGAGCAGAGCTCGGGGCTTGGGGGTTGTGTGTGAACCCGGGTTGTGCATAAGAATCTTGCATTTATTGTGTATGCCTCTTGGTCTACCTTGGGCCAGAGCTCGAGGGGTCTGTGGGGAGGATTCAAAGCATCAGCTCCTCTGTATCATCCCAGACTTAGCCCCGAGAGCAAGGAAGCCGAGGGACACTATCCTTAGTGAGAGAGTCCGAGAGAGAGAGTGAGAGAGAAAGGTTGGGACCAAACCTCACCAAAGTTGGATTGAAGTGTTCCTGCGGTGTTCCCCGGAGTCTGTGGACCTTGCTGGAGCTTGCCGTGGCCGCGCGTGAAGAAGGGACCAAGAACCGGCTTCTTCCTCCTTCACCAACTCCGGCCAAGGTGAGAGCACCCTAACCAATGGTTCTCAAGACCCGAGACCTTTAGCAGTAGCATAATGAGGCTCTTAGCATGCCTCCTGCACAAGCCCGAGCCCCCATGTGCGTTGCATGGCCGGCGGGAGCAAAAGATGGCCGGAAACCTAGCCATGCTCCGCCGCCATTTTTCTCGGCAACCTGTGGACCAACTCGGGAACCAAAATGATGGGTTTGGACGGTTGGAGCTGGGGATCAACTCCACCAAATTTGGTGGAGTTTGATCAAGCCGATCGGTTGCAGAACCCAACCCTAGTTTTCGGGATTTTTCACTTCGGCCGAGCTTGCTGCTCCGGCGCCGGCGCGCCTCCCCGCCGCCGGCCACTTGCCCAGAAACCTTCCTGGGTGTGCGAGGAGTGCATCCATGCACTTGCATACTGTCCATGCAGCATTGGAGGGTGGCGGCCATTGTTGACCCGAAATGGGGACATGTTGCGGCCGCCGGCGCTCCGGCCAACTCCGGTTGGGCTGGGTTGGTCGGGAAGCTTTGTATGGACCAGATGAACACTTCCATCCATGTTAGAGAGCTTCAAAGGGCTTCTGTGGAAATTCACCATTAGAGGTGAAGAAGCTCGAGATGGAGCTTGGCCCCGCCGAGCCGCCGCCGTGCCCTGTCGCCGGGCACGGGCACAGAAAGATTCACGGAGTGTTTTAGCATCCAATGGGTCATGGCATTTGGTCCCAGATGCCTTAGGTTGCTGATCACGAATTTCAAAGCCGAGGGGGTCATCTTCTTCCTCGAGCCCGAGCCAACCTGGGGGTTTTGGTTGCTCCAAGTTGATGAGAACACTCTAGGAACATTAGTAGAGCATTTCCTTCCAAGAAGGAAGCAGTTTGGTGCTGTAATTACAGAGAACAACCTGGAGTTTTGGTTGGGTTCTTGTTTACAGATTGGTGCCCACTAGATGTTTGTGGAAATGCCACAAAGAAGAAAGAGGTTGATTCAGGCTTCGAGTTGAATATCAAAATTGCTTAGAAAGGTCCCCTGAGCTTGATGCTCACTTCAGATCAATCTTGATCTGTGTGGACAAGTGGTTGGTGCTTTGTGAACTTGTGTGAGAGCAAGGATGTGGTGTTACGGAATTTGAGTTGGCGTATTTCGTGAATTCGGTTAAGTCTTGAAGATTGAAGATAAAGAAAGTTGGATCATTTAACTCAATCTCAAGAAAGAAGAATTCAAAAGGATCAGGTATGTTTAACTAATTATTTTTGGTGATCCGAATACTTCTTATAGTGTAGAAACACTTGGATGAATTTCTAATTGCTTAAAAATCAAAAACTGGACATGAGACATGTTCAGGATCCGGATCAGACTTTCCAATCCGGATCCAGAAGGGTGTTTGTTCATACACCAGTTCAATCCGGATCGTAGCCTCCTTTGATCCGGATCCCGAACACTGGTTTTACCATGTTTCATGAACGATCCGGATCAGGCTTTGCAATCTGGATCCCGAACGTTGGTGTTTGGTGAATTGTATGAACGATCCGGATCAGGCACTTCGATCCGGATCCCGAACCTTGGTTTTTCTAGAAACTGTTTGTCTCGCTACTGCAATCCGGATCGCCGAAGTCCGATCCGGATCGCCGTCCTGAAAAATTCTAGAAAAGGTTAGTTTTTGATTCTTATCCTCTTCCAATGGTTTCTAACCTATATATAGACCCTTTAATTCATCTTTTAGGGCAACCCACGAAAAAGGAAAAAAGACGACCGAATTAGATAGATCCACAAATAGAGAAGAAAGGAAATCTATAGATTAAATCTTATGTTTCTTCATCTATATTGATTGATTTGATTCTAGGTTTTCATACTCACATTTTGAGTAGAATCAAATCAATGAATACTTAGATGGTATTTCCGATCTATTTCTAATCTAAGTATTCGGCGGATCATCACCACCCAAAAACAACGATTTTCCCAAATCGGCGCGTGGACTCGCGTGGCCTTGTGGATTCAAGGTGCTACTGCTCTCGTGGATTCGGAGCGAGGTACGTTCGTGGATTCGAAGCGTGCTACTGGGTGAAGACCGTGGATTCGGTCGGACGTCGTGGATTCGGCGTTGGACGCAAATCGTGGATTCGAGAAGCGTCGTGGAGCGAGCGGAGAAGATCAACTAGGAGCGTATGGAAAAGGTTGAGTCGTCTGTGAGTATGGTATATCACCTTGTACGTGTTTAATTCTAGTGGATTTCACCGTGTTATCGGTCCCGTGGTTTTTTACTCCGGTTTGGAGTTTTCCACGTAAAAATCTCTGCGTGTTATTTATTTTTCCGCATTGGGTTTTATATCGCAAAGATTTTTGAGTGTTTATTGTTTACACCTATTCACCCCCCTCTAGGTGTTTTTTCCCCTATTTAGATCCAATTATACATAACCCAACAAGTGGTATCAGAGAGGGAATAGGGTTATAAACAATGGTTGAAGGTGGAAACATCAACAGACCTCCGTTCTTCGATGGAACAAATTATGCGTACTGGAAAGTACGGATGAAAGCCTTTTTAATTTCCATCGACGAACGGGTGTGGCAATCAATTGAATTAGGATGGACTAATCCAACTGAAATTATTGCTGATGTTCGCACCATCAAACCTAGGTCGAAATGGACCAAGGAAGAGATAGATTTTTCTTCTTACAATGGCAAAGGGATTAATGCTCTATTTAATGCTTTATCTCAAACAGAGTTCTCTCGCATCTCGGCATGTGAGACTGCGAAAGAAATCTGGGATGTTCTTCAAGTTACGCATGAGGGAACTAACCTTGTGAAGATTCAGAAACTGCAAATGCTTACGAGCAAGTTTGACTCTATTTTCATGGCAGAAAATGAATCTTTCACAGACTATTACACACGATTGCAAGACATCGTAAACTCATGTGCTAACTTGGGAGAGAAGATTCCAGAATTTAAAGTTGTAAGAAAAATATTAAGAACTCTTCCTGAAAGATTTCGTTCCAAGGTTACAGCCATTGAAACTATTAAACACCCGGACGAAATCCGTGTAGAAGAATTAGTTGGTTCATTACAAACTTATGAAATGACTTTTCCTACTAACTATTCTTCTGGAAAGGCATCCTCTTCTAAGTCTTCAGGTTATGCGTTGAAAACAACAAAAGAAGAAGACGCGGATTCATCCTCCTCAGGCGATGACGAGAATTTATCTATGGAGGACTTTGAGAAGCAGCTTGCTCTCTTGACAAGAAGATTTCGCCGAAACTTTCGAAGGGGTAACTCAAGCAAAACTCCATCCTTCGTAAAGTCGAAGAAAGGCAAAGGTTCTTCAAGTTTCAAACCAAGAAAGCAAGAGGGTTTTTCTAAGGATAAGAAAAGCTCAGAAGGACAAGTCCAATGCTTTAAGTGCCGAGGGTACGGCCATATCTCAACGGAGTGTCCTAATAAGAATCCGTCAAAGAAGAAAGCGATGCAAGCCATCACTTGGGATGACACCTCATCGTCAAATGAGTCATCGTCAAGTGATGAAGAAGATAACGCAACAGCGTTCCACGCGTCCACATCTTCACCCTTCATGTGCTTAATGGCGAGTACATCCGAGTCATTGTCCTCCTCCCAAGTTGGAAAGAATGCAACGGACGATGAATCGGATGATTCGGAAGGTGAAGATTTTGCTCTAGCCTATCACAGACTTTTGAGGGATTCAAAGAAACTGGCTAAGCAAAACAAGGGTTGAGAGGGAGATTGCAGGATCTCGAAGAAGAAGTAAAAAGGGTAACTTCTCTCTCGACCGATCTTGAAGTGGAAAGGGATGATCTGATTAAAATAAATGTTTCCCTTCAAGAGTCCAATGAGCAACTCGAGAAGAATTATATAGATATGATGAACAAAGCGAATTACTTCTTGAAGCTCAACGGCGAGGCTCGACAGGAAAAATTGGAAATGACAGAGACCATTCTCCAACTCAAGGATGACTTACAGCGATTTTCATCAGGAAGGAGTAAGTTGGATAAGCTTCTTGGTCTTGGTCAATCAAACAAGTTCGGCCTCGGATACAATCGAACTAACGACAATTTTAGTTCGGTTGGGACAGTCTTTGTGCCCCAGTCGGTATCTCCTCCTCCGACACCGGAATTGATGACAAACAACGACAACAAACCTACTTCCCCCTCTTCGGAATCGTCAAGCATCAAGGTATGTTTTCGTTGTGGTATTGCAGGGCACATAAGGAGAAATTGCAAGATGGGAGCCAAACGCTCAACTCAAGCACTTCTTGCAACGACTACCAAAAGGGTGATTCCTCGGAAATCAAATGCAAATTCTTCAAAAGAAAAGAGCCTCGGTAGTTCATCAAACAAGACGACGACGTCAAGGAAAAGCGACGGATCAAACACGACGCTTTCACCAAAGGGATCAACCTCACAATCATTTCCGACGTACACCAAAACTCGAAAGGTTTGGGTACGCAAAGGTGAAGTTTTCCCTTGTCTTGTTACAAATATTTCCTTGCATGCTTATGATAATTCGTCTTGGTATCTGGATAGCGGTTGTTCTCGTCACATGACCGGTGACAAAAACTATTTTCAAAATTTTGAGAAAATCTCCGGAGGACTTGTAGTTTTCGGAGACGGTCAGTCTTCCAAAATTGTTGGAAAAGGAACAGTAGCTATTCCAGATGGGCCGATTCTAAATAATGTGTTATTTGTTGATGGCCTTAAGACTAACCTCATAAGTATCAGTCAACTTTGTGACAATGGTTTTTCAGTTAATTTTTCATCTGTCGAATGCATTGTAACTGATAAGGACCATGTTTTCTTTTTAAAAGGGGTTAGATCTGAAAACAATTGTTATGTTGTTCCCAATAAATTTTCTGAAAATTGTAACTTAGCCTCTTTGAATAATGAAACACTTTGGCATGAAAGGCTAGGTCACATAAATTTTAAGGAACTTGCTAGAATTTCAAACAAAGACGTGGTCAAGGGGGTTCCTAAACTTTCACTTAAACAAAACATTGTGTGTGGTGGTTGTCAAAAGGAAAAACAATCTAGGACTGCACACAAGAACTTGAATCACGTCGGTACCAAACGACCCTTGGAATTATTGCATATGGATCTTATGGGGCCGACACGTCAACCATCCTTGGGAGGTAAATGGTATATTTTCTTATTGATTGATGATTTCTCTAGATACTCATGGGTAGCATTTTTAAAAGAGAAAGCTGATACTTTTGATTCTTTTCACGAGATTTGCCTTCATATTATGATTGAAAAGAATGAAAAGATCATTCGTGTTAGAAGTGATAGAGGTGGAGAATTCATAAATTCAAAATTCATTGACTTTTGCACTTCCAATGGCATTAAACATGAATTCTCAGCACCCTATACACCTCAACAGAATGGTGTAGTCGAGCGCAAAAACAGGGTTGTACAAGAGATGGCACGTGTTATGCTTCACAGCCGGAATTTACCGCTACATTTTTGGGCTGAAGCTGTGAACACTGCAATCTATGTTATTAATCGAGTTTATTTGCGCCCGGGGACGTTAAATACACCATATGAACTATGGTGTTGTAGAAAACCCAACATCAAATATTTTCGCATCTTTGGGAGTCGATGTTACATTTTACGTGACCGCGAAAATCTTAGAAAATTTGACTCTCGAAGTGACGAAGGGATTTTCATGGGTTATTCTACAAATAGTAGAGCATATCGGGTATTTAACTTGGAATCTAAAACGATTGTAGAATCCATAAATGTTAAAGTAGATGAAGCTTTCCACTTTGCATCTGATAAATCTACCCCTGATATCTCTCTTGATGATGATACTCCTGTAAATGCATCTTCTCATGATAATACTTCCAATATTAATGATGCATCTAATGGTTCTCCAAGTTTATCTGATGTGCAGGAATCATCTCATATACCTCCGAGTACTCCATTACATCAAACGTTATGCATCTCCAAAGATCATCCTGAATCAAACATCATTGGAGACCCACAAGAAGGAGTTAAAACTCGGAGACAGTTGGTTTGTGGATTCGCTTGTTACGTTTCCATAATCGAACCAAAGAATATCGATGAAGCTCTTCAGGATGACTACTGGATTGAAGCAATGCAGGAAGAGCTCCATCAGTTTGAATGCAACAAAGTCTGGGAATTAACGACGCCTCCGAAGCAACACAATGTGATCGGTACTAAATAGATTTTCAAGAACAAGAAAAATGAGGATGGTACAATCATCAGGAATAAAGCACGTTTAGTTGCTCAAGGCTACTCTCAAATAGAAGGTATAGACTTTGATGAACCGTTCGCCCCTGTAGCTAGACTCGAGTCCATTCGTATCTTATTCGCTATTGCTTGTCACTTTAAAATAAAACTCTTTCAAATGGACGTTAAGAGCGCGTTTTTAAATGGGTTTTTAAATGAGGAAGTTTATGTGGCTCAACCGAAAGGTTTTGTAGACTGTAAACTACCTAACCATATTTTCGTTTGAAGAAGGCTCTTTACGGTTTAAAACAAGCACCGCAAGCGTGGTACGAAAGGTTGACAAAGCACCTTTTGGAGAAGGGCTATACTCGAGGGGGAGCAGACAGGACTCTCTTTGTGAAGCATTATCAAAATAACTTCATTGTTGCACAAATCTATGTTGATGACATTGTATTTGGAGCAACAAAGGATAATGATGCTTCTAAATTCGCTGAAACCATGGAAAGCGAATTTGAGATGTCTATGATGGGTGAACTGACATACTTTCTTGGATTGCAAGTGAAACAAAATGGTGAAGGCATCCATCTGTGTCAATCCAAGTATGCAAAGGAGTTGGTAAAAAATTCGGATTAGAAGATTCTAAAGATTTTCCTACTCCTATGGGAACTAGCAATAAGGGATTAGGAAGTGAATCTCTTAGTGAGAATGTAGACGAGAAACTTTATCGCAGCATGATTGGAAGTCTACTTTACCTCACAGCTAGTCGCCCGGGACATATCCTTTAGTGTTGGGATTTGCGTGAGATATCAATCAGCACCAAAGGAGGTTCACCTGAAAGCGGTGAAACGGATCATCCGGTACATCAAAGGAACCATTAATTTCGGAATTTGGTATCCTATGGGAACAAGTCTAGATATTATTGGATACTCAGATGCCGATTGGGCAGGATCTGTGGATGATCGGAAAAGTACGAGTGGTGCATGTTTTTATCTTGGCCATTGCCTTGTGCATGGCATAGTAAAAAGCAAAACTGCATTGCACTCTCGACTGCCGAAGCGGAATACATCTCAGCGGGTAGTTGTTCAACTCAACTCATTTGGATGAAAAGCGTGTTGAGCGACTTCCGGATTTCAGCAACTTCGGTAACTGTTTTATGTGACAACACTAGTGCTATAAACATTTCAAAAAACCCTGTGTTGCACTCTAGAACAAAACACATTGAACTTAGATATCATTTTCTTAGAGAGCTAGTTGAATCAAATATTCTTCAAATTTCCTACATTTCAACTGAAGATCAATTAGCTGACATTTTAACAAAACCTTTGGATCAAAAACGTTTTATTCATTGCGTAAAGCAATTGGAATGCTTTCCTTGAAATAACCTCTTTTTGAAACTTTGTTTAGGTTAGGTTTTGTTTTTGTGTTTTTGTTCAGTATCTATGCTTAGACATAGAACATTAATTGAGCATTAGTTTTTATTGACTTTAACTACATCCTTTATATGTTTAGAAATTTATTATGCTTTGGATATCATAATAATTCATTTGATGCAATGATCATTTATGTGAATTAAATCATCTTTGTTTTGATCAAAGTCAATTTCTCTCTCGATGATCTCTTGGTATAGTTTTTATCTTATTTGACTGTTTAGTCGAGTATGAAATCGAGATCAATTTTTGGCTGAATACTTTATATCTTAAATAATTGATAGCCAATTGAGGGGGAGTCAAAGAAAAAGTGTTATGCTCAAAAGATGTGGAAAGAGTTACATCCCAATGAGGAGTGTGAAAACTACCACCACATGGAGGAAAGAGCTACCACCGTCGGTCGTCCGAGTACTGTGTGCAGCTACCACATGTATACCAAGCAAGGTTTTTCAAGTTGATTAAATAAAAGGCATGTTGAATACTTGACTCTGTCAAAATTTCAAGGTTGGTATAAGGTGGGAATTTTAATGAAAGATGCTCAAAGAGCCACTCTCTTCAATAAATTGACTAGATATATTATCTAATTATCTGGGATTTCAGACATCTATTGATCTTTGTATTTCATTTTCTTTACCGAATTGATGATTTGATAAAGGCATACTCATAAGATCAAGTTAGATGTCATTGAAGTTGTTCAACTTTAAGGATTTAATTTTTATAAATTTTCGTTTCATTTGTTGGATATTATTGATAGATTTGGCATAATCTATTTCTTGTTGTATGAAACGATGATTTTCATTTAAAGTTGATACACAAAAGTGCTTACAATATTTTTCTGGATTTCCTAGATTTTCTGAATTTTTCTGAAGAAAAGTTGGATCCGATCCGGATTGGACAAGCCGATCCGGATCCCGAACGCAGGTATTCTCTGCGGGTAGCCGATCCGGATCGTAATCACGAACTGATCCGGATCGCGGCTAGGGTTTATATAGAACAAAAGGGTTTTGATTTCTTTTACCTCAATCTTTTGTTCAAAAGTCCTCCAGAGCTTCTCTCTCTAGAATTCATCCATCTTGGAAGCTTTCAAACTCAAGTTCTTCGATTCCAAGTAAGTTTTATTGATCAAAATCTCGGTTTTTCACAGTTTTTCATATTCTTCCTAAAAAACGTGATGAATTTCCGTATCTTTCTCGTTTGTGGATGGTTTTTGATCAAATTTTTTTGAAATAAGAACTCTGGGTGGATTAGTTTTGATTATATGCTAGGTATTCTAATGATAAACGGATTTTTTGGCCTTCGATTTCAAAAATTTCGGTTTTAGGGCATATAATGGAAATTTCCAAAATCATGCGATTGATCTATTTTTAAAATTCTTTTGCAAAACTAATTTGATTCTTAGTCTCTCTACACGATAATGATTGTTTGGGTACAAATTTTCAAATTTTTGAAAATTAACAATTTTTCGTGTTCTTGAGTTGTTGCTCACAGGATTTCCTTTTTCACAAGAAACTAGTAGCAATGGTGATCACCTGGATCATTTTCTTCTGGCTACTATGGCCATACTAGAGACACTATCAAGCCCAAGAGGCTAAGAAGGCGAAGAAAACAAAGATGATTCCGATACGGAATCTGAGACGGAATCGATCGATTGGGATGAGTTTCAAGTTGAAGCAAACGCACCACTGCTTCGAAAGGAAAAGCGCCTGCAGAAACATCAAAGGCTCCGCCTACTGCTGCTGAAAAGGGCAAAAGCTCCATGGAAGAAACTTCTGTGAAAACAAGAAGAAAAAGTGTTGCTCGCAAGAGAGGGAGTGCTCGAGGAATTTCCATTGAGCAACCAGTTGCTAGCCAGCCTCCTCCACAAGACTTTATCAGCTCTGCTAGGATAAAGGATTTTGAGAACAGGGAATGCATTGGCGAAAGACATGTTAATGTCAAAGCCTTGAAGGAACGATCTTCGCTTTTTGGGACTCTGTATGACCAGACAGGTCTTGCTCCCATTTGCAACTTCCCGAGACCACTGGGTATTGTCTTCACTCAGTAAGAATTTTATCAAAATGCCTGCTATCTAGTTGATCAGGAGAGCGGACGTCGAGAATTCCAAACATTGGTCAAGAATGTTAAGATCAAGTAACCCTCAACTGATTGGAGAGGCGTTAGGAATGACGGCCAGAGCTGATGGGGCTCATTATATGAAGTGTCAAACCTTCACCACCAACTCCTGGAGAGTGGTAGTTGATGGAATCTGTCTTCCAGATACTCTGTCGGCAGGAAACTCCGTCTTTTCAAAAGAACTGCGACCAGAGTATCGCTATTTGAACTTCATTATCTGTTATAACGTCCTTCCAAATATGAATACAAAGGTTCTTCGGTGGGATAGGATGTTTTCCTCTATCTCTTGGCAACCCCACAGCAGCAATGGGAGCAAACTTAAATATTCCTTACATCATCTGGTCGAGGATGGCACGCTATGTGGAACATGCTCACCCTCAGAGAGACTACCTTATCCAATGATCATTATGCGCATTCTTCGAAAATTTAAAGCTGACACAAGTGCGAGTTCCTACATGCAAAGTCTAGGAACGATCAATGAAACAACTATTGTAAAGTCTCTCTCAACAAAACAAGGAGCCCCCATCACCTCCTCACCGACGAAGAGCACAACAACAAGCAACAACCTCTGCTCCAGCAGCACCTCCAGTCCAACCAGCACCTGCAGCACAACAAGCACCTCCATCGACATCCGATGATGATGCATCGGTTACCTCCATTTATAGAGAACAGCAAAGGCTCTCCAACGAGCAAGAACGCATTTCAAATGAACTGATTGAAGTAAAGGAAGAAATAAAAAAGGTCAACAAGAACCAGTCATCCATGAACAAACGTTTAAAGAAAATCTTCCAATACTCGGCTGCATCAGTTCGGATGATTCTGAGTAATCCTTCTTTTTTCTCTTTCTTGTGCAGATCTTTAATTTTTTCTTGTGCAGGTTTTAAGTTTTAGTTTTTAGTTTTTAGCTCACAGTTTTGGTTTTGAACTTGTTAACTTTTCTCTCATTTTTGGTAATTTTGGCTAACTTTGTGACAAAAAGGGGGAGAGAGTGTTTGAACAGTTTGAACAATCTTGATTGTCGTTGAACTATGAAGGTAAGTAGGTAAGTAGAACTTCAACTTTTGGTTTTCTTTGTGATTGCATGCATGCCTCGACTAACTATTTGCTAACTATTTGGGCATGTAATATAACTAACAAGTTGATGTTCACTAACATTTTTGTGACATTTGGATTTTGATTGCATAGGAGATATGTTGGTTTTTAACTATGATCAAATTACATATCTGAATGTATAAATGTCATGGTAAGTATAAATGAGTATAAACTTCATCTCTGTATGTGGTTTTTGAATGATATAAAATTCTTGAGGTATCTAACGATTTCTTTTGTCAAGAATGATTTCTTTTGCAGAGAGTACAGATGTCTAAGTCTAGAGTCTGTTTTAGGAGTTTAACTCATGTATCTATTTTATTTTGGATCTCCATTGTAAATTTTGTTGTATGGTGATAGCAACAAAAATATCTTTTTGAATTTTCTTGAGTGGATTTGTTTTGTCACGAAACCGCCAAAGGGGAGATTGTTACGGAATTTGAGTTGGCGTATTTCGTGAATTCGGTTAAGTCTTGAAGATTGAAGATAAAGAAAGTTGGATCATTTAACTCAATCTCAAGAAAGAAGAATTCAAAAGGATCAGGTATATTTAACTAATTATTTTTGGTGATCCGAATACTTCTTATAGTGTAGAAACACTTGGATGAATTCTAATTGCATAAAAATCAAAAACTGGACATGGGACATGTTCAGGATCCGGATCAGACTTTCCAATCCGGATCCCGAAGGGTGTTCGTTCATACACCAGTTCAATCCGGATCGTAGCCTCCTTTGATCCGGATCCCGAACACTGGTTTTACATGTTTCATGAACGATCCGGATCAGGCTTTGCAATCGGATCCCGAACGTTGGTGTTTGGTGAATTGTATGAACGATCCGGATCAGGCACTTCGATCCGGATCCCGAACCTTGGTTTTTCTGGAAACTGTTGTCTCGCTACTGCAATCCGGATCGCCGAAGTCCGATCCGGATCGCCGTCCTGAAAAATTCCAGAAAAGGTTAGTTTTTATTCTTATCCTCTTCCAATGGTTTCTAACCTATATATAGACCCTTTAATTCATCTTTTAGGGCAACCCACGAAAAAAGGGAAAAAGACGACCGAATTAGATAGATCCACAAATAGAGAAGAAAGGAAATCTATAGATTAAATCTATCTTTCTTCATCTATATTGATTGATTTGATTCTAGTTTTCATACTCACATTTGAGTAGAATCAAATCAATGAATACTTAGATGGTATTTCCGATCTATTTCTAATCTAAGTATTCGGCGGATCATCACCACCCAAAAAACAACGATTTTCCCAAAATCGGCGCGTGGACTCGCGTAGCCTTGTGGATCAAGGTGCTACCGCTCTCGTGGATTCGGAGCGAGGTACGTTCGTGGATTCGAAGCGTGCTACTGGGTGAAGACCGTGGATTCGGTCGGACGTCGTGGATTCGGCGTTGGACGCAAATCGTGGATTCGAGAGAGCGCGTGGAGCGAGCGGAGAAGATCAACTAGGAGCGTATGGAAAAGGTTGAGTCGTCTGTGAGTACGGTATATCATCTTGTACGTGTTTTAATTCTAGTGGATTTCACCGTGTTATCGGTCCTGGGTTTTTTACTCCGGTTTGGAGTTTTTCCACGTAAAAATCTCTGCGTGTTATTTATTTTTCCGCATTGGGTTTTATATCGCAAAGATTTTTGAGTGTTTATTGTTACACCTGTTCACCCCCTCTAGGTATTTTTTCCCTATTTAGATCCAATTATACATAAACCCAACATGTGGTTCTGGTTGAACCAGCAGGCTGGGCTGCATCTAGGGCAAGCCTGGGGTCCTAGCACTGTCCAGAGACACTTTGATATACAATGTTTTAATATTTGATGAATAGGTTAAAAGTTAAGTATAACTACCTCTAAGAGTAATGTTTGGCCCAAAGTTATTCCGAGCTATTTGCGAAGCCGCAACTGTGTGCCTTGGCTAATTTGGGGTCACTTACAGCGATGCTCGCGTTTATTTTGGGTTTTGATGAGCCGAAGAAACGAAAATGCGTTTCGGCTATGTTAGATAAGTAAATTATGGCCCGAAGTTTTCCTCGGGACTCGTGCTGCCACAAATGGGTGAACACGGCGTTC